>CM077900.1:2505978-3053478 GCA_039720435.1 Amazona ochrocephala
CCATCCCTGTCCCCATATCCTTATCCCTATGTCCCCCATCCCTGTCCCCATATCCTTATCCCTATGTCCCCCATCCCTGTCCCCATATCCTTATCCCTATGTCCCCCATCCCTGTCCCCATATCCCTGTTCCCATATCCTTGTCCCTATGTCCCCTATCCCTGTCCCATATCCTTATCCCTATGTCCCCCATCCCTGTCCCCATATCCCTGTTCCCATATCCTTGTCCCTATGTCCCCTATCCCTGTCCCATATCCTTGTCCCTATGTCCCCCATCCCTGTCCCCATATCCCTGTTCCCATATCCCTGTCCCTATGTCCCCCACCCCTGTCCCTGTCCCTCAATTCCACGTCCCTGTCCCCATCCCGGCTTCCCCATTGGCCCCGCCCCGTGACGTCATTTCGGGGAAGCGGGCAGCCCCGCCACCGCCACCGCCCCACGCCGGGAGGGGGCGTGGCCTCGCCGCCGCTCTCCGCCAATCACCGCGCAGAGCGGACAGGGGGCGTGGCCTCCGTCCCTTCCGGCGCTGGAGCCGCCGAGGTGGGACCCGACGGGGGGGACCCGGGACGGGCGCGGGGGCGCCCCCTCGAGGCTTCCATTGGGGCCCCCGGGGCGAACCGGGGGGGGTTCCGGTGCTGGGGGTCCCTGCGGAGCGGCCCCGGGGTGCTGCGAGGGGGAACGGGAGGAGCGGGGGGGCGCGGGCCCCGGGCGACCTCCGCCGCGGCTCAGAGCTTCCTCCCGGCCCAGGACGGGGCTGCAGCCCGGGGCGCTCCCGT
This sequence comes from Amazona ochrocephala, assembly GCA_039720435.1. Classification (NCBI taxonomy): domain Eukaryota; kingdom Metazoa; phylum Chordata; class Aves; order Psittaciformes; family Psittacidae; genus Amazona; species Amazona ochrocephala. The sequence goes on from CM077900.1 coordinate 2,506,754, forward strand.
CGGAGCAGCGGGACCCGGGAGCACCGTGCTGCGGGCAGGTACGGGCGTGCGGGGTGCTCTGTGGGTGCGCTATGGGTGCTCTATGGGTGCTCTGTGGGTGCGCTATGGGTGCTCTATGGGTGCTCTGTGGGTGCTCTGTGGGGTGCTCTGTGGGTGCTCTGTGGGGTGCTCTGTGGGTGATCTATGGGTGCTCTGTGGGTGATCTATGGGTGCTCTGTGGGTGATCTATGGGTGCTGTATGGGTGCTGTATGGGTGCTCTGTGGGTGCTCTCTGGGTGCTCTGTGGGTGCTCTGTGGGTGATCTATGGGTGCTCTGTGGGTGATCTATGGGTGCTCTGTGGGGTGCTCTCTGGGTGCTCTATGGGTGCTCTATGGGTGCTATGGGTGCTCTGTGGGTGCTCTGTGGGTGCTCTGTGGGTGCTCTCTGGGTGCTCTGTGGGTGATCTATGGGTGCTCTGTGGGTGCTCTGTGGGTGCTCTCTGGGTGCTCTGTGGGTGCTCTGTGGGTGCTCTGTGGGTGCTCTATGGGTGCTCTGTGGGTGCTTTGTGGGTGCTCTGTGGGTGCGCTATGGGTGCTCTGTGGGTGCTCTGTGGGGTGCTCTCTGGGTGCTCTATGGGTGCTCTATGGGTGCTATGGGTGCTCTGTGGGTGCTCTCTGGGTGCTCTGTGGGTGCTCTCTGGGTGCTCTCTGGGTGCTCTGTGGGTGCTCTCTGGGTGCTCTGTGGGTGCTGTCTGGGTGCTCTATGGGTGCTCTGTGGGTGCTCTGTGGGTGCTCTCTGGGTGCTCTATGGGTGCTGTATGGGTGCTCTCTGGGTGCTCTCTGGGTGCTCTCTGGGTGCTCTCTGGGTGCTCTGTGGGTGCTCTGTGGGTGCTCTATGGGTGCTCTGTGGGTGCTCTATGGGTGCTCTATGGGTGCTCTGTGGGTGCTCTGTGGGTGCTCTGTGGGTGCTCTGTGGGTGCTCTATGGGTGCTCTGTGGGTGCTCTCTGGGTGCTCTCTGGGTGCTCTCTGGGTGCTCTCTGGGTGCTCTCTGGGTGCTCCCCGGGGTGCCCTGACCCCCGTCCCCCCCAGCATGGCCCAGTGGCAGGAGGTGCAGAACTTGGCCAACGCGTACCTGGAGCAGATCCACCAGCTCTACACCGGGGCCGCGCTGCCCATGGCCGTGCGGCAGTACCTGGCTGCGTGGATCGAGGACCAGAACTGGTAACGGAGCCGGGGGGGGGAAGGGGGGGAACCCCGGGCGGCGCGGGCCGGGCCGGTGCTGAGCCCCGGTGCTGCAGGCGCCAGGCGGCAGAGCCGCTCTCCTCCCATGCCCGGATGCTCTTCCACTCCATGCTGGCGCTGCTGGGGGAGCGCCTGGGCAGCCTGGGCCCGGGCAATGAGGACTTCATGCTGAAGCACAACCTCCGCAAGGCCCATCGGGACCTGCAGGTGGGCGATGGGAGGGGGTGCGAGGGGGGGGGGGCCGTGATGGAGGGGGGGGGGTCTCTGCACCCCACTGACCCCCCCCAGCCCCTTCAAGGCCACGTTCGAGGACTGCCCGGAGACCTTCGCCAACGTGGTGGCCAACCTGCTGCAGGAGGAGCGGCGCATCCTGCGCCTGGGGCAGGCGGGGGGGGCAGGTGAGGCGGACCCCGTGTGCCCCCCCCCCCCAGTGCACCCCATGGGCTCTGCCCCACAGCACCCCATGTTCCCATAGGGGGGGGCAGCCCCAGCTCCCAGCCCACCCCCAAGGAGCGACCGGGAGCAGCAGATCCAGCGGCGCTTGGCTGAGTTCCACACAGCCCTGCAGGTAACGGACCCCCCCGCGCCCCCAACGGCCCCATCCCTATGTCCCTTTTGGGGGGGGGGGGGGGGGGGCCGCCTGGCTCCTCACCCGTGGCCCCCCCAGGAAGCCGAACGCGCCTTCCGGCACCTCGAGGACACGCAGGACGCCTTCGACTTCTGCTTCAAGGTGCACTATGTGCCAGGTGAGGCTCAGCCCTGCCCTGAGCCCCCCCTGCGCCCCCCCCCCACCCCCCTGAACCCCCAAACCCCCCCCCTCTCAGGCGAGGACCGGAGCAGCGACCCCCACTACGCGCAGCAGATCCAAGCGCTCCAGGCCAAGCTGCAGATCCTGGACCGGCAGCGGCGGGTGAGGATGCGGCGCGCGGGGATGGGGGCCCGGGGCCGCGCTCCCCCCCCCCCCCCCCGGCTCAGCCCCGCGTGCACCCCACAGGAGGCGCTGGCGCAGATGCAGCAGCTCCTGGGGCGCAGCGAGACCCTGCGGGACTTCCTGGTGCAGGAGCTGGAGGCATGGCGGGGGCCGGCAGCAGCGCGCGTGCATGGGGGCCCCCGAGGACACCTCCCTGCGCCCGCTGGAGGCCTGGTACGGACCGATGGGGGGGGACGTTGGGGGGGGCCGGGACGGGGCCCCGCTGACCCCCCCCCCCCCCCCCCCCGGTGCCGCAGGTTCACGGAGCTGGGCCAGGGGCTCTTCCAGCTGCTGCGGCTGCTGCGGGCGCTGGGGGAGCTGCGCCTGAAGGTGACCTACGAGCGGGACCCGCTCAAGGCAGAGCCCCCGCTGCTGGAGCAGCGGCTCAGGGAGCTGCTCTCGTACCTGCTGCAGAGGTGGGGGCACACACGGGGAGGGGGGGGGGGGGCCTGGTGCGGCGCTGACCCCCCCCCACCCCGTCCACGGCAGAGCCTTCGTGGTGGAGCAGCAGCCCACGATGCCCAACGCCCTCAAGCGCCCGCTGGTGCTGCGCACGGCCACCAAGTTCTGCGCCCGCGCGCGCCTGCTCCTGCGCCTCCACGACCGCAACCACCCCATGGAGGCCGCCATCCACATCGACAGGTCCGGACCCCCCCCACCAACTCCGGACCCCCCCTCCCGCCTCCAGACCCCACCTCCGGACCCCCCTCCCCCCAACCTCCAGACCCCCCCCCCACCTTCAGACCCCCCCCCCACTTCTGGACCCTCCCCCACCTCCAGACCCACCCCCACCTCCGGACCCCCCCCCTCCCACCTCCAGACCCCCCCCCACCTCCGGACCCCCCCGCACGTCCGGACCCCCCCCCCCACCTCTAGACCCCACCTCTGGACCCCCCCGCACCTCCGGATCCCCCCCTCCCCCGGACCCCCTGCCTCCGCCCCCCTCCCACCTCCGGCCCCCCCCCCCCCCCCCCACCTCCAGACACCACCCCCCACCTCCAGACACCACCACCCCCACCTCCGGACCCCCCCCCCCACCGTCAGACCCCCCCCCCCCACCTCCGGAACCCCCCCCAACCTCCACACCCCCCCCCATGAGCGCATCAATGAGGAGGGCATCCCCCCACTGATGCCCTCTTATCTGTTGCAGGGACCCCCCCAAGATAAAAGGGTGAGAGATGAGTGATGGATGCAGGGGATGTGTGTGCCCCCCCCCATCCGGGGGTCCCCCCCCCCCACCCGCTGCCTTTATCTGCGCCCCCCCCCCAGGTTCCGCAGGTTCAACATCCTCACATCGAGCAGCAAAACCCTCCTGGCAGGGGACAGCCCCCAGGAGGGGTTGGTCTGCGACTTCCAGTACCTGGTAGGGGCCCCCCCCGTGGACCCCCCCTTGGACCCCCCCGTCCTCCGTGGGGCGAGGACGCAGCCCCTCACTCTCGTGCCCCACAGACGCTGAAGGAGCAGAAGGAGAGCCGCTCGGGCAAGGGCAGCAAAGGCACCGGCGAGGTGGGTGCAGCGCTGCCGGGGGGCAATGGGGGGGGCACAGGGGCGGCCGATGCCTCACGGTGCCCCCCCCGTCCGTTGCCCCATAGGGCCCCCTGGTGGTGACGGAGGAGCTGCACCTCATCACCTTCACGCTGATGTACGCGTACTGCGGGCTGGAGCTGGAGCTGGAGGTGAGGGATGGGGCCGGAGGGCCTGGGGGGGCCGGGGGGGGGCAGCCTGACCCCCGCTGTCCCCACAGACCTCCACGCTGCCCTTCGTCATCATCTCCAACAACAGCCAGCTCTCCAGTGCCTGGGCCTCCGTCCTCTGGTTCAATATGCTCAGCCCCGACCCTAAGGCGAGTGGGGACCCCCCCAGCATGGCCCGGGCCCCCCCCGTGCCCTGTGCACGTCTCTGTCGCCCTGTCCTGTGCCCCAGTGCATCTCCCTGTTGCCTGCCCTGGGGCCCGTCCCCTGCCCCTTGCCCATATCTCTGTTCCCTATCCCTGTTCCCTATCCCTGTTCCCAATCCCTGCTCCCTGTCCCTATCCCAGCTCCCAGTCCCTATTGCTATCCCTGTTCCCAGTCCCTCTCTCTGTCCCTGTTTCCTATCCCAGTCCCTATCCCTATCCCAGTTCCCAGTCCCTATCCCTGTTCTGTATCCCTGTTCCCAGTCCCTCTCCCTGTCCCTGTTTCCTATCCCAGTCCCTATCCCTATCCCAGTTCCCAGTCCCTATCCCAGTCCCCAGTCCCTATCCCTATCCCAGTCCCCAGTCCCTATCCCTATCCCAGTTCCCAGTCCCTATCCCAGTTCCTATCCCTATCCCTATCCCAGTCCCTCTCCCTGTTCCCTGTCCCTGTTTCCTATCCCAGTCCCTCTCCCTGTTCCCTGTCCCTGTTTCCTATCCCAGTCCCTCTCCCTATCCCTATCCCAGTCCCTATCCCTGTTCCCAGTCCCTATCCCTATCCCAGTTCCTATCCCTATCCCAGTTCCCAGTCCCTATCCCAGTCCCCAGTCCCTCTCCCTATCCCTATCCCAGTCCCTATCCCAGTCCCTATCCCTATCCCAGTCCCCAGTCCCTATCCCTATCCCAGTTCCCAGTTCCTATCCCTGTTTCCTATCCCAGTCCCTCTCCCTATCCCAGTTCCCAGTCCCTCTCCCTGGTCCCTGTCCCTGTTTCCTATCCCAGTCCCTCTCCCTGTCCCATCCCCACCCCCATCCCCATCCCGCGCTCCCATCCCGCAGGAGCAGCAGTTGCAGTTCTTCTCGGCGCCCCCCCCCGCGCCGTGGCCGCTCCTGGCGCAGGTGCTGAGTTGGCAGTTCCAGAGCGTGGCGGAGCGGGGCCTGAGCCGGGAGCACCTCCTCATGCTGGGCGAGAAGCTCTTCGGTAAGGGGGGGGCACCCCCGACCCCCCCCCCCCCCCCCCGCTCCCCCTCACTCTGCTCTCGCCTCCAAGGCTCGAAGCCGTCTCCGGAGAGCACCTTGAGCTGGACCAAGTTCTCCAAGGTGAGCGGTGCCCCCATTGCCCCCACAGCCCCCATTGCCCCCCATTGCCCCCATAGCCCCCCATTGCCCCCATAGCCCCCATTGCCCCCATAGCCCCCATTGCTCCCATTGCCCCCCATTGCCCCCATAGCCCCCATTGCCCCCATTGCTCCCATTGCCCCCCATTGCCCCCGTAGCCCCCCATTGCCCCCATACCCCCCACAGCCCCCATTGCTCCCATTGCCCCCCATTGCCCCCATAGCCCCCATTGCCCCCATTGCCCCCATTGCCCCCATTGCCCCCCATAACCCCCATTGCTCCCATAGCCCCCATTGCCCCCCATAGCCCCCCATAGTCCCCATAGCCCCCATAGCCCCCATTGCCCCCCATAGTCCCCATAGTCCCCATAGCCCCCATAGCCCCCATTGCCCCCATAGCCCCCTATGGCTCCCCTTTTTCCCTGCAGGATGGTGCTGCCGGCTTCTCCTTCTGGGCTTGGCTGGACGGGATCCTGGGGCTGCTCCAGGAGCACCTCAAGCAGCTCTGGAAGGATGGGTAAGGGGCTGGGGAGGGGGGGGGATCAGTGGGGGGGTCCCGGGGGGGCGCTGACGGTGCCTCCCTCAGGCTCATCCTGGGCTTCGTGAGCCGGAAGCAGGAGAAGAAGCTGCTGAAGGGGAAGAAGACGGGGACGTTCCTGATCCGGTTCAGCGAGAGCATCCTGGGGGGGGTCACCTGCACCTGGGTGGAGCATCCTGAGAGCGGTGGGTGCCCCCCCATGTCCCAGTGGGGGTCCTCATATGGGACATCCCCATAACCCAGTAGTGGGTCCCCATAGGGGATATCCCCATATCCCAATGTTGGGTCCCCATACGGGACATCCCCCTATCCCACAGCAACCTCCTCCCCATAGGGCCCCCCGCGTTCCGCGCCGTGGTCCCCTACACTGCCGCTGAGCTGGTGTCCCTGGCGCTGCCCGACATCATCCGTGACTACCAGCTGCTGGTGGAGGAGAACATCCCCGAGAACCCGCTGCGGTTCCTGCACCCCAACATCCCCCGCGACGAAGCCTTCGGTCCTACTACAGCAAAAGGGAGGAGGGTACGGCCCCGGTGTGGTGTGCGCCGATGGGGGGGCGTTGGGGTCTGCAGCCCCCCCCCCCCCCCGGCATCCCCTCGTTGTCCACAGGGAACCTGATGGAGCAGAAGAAGTACCTGAACCGGCGCCTCATCCGCGTGTCCTCCAGGTGAGGCAGGGGGATGCCGCGTGGCAATGGGGGCCCTCCTGTCCCTCCCCATGGCCTGACCCCGCGCCTCTGCCCACAGGCAGGCAAATGAGTCGTGGCAGACAGAAGAGGAGTTGGTGGCAGCCACGGAGAACCTGGAGACGCTGCGGCTGCAGCCCGGGAGCTCCGGGATGCAGCGGCCCGGGGAGCCAGGGATGCTGCAGGTCCTGCCGGGGAGCCTGGGGTCGGTGCGGCCCCCGAGCCCAGGGCCGGTGCAGGTGATGGCCGCGAGCCCAGCGGTGCTGCAGGTCACCTCTGGGAACCTGGGGCCGGTGCAGGTGATGGCCACGAGCCCCGCGGTGCTGCAGCCGCAGCCGCCAGGCCTGGAGCCATCGCAGCCGCTGCAGGTCCCATCAGGGGTCTTGGAGATGCTGCAGCCGGGGATTGGGAACGTGGAGCCGCAGTTGGTGCTGCAGCTCATCCCCGAGGGCCAGGGGATGCTGCAGCCGGGACCGGGAGCTGTGGCCATGCTGCACGTGATGCCTGGAGGGCAGCCGGTGCCCGGGGACATGGGGATGCCACAGCCAATCCTTGGGGATACAGGGATGCTGCAGCCGGTGCCCAGGGATGCAGGGATGCCGCAGCCGGTGCCCGGGGATGCAGGGATGCTGCAGCCACTGCCAGGGGATGCAGGGATGCCGCAGCCGGTGCCCGGGGATACGGGGATGCTGCAGCCGGTGCCTGGGGATGCGGGGATGCTGCAGCCGGTGCCTGGGGATGCGGGGATGCTGCAGCCGGTGCCTGGGGATGCGGGGATGCTGCTGGTCCCTGAGGAGCCGGGGCCGCTGCCACCGGAGCTGAGGGACCTGGAGCCGCTGCCCGAGAGCCTGGACATGCAGGAGCTCCTGCAGTCGCTCGCAGAGGGCGCGGGGGCCCTGGAAGCGCTGGAGGCGGCGGAGCTGATGCCCAACGCGCTGGAGGCCGTGGAGGGGCCGGGGCCGGGCCCCGGGCTGGAGGGTGAGTGCCGGGGCCGGAGGGGACGGGGCCGCCCCTTCGGCGCTGAGCTCCGCCCGCCCCCCGCAGGCAGCGCCGCGCTCCTGGATGCGCACGACCCGTTCCTGCCGCAGCCCGAGGACGCGGCGCTGCCGATCGCCGTCGGGTCCCTCTTCAGCACCGACTTCCCCCCGCTCCACATCGATGCCAACGACTTCCAGTGACCGCCCCCCCCCACCGTGAATAAACCTTTCCCTACCCCGGTTTGTGCCGCACGCACGGAGCCGCCCCTCTCCTTCAGCCCTTTATTCGCAACCCATAAATACCCGCGATAAATAGCGCCCGACGGCGCATAAATAACCCCTCCGGAGGGGAATAAATAGTGGGGGCCGCGGCCTCAGCGGGGGCCGGCGCTGTGGGTGAAGACGCGGCTCATGATGGTGCTGAAGGACTGGAGCCGCTGGAGCGCCAGGCGCTGCAGCAGCGGCTGAGCCCAGGTCTCGCTGCGGGCCATGGGGCGCCGGGGCGGGCGGGCGGGCTCCGGCTGCGGGGACAGCGGCGTTAAGGGGTTGATGGGGAGGGGGGGGGCTCCCTGCGGGGGTCCGGGCCCCCATCCCCTCACCTGCACCAGCCCCAGCAGCTGCTCCAGCGCGGCCTCCAGCCGGGGCAGGCGGCGGGCGGTGAAGATGTCGGAGCTCAGCAGGTCCCGGTAGTGCTGCAGCCCCTGGAGGATGCGGTGCAGGCAGCGCTGCGGGGACAGCGCGGTGAGAGGGGACCCCCGCGCATCCCCCGGCGCCGCTGGGGGCCCCAAGGGCATCCCTGGCACCCCCAGAACCCATGGGAATCCCAAGTGCATCCCTCAGCATCCCTGGGACCCCCAGAACCAATGGGAATCCCAAGTGCATCCCTCAGCATCCCTGGGACCCCCAGAACCAATGGGAATCCCAAGTGCATCCCTCAGCATCCCTGGGACCTCCAGCACCCATAGGAATCCCAAGTGCATCCTTGGGACCCCCAGAACCAATGGGAATTCCAAGTGCATCCCTGAAACCCCCAGAACCAATGGGAATCCCAACTGCATCCCTCAGCATCCCTGGCACCCCCAGATCCCATGGGAGCCTCAAGTGCATCCCTGGCACCCCCAGAACCCATGGGAGCCACAAGTGCATCCCTGGGACTCCCAGAACCCATGGGAATCCCAACTGCATCCCTGGCACCCCCAGAACCAATGGGAATCCCAACTGCATCCCTCAGCATCCCTGGGACCCCCAGAACCCATGGGAATTCCAAGTGCATCCCTCAGCACCTCTGGGACCCCCGCGCACCTCTGGACCCCAGGCACAAACCCCAGCACCCATGGGACCCCCTCAGGCCCCCGTGTCCCCCAGCGCCCCATGCACCGTGTTGTTGGTGTCCAGCGTGGAGGGGTCGCAGGCGTCGCTGCAGCGGATGCGGGGGGGCCAATTCTTGGGGTCCTCCTCGCTCAGGTGCGTCTCCTCCTGGCAACGGGGGTGTCAATGATGTCCCGCGGCCCCCCCGACCCTCTGCACCCCCTTCCGCCCCCCCCCGCGCTCACCAGGACCCCGTGCGGCTCTTCGAGGGTCGCCACCAGCCCCGACAGCTCCCGAGAGAGGCTCCTGCAGGCGGCCCAGTTGGGGCCGGGGCCCGGGACCGGGGCCGGGGCCGCGGGCGGCGGCAGCAGCAGCGGGAGGCAGAGGCAGAGGCAGAGGCGTCGCAGCGGCTCCATCGCGGGTCGGTGCCGCCACCGGCGCCGCCACCGGGCTCTTATGAGGCGGCGGCAGGTGGGGAATCCCCGGGGCAGGTGGCGCCCGCCCCCCGTTACTGCGAAATCGCCGCCTCCCCCGAAAGCAGAACCGATACCGGGCCGGGGTCCCCGGGCTGCGCCCTCCGCGCGCGGCCCCGCGCCGGGGTGGGACGGGAGCGAACGGGCAGGAAAACCCGGGGCAGTTCCTGGCGGCTCCGCGGCGGCAGCGGCACGGGCGGGACCGGGAGCGCGCCGGGTGGGACGGGACCCCCGGAGTCCCTCACTGTCCCCTCCGCCGTCCTCCGCTGCCTCCGTGGTCGGCCGGGGCGGCCCCATCGCAGCAGCAGCGGCTCCCGGGGCTTCCCCCGTCCGCGCCCCCCGCAGGCCCCGCGCTCCGTCCGGGGCGCGCTGTCCGCGGAGCCGCAATCGCGGCGGCCCCGACGGAGCGGCTCCGGCGCTTCCTGCTCCCGCCCGGCGGGGCTGCCCCCGGCCTTCCCCGGGCACGGGGGCTCGCACCGGGCGCGCCTCAAGCACCGGGAGCAGGGAGGCTCGGGAAGGGGCGGCCGGGGCGGGTGAAGCGGGGCGGGGGGGGGGCAGCATCATGGACCGGGCACGGTGCGTTGGCCTGGGGACCCCGCCGGGGGCGGTGGGGCACAATGGAGCACTATGAGGCACGGTGGGACACGGTGCGGCACAGTGGGGCGCAGTGGGACACGGGGGGGCACAGTGGGGCACAATGGGGCACGGCGGGGCATGGGGGGACACAATGGGACACGGTGGGGCACAATGGGGCACAGTGGGGCACGGCGGGACACAGCGGGGCACAATGGAGCGCGGTGGGGCACAGTGGGACACGATGGGGCACAGTGGAACACAATGGGGCACAATGGGGCACAGTGGAGCACAGTGGGGCACAATGGGGCACAGTGGAGCACGGGGGGGCACAGTGTGGTGCAGTGGGGCACAATGGAGCACAATGGGGCACAATGGGGCACAATGGGGCACGGGGGGTGCTCGGGAACAGCTCAGGACATCGTGGGGCACCCACGGACCTCGGTACTCGCGGTTCCACCCATTTTGTCCTCTCCGCCGCGCCGTCCCGCACCCCACCCGTCCAGGCCACTTAGTCCCGCCTCACTCAGGCGCTGATTGGCCGGCGCTCGCGGCTCTGCGCTGCCATTGGTCCGCCGGTCCCGGGGAGCGCGCCGGTGCCGCTGGCAGGAGCGCGGGGGGCGCGGTTGCCATAGCGACGGCGGCGGTTGCGCGGCGGGGGGGGGGGCCGGGCCCCGCTCGGTAACGGCGGGCGCGGGGGGTTGTGGGTAACGGCTCGGAGCCAGCGGGGACCCGCCCGGGGCTGCGGCCGCCGATAGCGGCCCGGGCCCGTTGCGGCCCCGCGGAGATAACGGAGGTGGGGGGGGAGGCGGGGCCTGGGGGGTCTGGGTCCCCGCGGGGCGCTGCCGGAGCGGGCCCGGTGCTGCCGGTGCCGATCCGGTGCTTCCGGTGCCGGTCCAGTGCTGCTGGTGTGGGCCCGGTGCTGCCGGTGCCGATCCGGTGCTCCCGGCGCGGGTCCGGTGCTCCCAGCCCGGTGCCGGTGCTTCGCAGCCTCACTCGGTTCTCTCTGTGCTCCAGAGGTTCCCAGCATGAACTTCGAAGGCCTCAACCCCTCCCTCGCTGACTATGCTGCGCCCCTGCACCCGGCGCTGGACCCCGTCCTGGACCCGCACCTCAACCCCAGCCTCCTGCCCAACGTGGAGCTGGATGCCGAGGGCGTCCCGCTGGAGGGGCTCCCGGTGCCCGAGTCCGTGCACCTCATGGAGGGGGTGTACAGCGAGCTGCACACCGCCGTCTCCGACGTGGGGGTGCCCGTCGCCGTCTCCCACTTCGACCTCCACGAGGAGATGCTGTGGGTGGGCAACCATGGGGTAGGTGCCCGTGGAGCTCCATGGGGGTGATAGGGCAGGGGGTGGTGGGTTCAGAGTGGAACAGGTTGGATCCAGGGAAGTGCTTCCCTGTGGGGGTGCTGGGACTCCAGGATGGGTTCGATGGAGGAGGTTTGGAGGCTCCATCCCTGCCCAAAGCCAGGCTGGAGCAAGCGGCCATAGTGGAAGCTGGCCCTGCGCATGGCAGGGGGTTGGATCTGGGTGAGCTTCAAGGGCCCTTCCAACCCGTTCCATCACCCCGCCTGAAAGGGCCAAATCCAAGTGGGTTTCTGAGGCCCACAGGGGCAGGAAGCGTCCCTCCTCCTGGGATCAAAGCACCGTGTCCCATCTGGGGGGGCTCACCACTGTCCCCGGTGCTTTTAGGGCCACGCCACCTCCTTCTTCGGCCCCACGCTGGAGAGATATTCCTCCTTCCAAGTGCACAGCAGCGACGACATCCGCCAGATCCAGAGCCTGGAGAACGGTGTCCTCTTCCTGACCAAGACCAACCTCAAGTACATGTCCCGGGGCGGCCTCATCATCTTCGACTACCTGTAAGTGCCTTGGCCCGGTGCCCTGTGCGGGGAGGACGGGCCCAGCCCCTGTGCGGAGGTTGGATGGATGAGGAGCGCCCTTTCCGTGCAGCATGGATGAGGCCGAGGACATGCACAGCCTGCTGCTGACGGACAGCAGCACCCTGCTCGTCGCTGGGCTGCAGAACCACGTCCTGGAGATAGACCTCAACACCGTGCAGGAGACGCAGAAGGTGCTGGGGGCTGCTCCCCGGCGTGGGGGGGTGCCTGGCGCTGGCCTTCAGCCCCGCTCACCCCCTCTCTTGTGCCTCCTTCCCAGTACACGGTGCAGGTGCCCGGGATCACCATCATGAGGCAGTCGAACCGCTTCTTCTTCTGTGGGCACACCTCAGGGAAGGTACCCGCAGCCCCGTGCCCGTGCGGGGTCCCCGGTGCTGCCGCTCCGGGGGCTGCCGGCACCCTCCCGCTGCCCTCCCAGGTCTCCCTCCGGGACCCGCGCACCTTCGTGCTGGAGCACGAGTTCGATGCCTACTCGGGCAGCTTGTCCGACTTCGATGTCCATGGCAACCTCCTGGTGACGTGCGGCTTCTCGAGCCGGATGAACGGGCTGGCCTGCGACCGCTTCCTCAAGGTGTACGACCTGCGCATGATGAGGGCCACCACCCCCCTGCAGGTCCACATCGACCCCTTCTTCCTCCGCTTCATCCCCACCTACACCTCCCGCCTGGCCATCATCTCGCAGACAGGTCGGTGGAGAGTGGGGTGGTCCCCCCATTCCGCGTGCTTGGGGGTAAATCCCGGTGGGACGGAGTTGGGTGAACGTGGGACGGGGTTGGGTGAACGTGGGGTGGAGTTGGGTGAGCGTGGGACGGAGTTGGGTGAACGTGGGATGGAGTTGGGTGAGCGTGGGACGGAGTTGGGCGAACGTGGGACGGGGTTGGGTGAGCGTGGGACGGGGTTGGGCGAACGTGGGATGGAGTTGGGCGAACGTGGGACGGAGTTGGGTGAACGTGGGACGGAGTTGGGCGAACGTGGGACGGGGTTGGGCGAACGTGGGATGGGGTTGGGCGAACGTGGGATGGAGTTGGGCGAACGTGGGATGGAGTTGGGCGAACGTGGGACGGAGTTGGGTGAACGTGGGACGGGGTTGGGTGAACGTGGGACGGGGTTGGGCGAACGTGGGATGGGGTTGGGCGAACGTGGGATGGAGTTGGCTGAACGTGGGACGGGGTTGGCTGAGCATGGCACAGGGTTGCCCCCCCCGGTTCAAACAGCCCCAGAAGCCAGAGGGGCTCTGTGCCACCGCGTGTCCCCTGGGGCCCCGTGGCCCTGTGCCCCCCTCTCCCCCAGGGCAGTGCCAGTTCTGTGAGCCCACCGGCCTGGCCAACCCCGCTGACATCTTCCACGTGAACACCGTCGGACCCCTCATCATGACCTTCGACGTCTCGGCCAGCAAACAGGCGCTGGCCTTCGGGGACTCGGAGGGTTGCGTCCACCTCTGGGCCGACAGCCCCGATGTCACCTTCAACGCCTACTCCCGGGAGACCGACTTCGCCCTGCCCTGCATCGTGGACACGCTGCCCCACTTGGACTGGAACCAGGACCTCGTGCCGCTCTCCCTCATCCCAGTGCCGCTGACCAGTGACTCCCTGCTCTCGGACTGGCCGGCTGCCAACGCCGCCCCGGCCCCCCGGTAACTCCCGGTCTCTCCCAGCACAATTCCAGCCCTTGGGAGCGGGGTTGCTCCTCCACGTGGTTGGCACTTCCCTTCCTCTTCGTGCGCCTGGTGAACTGCGTGTTGCCCACGGAGGAGCTTGGGTGCTGAGGGGTGGTGGCAGGGCCGGGTATGGCCAAACCCCCGTCTTCCCGGTGGGAAGGGATTGTGGCTCCCCTCTGCCCATGTGGGAGCTCTTGGGAGGGTGGTGAGGCCCTGGATTGGGATCCCAAGGAAGCTGTGGCTGCCCCATCCCTGGCAGTGTTCCAGGCCAGGTTGGAGCCGTCTGCTCTAATGTGGATGATCCTTTCCAACCCAAACCGCTCCATGGCGCTATGATGGGGGCCACCCTCATGGCCCTGGGGGTCCCTGAGCCGTGGGGTGTTTTGCAGCCGAGCCCCCCCCGTGGACCCCGAGATCCTGCGCACCATGAAGAAGGTGGGGTTCATCGGCTACGCCCCCAACCCCAGGACCAAGCTCCGCAACCAGGTACCCCCAGGGGGGACCGGGGGGGTCTGTGCGTGGGGAGGATGGAGCGAGTCCTCGGTGGGGAGGTTGGAGGCGAGAGCTTTCCCTGAGCAGGATCAGGGCTGGAGACTCCCCTTGGGCTGCAATCCCTGCTCTATGGGTAACTCACTCTATGGGTAACTCAGGTTCTGCTCTATGGGTAACTCAATGAGTAACTCGGTCTCTGCTCTGTGGGTAACTCAGTCTATGGGTAACTCAGGTTTTGCTCTATGGGTAACTCAGGTTCTGCTCTATGGGTAACTCAGTCTGTGGGTAACTCAGGTTCTGCTCTATGGGTAACTCAGGTTCTGCTCTATGGGTAACTCAGTCTGTGGGTAACTCAGGTTCTGCTCTATGGGTAACTCACTCTGTGGGTAACTATCACTGCTCTGTGGGTAACTCAATGGGTGACTCAGTTGCTGCTCTATGGGTAACTCTATGGATAACTCACTGTGTGGATAACCCACCCGATGCTCTATGGATAACTCACTGTGTGGGTAACCCACCCGATGCTCTATGGATAACTCACTGTGTGGGTAACCCACCCGATGCTCTATGGATAACTCACTGTGTGGATGACCCACCCGATGCTCTATGGATAACTCACTGTGTGGGTAACCCACCCGATGCTCTATGGATAACTCACTGTGTGGATAACCCACCCGATGCTCTATGGATAACTCACTGTGTGGATAACCCACCCGATGCTCTATGGATAACTCACTGTGTGGATAACCCACCCGATGCTCTATGGATAACTCACTGTGTGGATAACCCACCCGATGCTCTATGGATAACTCACTGTGTGGATAACCCACCCGATGCTCTATGGATAACTCACTGTGTGGGTAACCCACCCGATGCTCTATGGATAACTCACTCTGTGGATAACCCGCTCTGTGGGTAACTCACTCTGTGGTCAGAGAGCTCTGAGCTCTCCAGTGTGGAGGCTCCTGGCACGTCCCTCAGCCTTGGGAAAGCACTGCCGAGCATCGCCCCTGCCCGCAGCGCCGCTGTGATTTCCCACAGTGACAAGTCCCATTCCTTTGGTCGTTCCAGGAAGCAGGAAAGTCCACGCTGGGCTTCCCTTCGCCTTCAGCCTCCCCTCCCTTCTCCCCTTCACAGATTCCCTATCGCTTGAAAGAGACGGACAATGAGTTTGACAGCTTCAGCCAAGTCCCCGAGTCCCCCATTGGGCGGGAGGAGGAGCCCCATCTCTACATGGTGGCCAAGAAGTACAGGAAGGTTGTGGTGGGGCAGGGAAGGGGCTGGATGGGAGTCCTCAGCCTGGGCTGCTTCCCGTGGGAAGCACCGTATCCCCAGGGAAGCGTCCCGGGTGGTTGGGAAGGTGTCTGTTGACCACGTTGTGTCTCTCCTCAGGTCACCATCAAGTACTCCAAACTGGGGCTGGAAGACTTTGACTTCAAGCATTACAACAAGACCTTGTTTGCAGGCCTGGAGCCCCACATCCCCAACGCCTACTGCAACTGCATGATCCAGGTGGGAGATGCCGCCAGCCCTGCCTGCATCGCGGTGGCTCCGGGCCCCGCTTTGACCCTTCCCTGCCTGCAGGTGCTCTATTTCCTGGAGCCGGTGCGGTGCCTGGTCCAGAACCACCTCTGCCAGAAGGAGTTCTGCCTGGGCTGCGAGCTGGGTTTGCTCTTCCACATGCTGGACCTGTCCCGAGGAGACCCCTGCCAGGTCGGGGGGGGGGCTCAGCTCCATCGCGGAGGGCCGGGAGCCGGCTGCTGGCACCAGGCCCCATGGCACCTCCTGTCCCTTGACCTCAGTGATGTGCAGCTCTTGCTCCATCCCCAGGGAAGCAACTTCCTGCGGGCTTTCCGCACCATCCCGGAGGCTTCGGCGCTGGGGCTCATCTTGGCTGACTCGGATGAAGCCACCGGGAAGGTGAACCTGGGGCGGCTCATCCAGAGCTGGAACCGCTTCATCCTCACTCAGCTGCACCAGGAAACCCAGGAGCAGGAGGGCCCTCAGGCCTACCGGGGGGCGGGCACCACGTAAGTCCCTGGGGGGAGCCAAAGCTCCAAGGGCTCAGCCATGGCTCAGGAAGGAGCGTTCTTGCCCTGCAGCCACCTCTGCGTCTCCTGACCCGCTCCTTGCGAAGCAGTGCGGCCCCGGTGCTGGGCCCTGGTGCTGGGCTCCGGAGGGCCCCCTGGGCCCCTGCTGACCCTGGTGCTCTGCTCCTGCAGCCCCTTCGGCTCCTCGGGGGGCTCGGTCATCGGGCAGCTCTTCAGCTGCGAGATGGAGAACTGCAGCATGTGCCGCTGCGGCAAGGAGACGGTGCGGGTGTCCTCCACGCTGCTCTTCACCCTCTCCTACCCCGAGAGCACCGGTAACACCCGGGGGGGGGGGCAGTGCTGCCCGGGCGCTGGGCAGGGGTTGGTATCCCTAGGGATGAGCTCCCGGTGGGGAGGAGCCCGCGGCAGAGCCGTGGCCTGCACCCAGCTGAGCTGTGGGTTGCAGCAAAGCCGATTTGGGGCCTTCTCGCTGGTGGCTGAGAGGGGAGAGCCCCCCCGGGCTGGGGCTGGGGCTGGGGCTGGGGCTGACGTGGACCTTCCTCCCTTCAGAAAAGGCGGCCAAAGACTACGAGTTTGCGCAGGTCCTGAAGCGCAGCATCTGCCTGGAGCAGAGCACCCAGGCCTGGTGCGAGAACTGCGAGAAGTACCAGCCCACGGTGAGGCTGCGGCGCCCCACGGGCGGGGGGCAGCGGGGGGCACCCCACGGGGCCGGGGGGGCCGGGGGTCGGGTCCTGCACACTGCGGGGTTGGTGCTGGGCTGGGGAGCGCTGGGGTGCGGCTGCCAAAGGGAGGGACCTCGGTCCTGGGCTGCATCTGCAGCTCCCAAAGGGAGGGACCTCGGTCCTGAGCTGCATCTGCAGCTCCCAAAGGAAGGGACCTCGGTCCTGGGCTCCATCCGTGGCTCCCAAAGGGAGGGACCTCGGTCCTGAGCTGCATCTGCAGCTCCCAAAGGAAGGGACCTCGGTCCTGGGCTGCATCTGCAGCTCCCAAAGGAAGGGACCTCGGTCCTGGGCTCCATCCGTGGCTCCCAAAGGGAGGGACCTCGGTCCTGAGCTGCATCTGCAGCTCCCAAAGGGAGGGACCTCGGTCCTGGGCTGCATCTGCAGCTCCCAAAGGGAGGGACCTCGGTCCTGGGCTGCATCTGCAGCTCCCAAAGGGAGGGACCTTGGTCCTGGGCTGCATCTGCGGCTCCCAAAGGGAGGGACCTTGGTCCTGGGCTGCATCTGCAGCTCCCAAAGGGAGGGACCTCGGTCCTGGGCTCCATCCATGGCTCCCAAAGGGAGGGACCTCGGTCCCTGCCTCCTGCACCACCTCCAGCCCCCAGGACACAGCCAGGCCGGGGGGGGAAGCTCTAGAGGAGGGAAGAGGCAACGTGTGCCCAACCGATGCTGAGCTCCATGGCTTTGGCTGCTTCCTGCCTCCGCATCCTGCTCCCTGCCCAGGTTCAGACCCGGAACATCCGCTGCCTTCCCGATGTCCTGGTCATCAACTGCGAGGTGAACAGCTCCAAGGAGGCCGATTTCTGGAGAACCCAGGCTGAGGTGGGGGCTTCTCCTCCGGGCACCCATGGGTGGCCAGGCCTGGGCGCTGCTCCCGTTCTCAGCCCATCGCCCTGCTCTGGTCCCGGGGGATGTGTTGGGATGCGGTCGAGCCCGGAGCAGGATCGCTCCCTCATTCCCCAGCCCTGGGAGCGGGAGCCCCCCCATCCCCACCTTCCAAGCCTTGTCTTCGCCCCACCACTGGCCTGGCTGCCCCCCGCGGCCCCAGGCTGATGCTTGCCCGGGTTTCGTTGCCAGTTCGCCTTCCAGAGAGCCGTGATGAAGAGAGGAGGCTTCGACATCACCAAAGGCAAAGAGCTCTCCCTCGCAGAGTGGTAGGTGCCTGTTCCGGGTTGTGCCCCACAGCAGCGGTGCCTCGGGTGGGCCCCGGAGAGCGCGGGGCCGCCTCTGGGGCTGCAGCTCCTCTTGGGCCTGGGGCAGCCTCATTGCGGCTCAGAGGCTGCCCCTGGATGGGGCTCCGGGCAGCATTCCCTTGGGATACCCTTGGGGCCTTCCCTTTCCATACTGACAAAGACCCGGGCCCATCTATTGGCCTTTCCCAGCTCCCGCTCCATAGGGAAGCAGCGTGGCTCTGGCTGCCCTGTGCGGTGGCAGGTTGAGGCCTGGGCAGGGTGGGATCCTGGATGACATCCCAGGGCTCCTCCAGCTCCGTTTTCCTTGGTGCTCCATGCAGGAAGGAGCTGGGGACCCCTGACCCGGGGCATCCGTATCCTTCCGTGGAGGAGCTGAAGAACATCTGGATCCCCCACGCCATCAAGATGAGGCTGACCAAGAGCAAGGAGCTGGATGTCTGCAACTGGAGTGAGGACGAGGAGGTAAAGGCTGAGGAGCTCCCTCCGGGGCCCCGTGGTCCCCAGCATGTGGGGCTGCGGGGGCAGAAGGGCGCTGTGCTGCATCCGTGGGGCAGAGGCCTCAGGTGAGCATGGAAAGCATCGCCAGCAGCCCTGGCGCTGCCTCCTCCCGCAGCTGAGCCCCACGGAGGACCCCGAGTCGGTCTATGTCTATGACCTGATGGCCACCGTGGTGCACATCCTGGATTCCCGCACCGGGGGCAGCCTGGTGGGACACATCAAAGTGGGAGAGACCTATCACCAAAGGAAGGAGGTGAGGAGCCTCTGCTGCTGCTTCCCCCTCGCTCCGGGACCAGGCCTGGACCCGCTCCTGGGTGCCTCAGTGCGGAGCCCCAGTGCCGCTGAGGCGCCTCCGTGCAGGGAAGGGCGGAAGGAACTGAAGGAAGGCGATTCCCACTCCTCCTCCCGCTGGTTCCTCCAGCTCCTCCTTGCCCAGCCAGGTAGGGGCTGGGCCGGCAGCTCCCCCCCCGGGCCAGGGTTTGGTCTGGGCCGTGGTGGCCGTGCCCGAGCCAGGAATTCCCAGTGTGTGGCAACGCTGCATCCCCGCTCCTCCGCGTTGCGTCTCGGCGGAGTTTTGCCTTGGAGTCGGGCAGAGGCTGCGCCCGCCCGGCCCCGGCTCCATGTGCCACCATGGGGCGGGCAGGGCTTTCCCCTGGGTGTCCCAGGAAGGGCGGGAATTCCCACATGGCACCGTCACACCCCCCCTTTCCCTGGTAACGGCGGCGCGGAGTCATTGCCTGTGCCTGGGGGGGGCCCTAAGGCAGCGCCCGTGCTCTGCCCGCAGGGAGTCACGCACCAGCAGTGGTACCTCTTCAACGACTTCCTCATCGAGCCCGTGGACAAGGTGAGCGCACGGGGCGAGGCGGTGCTGTGGGTACCCCGGGGGGGAGCCCCCGGCCCCACACCCTGCGCCCCCCCCCCCCCGCCCGCAGTGCGAGGCCGTGCAGTTCGACATGAGCTGGAAGGTCCCCGCCATCCTCTACTACGCCCGGAGGAACCTCAACGCCAAATACAACCTCGTCAGTGAGTGCCTGGGGTGGAAGTGGCGGCGGCGGCGGCGCCTCCGCGCCGGGGCTCATCCCCCTTCCCCTTCCCCTCGCAGTCAAGAACCCCATCGAGGCCAGCGTGCTGCTGGCAGAGGCCTCGCTGGCCCGCAAGCAGCGCAAGTGCCACGCCACCTTCATCCCCCTCATGCTGAGCGAGATGCCGCAGGCAGGGGACCTGGTGGGGCTGGATGCCGAGTTCGTCACCTTGAACGAGGTCAGGACCCCCCCTCCGTGCTGGGGATGGGGTGCGGGGACACGGGGACAGCCCCTCAAGGGGGTGGCACTGAGTTCTTCCCCCCCCGCCCCGGCAGGAGGAGGCTGAGCTGCGCAGCGATGGCACCAAATCCACCATCAAGCCCAGCCAGATGTCGGTGGCCAGGATCACGTGCGTGCGCGGGCAGGGCCCCAACGAGGGCGTCCCCTTCATCGACGACTACATCTCCACACAGGAGCAGGTACGGGGGGGTCCGGCCTGGCCCCCCAAGGACATGGACCCGTTCTGCCTCTGCCGTGGGGTCACAGGAGGGACCAGGACCCAGCTGGGTCCATGGAGGGGCACCCACGATGATGACAGCCCCCACCTTGGGGTGGTGGCAGGGAGAGTGGGGAGGGGGCAGCCCCCAATGTGAGCACTGCTCTCTGCAGGTGGTGGATTACCTGACCCAGTACTCGGGGATCAAGCCCGGAGACCTGGATGCCAAGATCTCCTCCAAGCACCTCACCACCCTCAAGTCCACCTACCTGAAGCTGCGCTTCCTCATCGACGTGGGGGTCAAGTTCGTGGGGCACGGGCTGCAGAAGGACTTCCGTGTCATCAACCTGATGGTGACAGCGGGCACGGGGTGGGGGGGGGGCTCGGTGCGGGGCTGGGAGCCTGAGGGCAGGGCCAGGGCCCCCCCTGCCCCGCGGTGGTGGCAGCAGGACCCGCTCTGCTCTATAGGTGCCCAAGGACCAGGTCATCGACACCGTTTACCTGTTCCACATCCCGAGGAAGAGGATGATCTCCCTGCGCTTCCTCGCTTGGTATTTCCTTGGTCAGTGCTTGGATGCGGGATCAGGGGTGCCCCCCCCCATCCCTGACCCCATCCCTGAGCCGGGGCTCTCCCCACAGACCTCAAGATCCAGGGTGAGACCCACGACAGCATCGAGGACGCGCGCACGGCGCTGCAGCTGTACCGCAAGTACCTGGAGCTGAGCGCGCAGGGCGCTGAGCCCGAGGACTTCCGCAAGGTGCTCAAGGGGCTCTATGAGAAGGGCCGGAAGCTGGACTGGAAGGTGCCGGAGCCCGACAGCCAGAGCAGCCCCAAGCGTAAGGCTCCCCCCGGCTCTGCCCCCCCCGGGGCCCCCCGCAGCCCCTCATCCCGCTCTGTGCCCCGCAGATGGGGCCGTGTTCCCCCCGGTGCTGGCCCTGTGACCGTGCCCAGCGAGGAGCAGCCCCGAGGACGTGGAACTGGAACCAGCAGCGGGGACGGGGCTGTCCCGGCCCTGCCCCGGTCCCTCCCCCGGGGCCCGGTGCTCCGGGGGTCCCTTTCCCTGCCGGTACCGGGAATTGTTACACCCCCCCCCCCATCTGCCCGCCGGAACGGGCGCCTCATAAAGCACCCTCAGACCCTGCGCTGCTGCCTCCCATTGGCTCCGGGATCGGGGACCGGCACCGGGGACACGGCGGGGGGGAACCGGGGCTCGAACCCGCGGCAGCCCCGGCCGGGGGCGGGGCCAGGGACTCCGGGGGGCGGAGTCAGATGCGGAGGGGGCGGAGCCACCATAGGTCACGCCCTCCCGTGGTACCGAGCGCCACGCGGCCCGGGCCCTGGCAGCGCGGGGCCCTCAGCGCTGCTCCCGGGCTCCCCGTGGCGCTGCCTGCGCCCGGGTGGCCCCATCGCGGGACTCGCAGCGGCCCGGACCGGTCCCACCGGTTCCGCCGCCCCTCCCGGCTCCGCCGCTGCCGGCTCCGAGCGGCGTCGCCCCTCAGCGGGGCGGGTGCATGGGGCTGCCGGGGCAGGCGGCTCCGCGGGCAGCCCCGGGGCAGGCGCCGTGGCGGGGGGCGGGAGAGCGGCGCGGAGCGGTGCGGGGACCTCGGCCGGGCCCACGGCTCCGGGGAGGGCCCTGAGGGGGGAGGGGGTCCCGGAACGGGGTCCGGAGGGGGCGGCGGACGGGAGCCGGTAGGGAACGGGACCATAGGGGGAACGGGTCTGATCCTATAGGGAATGGGCTCTATAGGGAGTGTGGGGCTGATCCTATAGGGAACGGGTCTAATCCTATAGGGAATGGGCTCTATAGGGGGTGTGGGTCTGATCCTATAGGGAATGGGCTCCATAGGGGGTGTGGGTCTTATCCTATAGGGAACGGGTCTGATCCTATAGGGAATGGGCTCCATAGGGGGTGTGGGTCTGATCCTATAGGGAATGGGCTCCATAGAGGTGTGGGTCTGATCCTATAGGGAACGGGCTCCATAGAGGTGTGGGTCTGATCCTATAGGGAATGGGCTCCATAGAGGTGTGGGTCTGATCCTATAGGGAACGGGCTCCATAGAGGTGTGGGTCTGATCCTATAGGGAATGGGCTCCATAGAGGTGTGGGTCTGATCCTATAGGGAACGGGCTCCATAGAGGTGTGGGTCTGATCCTATAGGGCAGGGGCTCCATAGAGGTGTGGGTCTGATCCTATAGGGAACGGGCTCCATAGAGGTGTGGGTCTGATCCTATAGGGAATGGACTCCATAGAGGTGTGGGTCTGATCCTATAGGGAACGGGCTCCATAGAGGTGTGGGTCTGATCCTATAGGGCAGGGGCTCCATAGGGGTCTGGACTGAGCCTTTCCTTGAGGCCCCTGAGCAGCGCTGGAGCCGCCCGTGCCCGCAGGTCACCCCTGAGGATGAGGGGCCGCATCCTGCCCGTGCTCTGCATGGGCCTGGCTGCGGCTCTGCTGCTGCCCACAGCCTGCGCCCGCCGGAGCCAGGACCTGCACTGCGGAGGTGGGAAGGGGTGGGATGGGAATGGGTGGGGTGGCATTGGCATGGGAAGGGATGGGATGGGATGGTGGGGATGGACCCGGGCCAGGCAGTGCCATGGGCTCCGCTGTCCCCGCAGCGTGCCGGGCGCTGGTGGATGAGCTGGAGTGGGAGATCGCCCAGGTGGATCCCAGGAAAACCATCCAGATGGGCTCGTTCCGGATCAACCCCGACGGCAGCCAATCCGTGGTGGAGGTGAGCCATGGCCCGGCTGCTCCAAGCCCCGTTCCTGAGCACTGCCACCATGGAGCAGCCAAACCTTCCCCATCCCACCCATCCCAGTGTCCCAGCACCTTCCCTGGATCCAACCTGAACCTCCCCTGTTCCAGCCTGAACCCATCCCCCCTCATCCCATCGCTCCAGCCCCTGCCTCGTTTCCCTCTGCAGCCCCCCTGGAGCCCCCTCCAGACCCTGCTCTGAGCTCTCCTCCAGCCCCAACGATCCCAGCCTGGCTCCGATGGGAGCTGCCCATCCATGGGCACATGGGAGCCATTCCGGAGCCTGATCCCGCTCTCCGTGTCCCGCAGGTTCCCTATGCCCGCTCCGAGGCGCATCTGACGGAGCTGCTGGAGCGGGTGTGCGAGAAGATGCAGGAGTACGGGGAGCAGCTGGACCCGGGCACCCAGCGCAGGAGCTACGTGCGGGTGCTGTCCCGCGACGGCACCAAGCTGGAGCTCTCCGGCGTCAGCATCCACGGGGATGTGGCTTCCAGCCTCAAGTTCGCGGTGGGTCCGGGGCTGAGCCAGGGCCGGGGACCGCCCTGGGGCCCAGCGCTGACCCTGAGTGGCTCCCACTGCAGTGCGAGAGCATCGCTGAGGAGTACGAGGATGAACTCATCGAGTTCCTCTCGCACGAGGCCGACAACGTCAAGGACCGCCTCTGCAGCAAGCGCACGGGTGAGCCGGGGGTGCCCCCCCCCCAACCGGGGACCGTCCCAGCCTCAGGGCCCCCCCAAACCCCTCGTCCCGGTGGGGCCACCGGAGCCGCTGGGGCTGCGTTTGGCTGCAGCGCCCGTGGCTGAGTGCCCGCCTGCAGCGGCTCCCTGCCCACAGCGGCTCCCTGCCCGCAGCGGCTCCCTGCCTGCAGCGGCTCCCTGCCCACAGGGCTATTTCCAGCTCCCGGCCATGGGGTCAGGCCATGCCGTAACCTTTGTGCTTCCCTGGGGCTGAGCACGGGCGGCGCTCGGTGCCTGCAGCGTGGTGCTGAGCCCCGGCGCCCACGGTGCTGTCCCTTGGCCCCGCAGACCTCTGCGACCACGCGCTGCACATCCCGCACGATGAACTGTGACCGGGCACGGGCTCCGGAGGGACGGCCCCGACCTCCTGCACCGCCTCGGGATGCACCGGGATGCACCGGGATGCACCGGGATGCACCGGAGCAGCCGCCGCAGCCTCGGCCCCTATGGTGCTCTTGGCCTATTTATTGTGCCCGTGCGGAGCGGGGGGCACCGGGGCCATGTCCCTGCTCCTGCCGGGACATTCCAGCGGGACAGCTGCCAGCCACGGACCTGCTGCTGCCGGGGGGGGCACCGGGATCGGCTTTGGGACCCCCCCTCCTTGCTGCAGGCAATAAAGGGGCCGCGTGGTGTCCGTGCCGCGGGCCCAAGTGAGGGCAGGGCTGGGTCCGGGGCGTGCGGGGCGGTGGGGCTGGGACGCGCCGGTGGCAACCGTGGGGCTCCATGGGCACGGCCATGGGGTGGGCTTGGGATGGGGGTGGCTCCTGACGGGCAGGTGCTGGTCAGCCCATGGCACCGCGGCACCCATAGCCATGTGTCACCCACGGCACCATGGCACCCGTCCCCCTGTGTCACCCATGGCACCATGGCACCCGTCACCCTGTGTCACCCATAGCACCATGGCACCCATAGCCATGTGTCACCCATGGCACCACAGTACCCGTCACCCAGTGTCCCCCATGGCACCATGCCATGTCATGCCATAGCCATGTGTCACCCATGGCACCATGTGTCCCCTGTCACCCAGTGTCTGCCATGTCATGCCGTGTCATGTGTGCTGCATGACACCATGTCATGCCATGTCATGTGTCCCCTATGGCACCATGTCATGCCATGTCGTGTCCCCCATGGCACCATGTCATGCCATGTCATGTGTCCCCCATGGCACCACGTCATGCCATGTCGTGTCCCCCATGGCACCATGTCATGCCATGTCATGTGTCCCCCATGGCACCATGTCATGCCATGTTGTGTCCCCCATGGCACCATGTCATGCCATGTCATGTGTCACCCCGTGTCCCTTTGTCACCAGCACCGGGGCAATGTCCCGGGGTCACTGGGGTCGGTCACCAGCGGCCACGCCCCCGCGCTGACGTCACCGCTGAGCCGGAGCAATGGCCCCGGGTGACCCCTAGCCCCTGGCGGCAGGCCGCGGGATGACGTCACTGCCCCTGCCATGACCTCACAGCGTGCGGCCAGTGCCTGGTGACGTCACGGGGCGCCCCCCGCTCCGCGACCGGAGCGGCTCCGGGACGGGGGCGCCGCGCCTCGGGCGGGTGATGTAGCGGCGTGACGTCACGGAGAGCGGGCGGTGACGTCACGAGGGAGGGGCGGGGCTCCGCCTCACCCCACCTCAAGGCCACGATCAGGCGAACGCGGCGGACACCTACAGCCGGGGGCCCCCTACCCGCGCCGCCTCATTTGCATAGCCCCGCCCCCCACGCATAAACCATCCAATGGGGAGCGGACATGCCTCTGGCGGGGCGGGGCGAGGGGCGAGGCTATGCTAATTACCATCGAGGCGCCGCGCCCCGCCCCGCCCGCTGCCAAGGACCCCCTCGGCCGCCGCCGCCGCCGCCGCTGCCGCTCGCTCCCGGCCCCGCGCCTGCTCCCGGCCCCGCTCCCGGCCCCGCCCCTCCCGGTGCCGTCGCTGCCCCCGGTGCTCCCATGACGCTCCTCGCCGCCGGTTCCCGCGCGGCCGCGCGCCTCCGCGGGCCCAAGGTGAGCGCGCCCGGCCCGGCCGCGCCTTAAACGGGCGATGGGGGGGGGGTGTGTGAGACGCGGCCTCGGCACCGGCTCTTAAAGGGGCGATGCGGGGGGGGGAGGGTGTGCACGGTCTTAAAGGGGCCGTTGGAATGGGGGGGGCCGCAGCGGCTGCACGTGGTGGGCACCGGCGCCGCCTCCGCTGGCAGCGGCCGTTAACGAATGGAGGGGGGGAGGGGGCACCGGTAGGGCCGGGGTAGAACCGGGGGTCCCCCCCGTCCGTTGTCCCCTTCCCTTAAAGGGCAGTGGGGGTCGGGCCGGGGCTGTGTTGGGGGGGGAGAACCGGACGCCGGTGCCGGGCAGGGCCGGTCCCGGTGCCCCCCCTCCGCTCCCCGCCCCGCGTTTCGTAATGGGCGCTGCGGTGTCGGTATCGACCGGGCGTTATTTTGGGCCCCGCTGATGCCCCACTTGGCCCCGGTCACCCTTGGGGGGGGGGGGCACCCTCCGGTCTCGGTGTCACCGCCGCGGTGTGACCTTGAGCCGGCGGCACCTCGGGGGCAGCCGGGCCCGGTGACACCGGAGCCTGCGGCCGCCTTGACCTTGGGCTTCCCGCTGCCGCCTCCATTGTTCCTGCCCATGGCGGGGGGGGGGGACGCGGCGCAGGCACCGGTGTTGCCCCCCCCCCCGCCATTCCCGTTGTACCGGTACCCCCCCCCCCATTCCCCTTTTCCCGGTACCGCTCCGTGGATGCGGCTCCCGGTGCCCTCCTGCATCCGGGTGGAATCCCCGCGGCTGCCACGCGCGGGCGGAGGAGCAGCGCTCGGCTTCCCCGGCGCTGCCGCAGGGAACCGCAGCGGTTCCGCTTTGGCACAGCCCCACCGTGACAGCGGCTCCCGCTCTCCACAGAACCCCCCGTGCGTCCTCTTGGCCGCCCGCTGCGCCAGCGCCGCCACGGTAAGAGCCCCCCCCCACCCCCCCCGGTGTTTGCGGTGGTGCCGTGGGGCAGCCGCCGGTACCGGGTCCACAGCCCCGTTCGCTGCTCCGCAGAACCTAAAGGACGTCCTGGCCTCCATGATCCCCAAGGAGCAGGCGAAGATCAAGAGCTTCCGGCAGCAGCACGGCAGCACGGCCATCGGGCAGATCACGGTGGATATGGTGAGGGCACCGGGGCTGCCGCCGGTGACACCGTGACGCTGTGACTCCAGTGACACCGTAACACCGGTAACACTGTGACACTGGAAACACTGGTGACGCTGTAACACTGTGACACCGGTGACACGGTGACATCGGTGACACCGTAACACCGGTGACACCGGAAACACCGGTAACACCGGTAACACCATGACACTGGTGACACCGTAATACCGGTGACACCGTAACACCGGTGATACTGTAACACCGGTAACACCGTGACACCAGGAACACTGTAACACCAGTGACACTGTAACACCAGTAACACCATGACACTGGTGACACCGTAACACCGGGAACACTGTGACACTGGTGACACCATCACACCAGTGACACTGTAACACTGGTAACACCGTGACACCATAACACCAGTGACACCGTAACACTGGTGACACCGTAACACTGGTAACACTGTGACACTGGTGACACCGTAACAAACGCCGGTGATACCGGTAATGCCGTAACACCGATGACACCGTAACACTGGTAATACCGGTGACACCATAACACCAGTGACACCGTAACACCGGTGACGCCGTAACACCGTAACACCGGTGACACCGTAACACCGGTGACATTGTGACACTGTACCGCTGGTGACACCGGTGACACTGTAACACCATAACACGGTCTCCGACCCCTGCAGGTGTACGGTGGGATGCGAGGCATGAAGGGGCTGATCTACGAGACCTCGGTGCTGGATCCCGACGAGGTAGGGCCCCATCCTGCCCCGCTCGGCGCCGGCGGCGCCACGACGGGGGCCTCACGCTTGCGCCGCGCTCCGCAGGGCATCCGCTTCCGCGGGTACAGCATCCCCGAGTGCCAGAAGCTGCTGCCCAAAGCGGCGGGGGGCGAGGAGCCGCTGCCCGAGGGGCTCTTCTGGCTGCTGCTGACCGGCGAGATGCCCACCCAGGAGCAGGTACCGCCACGGGGGCCCCGGGTACCGGCGCTGCCGGCGCCGGCGCCGCCGGCTCAGCCCCGCGTGCCCGTTGCAGGTGACGTGGGTGTCGCGGGAGTGGGCGCGCCGCGCGGCGCTGCCGTCGCACGTGGTGACCATGCTGGACAACTTCCCCACCAACCTGCACCCCATGTCCCAGCTGAGCGCCGCCATCACCGCGCTCAACAGCGAGAGCAAGTTCGCCCGCGCCTACGCCGAGGGCATCCATCGCGCCAAGTACTGGGAGGTAATGGGGGGGCGCGGGCACCCCCGTGGTGGGGGGGTGATGCTGGGCCGGGGGGGGTCCTGGTGTGACCGCTCCGTCTCAGTTTGTCTATGAGGACGCCATGGACCTCATCGCGAAGCTGCCGTGCGTGGCCGCCAAGATTTACCGCAACCTCTACCGCGAGGGCAGCAGCATCGGCGCCATCGACCCCAACCTGGATTGGTCCCACAACTTCACCAACATGCTGGGCTACAGCGAGCCCCAGTTCATCGAGCTCATGCGGCTCTACCTCACCATCCACAGGTGGGGGGGGGCTATGGGGCGCGGTGGCGTCATTGTGGCCCTATGGCTACGGGGGGGGGATAGAGGGTCCTGATGCTCCCTCCCCACCCCTGCAGTGACCATGAGGGGGGCAACGTGAGCGCCCACACGAGCCACTTGGTGGGCAGCGCCTTGTCCGACCCATACCTCGCCTTCGCCGCTGCCATGAACGGGCTGGCGGGGCCCCTGCATGGCCTCGCCAACCAGGTGAGCGCTGCCTGCGGGCCCGCGGCCGTCCCTTTGGGCACGGACCGCGGTGCTGAGCGCCCTCCACCGGCTCTGCCCGCAGGAGGTGCTGCTGTGGCTCACGGACCTGCAGAAGGAGCTGGGCAAGGAGGTGTCGGATGAGAAGCTGCGGGAGTTCATCTGGAACACGCTCAACTCGGGCAGGGTGAGCCCAGCGCCGGGGCATGGAGCTGCCGGAGCGCGGCCGCAGGAGGCCACCGGGACGGGCAGGCGCCGGAGCAGCTCCCATCGGAGCCGGGCTGAGGGCGTTGGGGCTGGGGAGGGTCCGAGGATGCTGGGGAGGGTGCGAGGATGCTGGGGAGGGTGCGAGGATGCTGGGGAGGGACCGAGGATGCTGAGGAGGGTCTGAGGATGCTGGGGAGGGTGCGAGGATGCTGGGGAGGGTCCGAGGATGCTGGGGAGGGTCCGAGGATGCTGGGGAGGGTGCGAGGATGCTGGGGAGGGACCGAGGATGCTGGGGAGGGTGCGAGGATGCTGGGGAGGGTCCGAGGATGCTGGGGAGGGTCCGAGGATGCTGGGGAGGGTGCGAGGATGCTGGGGAGGGACCGAGGATGATGAGGAGGGTGCGAGGATGCTGGGGAGGGCCCTGCAGCGATGGGATGGGGGCGATGGAGCTCTGCGCTCCCTCCCAGCCCGCGCCGTGGCTCCGTGCAGGTGGTGCCGGGCTACGGGCACGCGGTGCTGCGCAAGACGGACCCGCGCTACACGTGCCAGCGGGAGTTCGCGCTCAAGCACCTCCCCCAGGACCCCCTCTTCAAGCTGGTGGCGCAGCTCTATAAGATCGTCCCCAACGTGCTGCTGGAGCAGGGCAAGGCCAAGAACCCGTGGCCCAACGTGGATGCGCACAGCGGCGTCCTGCTGCAGGTGAGCCCAGCGCGGGGCCGAGCGCTCCCGCTGCCCCCTTGCTGCCCCCTTGCTGCCCCATGGGTGCCCCATTGCTGCCCCGTGGGTGCCCCTTTCCTGCCCCATTGCTGCCTCGTGGGTGCCCCCTTGCTGCCCCATTGCTGCCTCGTGGGTGCCCCCTTGCTGCCCCATTGCTGCCCCGTGGGTGCCCCTTTCCTGCCCCATTGCTGCCCCATTGGTGCCCCATTGCTCCCCATTATTACCCCATTGCTCCCCCATTGCTCCCCACTGCCTCCCACTGCTCCCCCATTCCTCCCCTGTTGCTTCCCACTGCTCCCCCATTATTACTCCATTGCTCCTCCACTGCTCCCTCATTGCTCCCTCATTATTACCCCGTTGCTCCCTCACTATTACCCCACCGCTCCCTCACTGTTACCCCACCGCTCCCTCACTGTTACCCCACTGCTCCCTCACTGTTACCCCACTGCTCCCTATTACCCCGCCGCTCCCTCACTGTTACCCCACTGCTCCCTCACTGTTACCCCGCCGCTCCCTCACTGTTACCCCACCGCTTCCTCACTGTTACCCCACTGCTCCCTCACTGTTACCCCACTGCTCCCTCATTATTACCCCACTGCTCCCTCACTGTTACCCCACTGCTCCCTCACTGTTACCCCACTGCTCCCTCATTATTACCCCACTGCTCCCTCACTGTTACCCCACTGCTCCCTCACTGTTACCCCGCCGCTCCCTCACTGTTACCCCACCGCTCCCTCACTGTTACCCCACCGCTCCCTCACTGTTACCCCACTGCTCCCTCACTGTTACCCCACTGCTCCCTCATTATTACCCCACTGCTCCCTCACTGTTACCCCGCCGCTCCCTCACTGTTACCCCACCGCTCCCTCACTGTTACCCCCGCCGCTCCCTCACTGTTACCCCACCGCTCCCTCACTGTTACCCCACTGCTCCCTCATTATTACCCCGTTGCTCCCTCACTGTTACCCCACCGCTCCCTCATTATTACCCCACTGCTCCCTCACTGTTACCCCATTGCTCCCTCATTATTACCCCGTTGCTCCCTCACTATTACCCCACTGCTCCCTCACTATTACCCCATTGCTCCCTCATTATTACCCCCCTGCTCCCTCACTGTTACCCCATTGCTCCCTCATTATTACCCCGTTGCTCCCTCACTGTTACCCCACTGCTCCCTCACTATTACCCCATTGCTCCCTCACTGTTACCCCACTGCTCCCTCACTGTTACCCCCGCCGCTCCCTCACTGTTACCCCACTGCTCCCTCACTATTACCCCATTGCTCCCTCACTGTTACCCCACTGCTCCCTCATTATTACCCCGTTGCTCCCTCACTGTTACCCCACTGCTCCCTCACTGTTACCCCACTGCTCCCTCACTGTTACCCCACCGCTCCCTCACTGTTACCCCACTGCTCCCTCACTGTTACCCCACTGCTCCCTCACTGTTACCCCACTGCTCCCTCACTGTTACCCCACTGCTCCCTCACTGTTACCCCACTGCTCCCTCACTGTTACCCCACCGCTCCCTCACTGTTACCCCACTGCTCCCTCACTGTTACCCCACTGCTCCCTCACTGTTACCCCACTGCTCCCTCACTGTTACCCCGCCGCTCCCTCACTGTTACCCCACTGCTCCCTCACTGTTACCCCACTGCTCCGTCACTGTTACCCCACTGCTCCCTCACTGTTACCCCGCCGCTCCCTCACTGTTACCCCACTGCTCCCTCACTGTTACCCCACTGCTCCCTCACTATTACCCCACTGCTCCCTCACTGTTACCCCGCCGCTCCCTCACTGTTACCCCACTGCTCCCTCATTACCACCCCATTGCTCCCCATTGCTCCCTCACTGTTACCCGCCGCTGCCCGCAGTACTACGGCCTGAAGGAGATGAAGTACTACACGGTGCTCTTCGGGGTCTCGCGGGCGCTGGGCGTGCTGGCGCAGCTCATCTGGAGCCGGGCGCTGGGCTTCCCCCTGGAGCGGCCCAAGTCCCTCAGCTCCAAGGGGCTCATGCAGCTCGTGGGCTACAAAGCGGGGTAGGGGGGGCCCCGCAGGGACCGCGGCCGGGATGGCCCCGGGGGGGCTCAGCACTGACCCCCCCCACCCCCCCCAGCCCCGGGTCCCCCCTTTGCTCCTGTCCCCTCTGGATGGGGGGGGCAGAGGCAGCTCCCCCCCCCCCCCCAACAGCACTGCGCACACTGGGATCCCCCCTTGGCTGCTGCGCTGGGGGGGGGTGGCACCAACTTAGGGGTGCCCCCCCCCCCACCCCTCCCATTGAGAGGGTTCAGTCCGGACTCTGTCCCAGCCCCCCCCCGGGGGCAGCAGAATGAATGTGCCCCCCCCATGCAGGGACTTGATACACTCCTCCCCGGCTGTGCCCTGTGTCTGTGTGACCCCCCCCAGAACACTCCCCCCCCCCCAACACTGTGTTCAGTGCCCCCCCAACACTGTGTTCAATGCCCCCCCAACACTGTGTTCAATGCCCCCCCCCCGCCACTTCTGTACAAACAACGAGAAAAATGCAAAATAAATGTTTTTATTAACAAATCCCGAGGGGATTTTTTGGGGGGGGGGGGGGGGGGGGGGGGGGGGGGATGGGGGGGGGCAGGACACGGTGCCCCCCCCATAGCGAGCACTGGGTGCTGCAGGAGCCTGGGTTGGGGTCCCCCCCCCATCTCCCCAATGAGGACCATGAGGCTGCTCACCCTTGGGATAAGTCTTTATTGGCCTGAAAGAGCCCGGGGGGGGGGGGGGGGGGGGGCCAAACCCACCCCTATGGGGGTGCTGAAGGGAGGGAAAGGTGATGGGGGTGGCGGGGGGGGGGCAGCATCAGCCCCCCCCCACCCTGTGCGTGTGCCGTGTGCAAACTGTGCGAGGGGGGGCCGGGGCCCTCCCGCCCTATGGCTCCCAAAGAGGAAGGGAGGGTCCTACCCCGTCCCCCCCCAACACCTTCCATAGCGCCCCCCCCCCCAAAAGGAGATAAAACGAACCAAAAAGGGGTAAAACTCCCTCAGCTCCGCCCCAAACGGGCACTAAAACCCCTTAAAACTGAGTCCAGCGCCGGCCCCGGGGGGGCCCTCAGCACCCCCGGGCCGGGAGGGATGGGGGCGCCGCAGCAGCGCCCATATAAATAGGGGGGGGGTCGGGGGGGGGGGGGGGGCCCGCTCCCGGAGCCCCCTCACGTCTGATGGACCTCGTGGAACATCAGCTCCCGCGGGATGCGCGTCTCGGGCCCGAAGCTGAGGGCCCGCGCGGCGCTCGAAGGCGGCCACCATCTGCTTGACCACCTCATCGAAGAAGACGGTGGCCAACTGCGAGTGCAGGAGGGAGCGGAACTCGAAGGAGACCTTGGGGGGGGGGGCAGAGCACGGGGTTGAGCGGGGGGGGGGGGGCAGCACCCAGCGCTGCGGCCCCCCCCCCCCCCCCCCCCCCCGGTCCATCACCCACCTTACCGAGAAGTCCACGGTGCTGGTGCGCGGGTACCCGGCGATGCCGGGGCTGAAGCGCCAATTGGTCTCCAAGTGGTTGAAGAGCTTCCCATCGGTGCAAACAGCCTGGGGGGGGGGTGGGGGGTGTCAAAGCGGGGGGGGGGGGGGTCAATGGGGGGCCCCCCCCGGCAGCGGGGCTCACCTTGACGAGGTGCGGGCGCACCAGGGTGACGCTGGAGGTGTAGCGCTCGAGCACGGGCGGGAAGCCGACCTCCAAGCGCGCCTTGAGGTGCCCCGCGCGCCGCAGCAGCACCTGCCGAGCGCTGGCACCAGGGCACGAAGTGTTTGTAGTCCTCCACGTTGGCCACCACGTCGTACATCTCCTGCATGGAGTACCTGCGGGGGGGGGGGGGGAGAGGCCAAGGGGGGGCGTCAACCGATGCAATGGGTGGGTGTTGAACCATGGGGGTCGTTGAGGCCAAGAGGCGGTTGTCACCCAACGCAATGGGTGAAGGTGTTGAACCATGGTGGTCATGGAGGCCACAAAGAGGGGGGTGTTGAACCATGGTGGTCATTGAGGCCAAGGGGGGGTCATCACCCAACGCAATGGGTGGGTGTTGAACCAGGGTGGTCACTGAGCCAAGGGGGGGTCATCAACCAATGCAATGGGTGAAGGTGTTGAACCATGGTGGTTGTTGAGGCCAAGGGGGGGTCATCACCCAACGCAATGGGTGAAAGTGTTGAACCACGGTGGTCGTTGAGGACAAGGGGGGGTCGTCACCCAACGCAATGGGTGAAGGTGTTGAACCATGGTGGTCATTGAGGCCAAGGGGGGTCATCACCCAACGCAATGGGTAGCAATGGGTGGGTGTTGAACCGCAGTGGTCATTGAGGCCAAGGGGGGGTCATCACCCAACGCAATGGGTGGGTGTTGAACCGCAGTGGTCATTGAGGCCAAGGGGGGGTCGTCACCCAACGCAATGGGTGGGTGTTGAACCGCAGTGGTCATTGAGGCCAAGGGGGGGTCGTCACCCATCACAGCGGGGGTGACCCCGGGGGCTGAGGCCCGGGGCTGCCGTCCCCCACCAACGGGGCCGTACCCCATGATCCGCCGCTCCGAGTACTCCTTCCTCCTGGTGGTGAGGTTCAGGAAGCACCGCACCGGCGGCAGCCGCGGGTCCCATCCGGCGCCGCTCAGCGCCGCGGGGCTGGGAGGGAAACGGAGGTCACCGGGGGGGGGGGGGCCCTTCCCGGCCCCATCCCAGCGCTGCGCTTGCGCAAGAGGAGGAAACCCGACCCGGGGACACCCGACCCGGCCCCGCTGGGGGGGGGGCACCTCCATGGGGGTGAACCGGGACCCAACCGCTGTGGCAGCACCGGGGTCCCCCCTTCACCTCCTTCAGCATCACGGGCACCCGGTGGTGCCGCCCCCCCCGTTACCGGGTGGGGGGGGGCTCGGTTAACGCTGCCCCCCCCGGGCCCGGGCACCGCGGGGTATTTATAGCCAAGGCTCCCCCCCCGCGGCCGGGGCCGTGCCAGGATTGACAGGGCCCGGAATAGCCCCGAACGCGGCCCCGGCACCGTGAGGCCCCCCCCGGCTCCCGGTGCGGGTCCGGGGCGTCCGGACGCAGGCCCCCCATACCCGGTGGGTCCGGACACAGCCCCCCCATACCCGGTGGGTCCGGACACAGCCCCCCCCATACCCGGTGCGTCCGGACACAGTCCCCCCCATGCCCGGTGGGCCCAGACACAGCCCCCCCCCATACCCGGTGGGCCCGGACACAGCGCTCCCGGCGGCACCGGCGCCGTTCCAAGGCTCCGGCTCCCCCCCATTGCCCCCCCGTTCCCCGCTCACCCCAGGGGCGGCCTCGCCGCCGCCCGCAGCCGCTGCCGCGCCCCGAGGCCCTGCACGGCCCCGCGGAGGCTCCGCGCCGCCATCACCGGGGCCCGGAGCCCTCGCACCGGGTGACCTCTCACCCCTTCCCGTTACGTAACCGTGACGTCACCGCCGGGGCGGGGCGGCAGCAGCGCCTCTCGCGCGGGGCACGATGGGAGCCGTAGTCCCGGTGGGGACCGGGACCGGGACCGGGACCGGGACCGGGACCGGGACCGGGACCGGGACCGGGACCGGGACCGGGACCGGGACCGGGACCGGGACTCCCCCCCCTCCCCGGGCCCAGCTCCCCACCGAAGCCCCGCGTTCCCCCCCTCCCGGTTCGCTTCAGGACGCGGGGCGGGCCCCACCCCTTGCCCGGTGCCCGGTGCCCGGTGCCCGGTACCCGGTGCCCGGTGCCTGGTTCCCGGTTGCGGACGGGAGCCCCGAGGCCGGGAGCCGCCTTTACCCCGCGCCGTGCGGGGCGGCCCCAGGCCCCTGCCCGGTGCCCCGCGACAGCCGCACACGTGGCTGCCACCGGCGGCCGGGCCCAGCCCCGGGGATGGGCCCCGCGCACGGGCGCGGCTCCGGCCGCGCTCTCCCCGCCCGCGCTGGGCAGTGCCCGGGGCTCGGAGGAGCGGGGGGACCGCGGCGGTGCCCGGGGCTGAGGCGCGGGGCTCGGCGCGCACCCGGCGCTCTCGGCCGGCGGCGGCGCTGCGGCCGCTCCCCGAGCAGTGGGCGGGCCCAGGCGCTCCCCGCCCCGCCAGAGCCGCCCGAGCGGAGCCGCCGCGGCCGGAGCCCGATGCCGGGAGCTGCGCGCTGAGGGCGGCCCCGAGATGGGGATTCTCAGCATCACGGACCAGGTACCGCCGCCCGCGCCCGCCCCACGGGCCCCGCGCCGGCCCCGGCCGCCCCGCTGCGCCAGCCCGGGGATGCGCGGCCTAGTGCGCGCCGCCGCCGGGCCCGGCCTCAGCCGCCGCCCCAGGCCGCGGCTCCCGCCCGGGGCCTCCCGGGGCCCCCGGTCCGCTCCTGGGGCCTCCCGCAGCGGCCCCGCTGCACCCGCGGCTCGGTGGGGCCGGGACCCGCGCTCCGGCGCGGATGGGATCCGAGCCGGCCCGGGATGGGACCCTCGGACACGGCCCCCGCGCTGAGGCAGCGGCCCCGGCTGCAGGGGGGGGCCATGGGGCTGTGGGGTCCGGGGTGCTCCCACCCCGGTGCTGCCCGTTCCCGTCCATCCCATTGCGGGGCCTCGCTTGGGAGCCGCATTCCCGAGCATCCCCATCCCATTCCCTGCGCCGGGCGCTCCTCCGGATGCTCCCGCTCGTGGCTCCGTGTTCCATAGGAACCCCCTTGGATGTGGGAGCGGGGGGCTGCTGCCCCATGGGACCGAGCCCACGGGAGCCTGCGGGAATGGGGCTCCATCCCGGCTCTCAATGGGGCTTGGTTCGCTTTGCGGTAACCGAGTCCCTGAGCTCTCCATGTGAATGGGGGGGGGCAGACGCGGCTCCGCCGCAGCCCGCACACCGATGAGGGCACAGTTATCCCTTGGGATTCCTTCCCTGGCCGCTTCGGAAGCCCCTTTCCTGGTGTTCAACATCCCGCAGTGGTGCTGAGGCTGCTGCATTCCAGGGCAGTGACTCACGCGTTCCCTCTGACCCAGGATGTGCTCCCGGTGCGGAGCTGCTGGGATGCGGGGAGCAGGAGGGCTCCCCCCGGGAGCTCAGGACGAGCCCTTGGGACCGCTGGGGGCCGTGCTGGGGCTGCCGTGGTCGCAGCCCCCAGAGCCCAGGCCCAAAGAGCCCGGGCATGGAAATGGCTCTGAGGGAGAGCTCGGAGCCGCTCCGGTGCCTGAAGGGGCTCCAGGGAACCTGGAGAGGGGCTGTGGCCGAGGGATGCAGGGGCGGGACAAGGGAATGGCTTTAACCTGCAGAGGGGAGATGGAGCTGGGACCTTGGCAGGACGCTGCCCTCTTGGAGCCGCCCTCACGGTTGCTCCTCTTCTCCTTCGCAGCCTCCTCTGGTCCAAGCCATCTTCAACCGCGACGTAGAGGAGGTGAGGTCCCTGCTGAGCCAGAAGGAGAACATCAATGTCCTGGTGAGCGCTGCCCGGCCCTGCCCTGCTCCTCGGGCCTTGCTCCGTGCCCTTCCCATGCCGGGGGTCCCCCCCCCGGTCCCATGCCCTTTCCTCGCTGGGACGCTGTTACCGGCTGGGCTCCACTTCCCATCTTCCTGCTTGTGCCAGCACAAGTTGGTACCAAACCCTAAAGAACCCCCCCCCCGTTTGCCGGATTTTAACCTAAGGCAAAGCAATTCCTTGGGTTTTCCGTCCCCAGACCCCCAGATCGGGGGCTTGGAATGAGTCGAGCTCCTCTTGGTGGCTTTAATCCACGGGGTGTTCCTTGAGGAGCGCCTCGGGCAGGGGGTGCCCAGGGCCTGAGGCCGCAGGAGTGGGGGGTACCCTGCGGCAGATGGGATCCCCCTGGGGTCGCACGGGGCTCTGCAGCCCCTGTGGGTCACTGTGGGGTGAGGTGAGGAGCCGTGGGCACAGCCCGGTCCCCTCAGCTCTGCTCTCGTCGTGCAGGAGGCGGTGGCTTTAAAGCCTCTTCTGCCTGTCCCCATCGCAGGATGCTGCGCACGGGAGGTGTTGGATGGGAGTGGGGCAGGCAGCCCCTGCCCCCTGGGCTCATCCCCGCCTCCTGTTCCTTCCATCCCTGCCCAGGACCAAGAGCGCCGAACGCCGCTGCATGCTGCTGCCTACCTTGGAGATGTTGCAATCCTCGAGCTCCTCATCCTGTCAGGTAGAGGCCGGGGGTGCTTGGTTGGGTGCTGGCACTGCCTCGAAGGTGCCTTTGCGCCCTGCTCTGCCCTTAGGGGTGCCCTGTGCTGGGCCGGTCGTGCCTGTGGGTCTCAGCAGCAGAGGGACGCAGAGGCTCTGGGGCCGCAGGACACGGGCGCTTGGGCACCCTCCATGTGTGGTGCTGAGCACTGGGTCTGGCGTCCCCCCTTCCTAACGCTGCAGAGCCCCCGGGAGCCCCGGGTCTGTGCCCCAGGAGGCCTCATCCGGAAGCCGGGAGCACAAC
The DNA here is from genome assembly GCA_039720435.1 of Amazona ochrocephala. Taxonomy (NCBI): domain Eukaryota; kingdom Metazoa; phylum Chordata; class Aves; order Psittaciformes; family Psittacidae; genus Amazona; species Amazona ochrocephala. The sequence continues at coordinate 2,544,198 of CM077900.1, forward strand.
TGCTCCGTGCGGCCCCAGACCATGGCCCCTGCCCAGCGCAGGCTCCCGATGGTCCCTTGGGCCCATCCCAGGGCCCGGCTCTCCTCAAGGCCCCCCCGCTGCAGGAGCAGGGTCGGGGGCTCCTCTCCGCGCCCTGACCCCCCCTTGGCTCCTCCCGTAGGTGCTAACGTCAACGCGAAGGACACGGTTTGGCTCACGCCCTTGCACCGCGCGGGCCGCCTCTCGCCACGAGGTAGGGCCCTTCCCCAGCTCCGGCTCTGCTCCTTGCATGGGGGGCGCATTCCCTCCTTCCCGGATCCAGGTTTTGGTGGGGCTCTTCTCCGCCTTCCTTTCGGGCGCTGATTCCAACGCATCCCATTGGAATGCTGTCCTTGGGCTCGCCTTCATCCCGCCGAGCGGCTGCGTGAGCTCCGTGGCAGCAGCCCTGGGACGGAGCACGAGCGTGGGCCTCTGAGGCTGTTTGCTGCGTGCGGCCCCTTCCGGGCTCCCTGAACGCAGGCGCTCGGTGCGCTGAGGCTCTGCCACCAGGTCCAAGGCGATTCCCGCCCGCATCCTGCTCTCGGGAATGCCGCGTTCAGGTGGTGCCCATCCATTCCATGGCCATTCCCGGCCCTGGGAGGAGGGAGCTGGGATGAGGGCGCCTCATGCCGGTCCCACGCACCAACCCGCAGCCTGCAGCAGCCCACTTGGGGGGTTCACGCAGGGAAGATCCCTTCTCCCTGCTCATTCCGGAGCCTGTTTCCTGCTGCCTTGCCCTTGCTCTGGGACAACAAGGAAGCGTTGCCCCAAGCCGTGGCAGCGAACGGGTCCCTTCCATCCGGAGCTGCAGCCTCAGGCCCCTCTCCCCCTGCTCCCCCCCAGAAGGCCCTGCACCTCCTCCTGAAGCACTCCGCCGACGTCAACGCCCGCGACAAGCACTGGCAGACCCCGCTGCACGTGGCCGCTGCCAACCGCGCCACCAAGTGCGTGGAGGCCATCGTCCCCCTGCTGAGCACCGTCAACGTGGCGGACCGCACGGGCCGCACGGCGCTGCACCACGCCGTGCACAGCGGCCACCTCGAGGTGGGCCCGGGGGGGGTTGGGGGGGGCCCGGCCCTCCGCCGGGCGCCGCTCACCGCCTCTCCCCGCGCAGATGGTGAACCTGCTGTTGAACAGAGGGGCCAGCCTCAGCGCCTGCGACAAGAAGGACCGGCAGCCCAGCCACTGGGCGGCCTTCCTGGGTGCGTGTTCCCCGAGGGTCCCGTCGGGGGCTTCCTCCGTGTGCTCGGGGGTTCCCGTGTGGAGCCAGGCTGGGAACGCTGGGGCGGGGGAAGGGGCGCTGCGTGGAGAGCTCAGAGCAGCTGCAGGGGTCTGATGGGGCTCCGGGGATGCTGCACAGGGCCCTGCAGCAGGGGCCGGGGCGATGGGATGAGGGGGGATGGCTTCAGAGTGGAACAGGGGAGTTCAGGTTGGATCCAGGGACGCTCTTCCCTGCGGGGGTGCTGGGACACTGGGATGGGTTGAACGGAGAAGGTTGGGATGCTCCATCCCTGGCAGCGTTGAGCCCCAGGTTGGACGCAGCCTTGGGTGCCGTGGTCCAGTGTGAGGCTTCCCTCCCCATCCTCCTGGACCTGGATGACCTCAGCGTCCTTCCCAGCCCATCCCATGCTTCGGGCTCCCCCTTCCCGGGTGCTGGGGCTCCGCGGGGGCCGCTTTGCTCTGCCTGGCTCTTACTGTTCGTCCCGCAGGGCATTTGGAGGTGCTGAAGCTGCTGGTGGCGCGGGGAGCCGACGTGATGTGCAAGGACAAGAAGGGCTACACGCTGCTGCACACGGCGGCCGCCAGCGGCCAGGTGGAGGTCGTGCGGCACCTCCTGCGCCTGGGGGTCGAGGTGGGAGCTCGGGGGGCAGGCGGAGAAGGCGCTGGGTGGCTCTCGCCCCCCCCCCCCCCTCCAGCCCCACGTCCTTCGGGGGTTGTTTCTCGTTGCCCCCCCCAGATCGATGAACCCAATACCTTTGGGAACACTGCACTTCACATCGCCTGTTACATGGGCCAGGACGCCGTGGCCAACGAGCTGGTCAACTACGGCGCCAACGTCAACCAGCCCAACGAGAAGGGCTTCACCCCCCTGCACTTCGCTGCCGTCTCCACCAACGGGGCCCTGTGCCTCGAGCTCCTGGTGAACAACGGCGCCGACGTCAACTTTCAGGTGGGCCATGGGAGGAGCGGGGGTAAGGGGGTGAGGGGAGGGTGCTGGAAGCCCTTCACATGGCTTCTGCTCCCCGTAGAGTAAGGAAGGGAAGAGCCCTTTGCACATGGCTGCCATCCACGGCCGCTTCACGCGCTCGCAGATCCTCATCCAGAACGGTGAGCGCTGCCTCCTCCTCCTGAGCCTCCCCTGTGCTCCCCCCGGGGCTCTCCCGTTACCCCCCTGCACTCCGTGTGCCCTCCAGGGCAGCCAAGCGCAGCCGCAGGGGCCTGGCATTCCAGCCAGGTCAGAGCTGAAGGGCAGCAGTGCTGCAGGCTCGGCCCCCCCTTCAGCCGCGCACCTCCAGGCCTGAAGCAACCCCCCCGGAGCGAGGGGCAGGATGGGTCTGAGTGAGCATCCCCGCGGGGATGCAGCAGGGACCCTTCGGCCTCTCCCTTGCAGGCAGCGAGATCGACTGTGCTGACAAATACGGCAATACCCCCCTCCACGTTGCTGCTAGGTACGGCCACGAGCTGCTCATCAGTACTTTGATGACGAATGGTGCTGACACTGCCAGGTAAGGGGGGGGATTCCTCCTCCTTTGCCCTGCCCCGCGCTGGAGGCTGCGGGAGTGCCCCATCCGCCGTCCCTCCTCCTCCTCGTGCAGGCGCGGGATCCACGACATGTTCCCTCTGCACTTAGCTGTTCTCTTTGGGTTCTCCGACTGTTGTCGCAAGCTGCTTTCCTCAGGTGAGTGCCCGGCTCCTCCCGCCATGGGGGGCACAGGACGGGGCCCCCCCCCTGAGCCCGCTGCCGCCTCGCTGCCCCATAGGTCAGCTGTACAGCATCGTGTCCTCGCTGAGCAACGAGCACGTGCTGTCTGCAGGCTTCGACATCAACACGCCCGACAACCTCGGCAGGACTTGCCTCCACGCTGCTGCTTCCGGAGGGTGAGCGCCGCAGCCCAAAGCAGGGCCCTCCTCCCGGCCCGGCACGGGGCTCTGGGGCTCAGCCCTGGCTTACAGCGGGGTGAAATGGGCCCTTTGGGCCGCGTTCTGCCGCTCTCTGACTCACCCCATCACCCCCTCTCTGGTCTTTACCCATCCTCAAAGGGGGGCAGCGCTCCCTCGGCTCCTAAAGGGCTCAGGAGCCGATGGCACAGGGGTGGAAGTGCCCCGTGTTGGGGCTATGGAGGGGGTGACCGCGGCTGCGGTGATGCTGCAGAGGGGTGGATCCTCTCGAGGAGCTGGGGAAGGGCTTTGTGTGCGCAGCATCCGGCCCGAGGCGGTGCTGAGCCCGAGGGTCGGTGCCCCCCGTGGTGCGTAAGTGCCCCCTCCTCTGCAGGAACGTGGAATGTCTTAACCTGCTCCTGAGCAGCGGTGCTGACTTGAGGAGGAGGGATAAGTTTGGGAGGTGAGCGCGCGGAGGCCCGGACCCGGCGGAGGCGCATCCCAGCCCCCTTGGGCGCCCCGAGCTGCCTCCGTTCCCCTGTCCCACCCCCAGGGCTCCAGCTCTGGGCCCTGCTGCTGCCTTTGCTGCCAGGCTCCATCCTGAGCCCCTTCTCGGTGCCCTCTGCCAGGACCCCACTGCACTACGCAGCCGCCAACGGCAGCTACCAGTGCACGGTGACCCTGGTGACAGCAGGAGCCAGCGTCAACGAGGCCGACTGCAAAGGCTGCACCCCCTTACACTATGCTGCTGCTTCGGACACGTACAGGAGGTGAGGGTCCCCTCGTGCTGCTCCAGGCCTGGGGGGGGGGCTCTGCCCTGCCCTGGCCGCCTCCCTGCTGCTGGGGCTGGGTGGGGGCAGCAACCGGAGCCTGGCCCCTGCCCTTCCAGAGCAGAGACTCATTCAGGACCCAGCCATGACACTGAGGAGGAGCCGCTGAAGGAGTCCAGGATGAAGGAAGCGTTCTTGTGAGTGGCCCTTGTTGGGTGCTCCCCCCTTCCCGCCTCCCCGCCTGGGGACACCGGGAATGCCTCCGTCTGCTGAGCCCTGGGGTCCTGGAGGGGACGTCCGATGGGAGCACTGCACCCTGCGCCTCGCTTCCGTGCCGTGGGGGGAGCGCAGCGTCCCCTCGGAGCTCGGCCCCGCCTCGCTCAGCCTTTCCCTGCTTTTGCCGCTTGCAGCTGTTTGGAATTCCTGCTGGATAATGGTGCTGACCCATCCCTGCGGGACAAGCAGGGATACACCGCTGTCCACTACGCAGCAGCCTACGGCAACAGGCAGAACCTGGAACTGGTGCGTGAGCCGCAGAGCCCCTGTGCTGCAGGAGAGCATCCCGAGGGGTGGAGGAGCCGGGGGCAGGACAGGGCCAGGGTGAAGCGTTGGGAGCTGTTGTGCTGGGAATGCCATGGAGGAAAGACCCGGGCCTGGGAAAAGGGCTTTGTGCGGGTGCTGCGTGTAAGCCCCTACCAGGAGAGCAAGGTTGGGAATGCCGAGGGCCGAGGAGAGCTCCTGCGGTGCAGGCAGCACCTTGGACCGAGGGCAGCTGCAGGGAGGGCCCATGGTGGATCCCTATGGAGCAGAGGAGGAGGTTCCCTGAGCCCTGTGCAGCGCAGGGGCAGAGCCTCTGCCGCAGCCTCCGGTCTCATCCTGCGTTGGTGCTGTGCCCCTGCAGCTCCTGGAGATGTCTTTCAACTGCCTGGAGGACGTGGAAAGCACCGTTCCAGTCAGCCCTTTGCACTTAGCTGTAAGTAGGGCCGCTGAGCGCCGGGGGGGCTCTGGGGGGCGCCTGGCTCCATGCGGGCTGGGGCCGGGGGCTCCAGGCCGGCCCCTGCAGCATCAGTGCGGGGCAGGGCAAAGGCCGAGGGGGGGCGGTGCTGCCCCGGCTCCAAGTCCCTTGGATTGGGATCTCGAACCCCCCGGGAGTCCCCTCCTGTGCTGAGGGCTTCGTAGGGGGCCCACGCGCAGCCGAGCGGCGATGGAGGGACGCAGAGGGGCCGCTCTCCCCGGCCCCGCTGTGCCATGGCGCGCTCTGCCCTCAGGCCTACAATGGTCACTGTGAAGCCCTCAAGACGCTCGCTGAAACCCTGGTGAACCTCGACGTGCGGGACCACAAGGGGCGGACGGCGCTGTACCTGGCCACGGAGCGGGGCTCCACCGAGTGCGTGGAGGTGCTCACCAGCCACGGCGCCTCGGCCCTGGTCAAGGAGAGGAAGAGGAAGTGGACCCCTCTCCATGCCGCAGGTGAGGGAGGGCGCACGGGGGCCCGGCAGGATGCGGCCCCGGCGGTGGCTTCGGGCTGCGCGCGGGTGGGCTCGGCCCGCGGACGGAGGGACCCCTCCGTGCGGGAGCGACTCCTCCTTCCGCTGTGTCTGCAGCTGCCAACGGGAGCACGGATTCCCTGCACCTCCTGATAGACAGCGGGGAGCGGGCGGACATCACCGACGTCATGGACATCCACGGCCAGTGAGTCTGGAGGGGGCCGAGCCCCCGCGGGGCGCCGGGGCCTGGACGGGCTCATTCCCGGGCTCCCTGCTGCCTTTGCGCCCTGCAGAACCCCGCTGATGCTGGCCATCATGAACGGCCACGTTGACTGCGTCCATCTCCTGCTGGAGAAGGGCTCCACGGCCGACGCAGCGGACAAGAGGGGAAGGACGGCGCTGCACCGAGGGGTGAGTGCTCCCTCGGAGCTTCCGCTCCTCCTCCTGCGTGCAGGGTCCTTGGTGCGTTCCGTAGGGTCAGGGGATGGTTTGGGTTGGACAGGACCTTGAGATCATCGAGTTCCAGCGACCCCTCCCATGGGAGCAGCGCGCTCCAGCCTGGCCTTGGGCACTGCCAGGGTGGAGCATCCAAACCTCCGTTCAACCCATCCCAGTGCCCCACCACCCTCACTGGGACGATCTCCAACCTGAGCCTCCCTTGTCCCAGCCTGAACGCATCCCCCCTCATCCCATCGCTCCAGCCCCTGCTGCAGGGCCCTCTGCAGCATCCCTGGAGCCCCTTCAGCCCCTGGCAGCTGCTCTGAGCTCTCCACGCAGCGCCTCTTCCCCAGCCCCAGCATTCCCAGCCTGGCTCCGATGGGAGCTGCTGCAGCCCCTGCTCATCCCTGGCCGTGCTCCCACAGCTCCATGTCCCCACACCGAGGCCCCCAGCACTGCAGGGGGGCCCCGCAGAGCAGAGCCGCGGGGCAGGATCCCCCCCTGGCTGCTTGGAGGCTGGGCTGAGCACCAGTGGTGCTGTGCAGGCTGTGACGGGCTGTGAGGACTGCCTGGCCGCGCTGCTGGACCACGATGCCTTCGTCCTGTGCCGCGACTTCAAAGGCCGGACCCCCATCCACTTCGCTTCGGCCTGCGGCCACTTGGAAGTGCTGAGGACGCTGCTGCAGGCCGCCCTCTCCACCGACCCCCTGGACTCCGTGGTGGACTACAGCGGCTACTCCCCCATGCACTGGGCTTCGTACAGCGGTGAGGAGCGGGGCTCTGCCTGGCCATGGGGGGGGAAGCAGCGGTCCCGCTGCACCCCTCTTGCTTCCAGGGCTCACAGCCCCATGGAAGGGCTCCTCTGGGGGCGTTTGCCCCCCTTCAGAGAGGAAAGGAGGGATTAGGGGAGCGCTGAGGCTGCCCCCCCCCCGGGGTCGCATCCGTTGCATCCCTCCTCGCTGTCCCAGGTGCGCTGGGTGCTGATGGTCTTCTGCCCCCTCTGTCCTCCCCAGGGCACGAAGATTGTCTCGAATTGTTACTTGAACACAATCCATTCGCGTACCTGGAAGGAAACCCCTTTACTCCATTGCACTGTGCAGTGTAAGTGGCGTCCGGGGCCTGCTCGGGGGGCTTCGCACCGGGTGATGTGCGAGAGGGGATCCGGGAGTGGAGGAGCCCCACGGTGCAAGCAGCAGCAGCTCCTCAGGGCGGTACCTGGGGTCCCTCTGAGCGCCGGGGGTGGTTCCTTGGCTCTGCGCTTCCTTGAGGAGCAGCGAGCGGGGCAAAGGCGTTGGTTCAGCCTAAGCAGCTGCAGGGCCCCAGGGCCGCGCTGCTCATCCCTCCGCAGTGGGCTCCGTGCCCTTCGGTCCGGGTCTCACTTCCCTTCTCCTCCCCGCGGCAGAATTAACAACCAGGATGGCACTGCCGAGATGCTGCTGGAAGCATTGGGTGCCAAGATTGTTAATAGCAGAGATGCCAAAGGAAGGTGGGAGCAGCCTCGTCCCCGGCCCTTGGCTGATGGGGCCCCCGCTGCCCCTGCATCCTCCTCTTCACCCCTCTCTTGCCTCGCCAGGACCCCCCTTCACGCTGCTGCCTTTGCAGACAACACCCATGGTTTACAGCTGCTCCTGCGCCACCAGGCCGAGGTGGACCCGACCGACAAACTGGGGAGGACCCCGCTCATGGTGGCCTCTGAGAACGGGCACCCTGCAGCAGTGGGTGGGTGCTGGGGCCCCCGGCGTGGGGCTGAGCCTCCCGGTGCCTCCTCCTTTGCTCCGGGGCCTCTGCCCCGCGCCTGCCCCCAGCAGCTTCGCCCTCCCCGTTGCAGAGTTCCTGCTGTACCAGGCGAAAGCCAACATAACTGTGCTGGATGTCAACAAGAACACCGCTCTTCACCTGGCCTGCAGCAAGGTAGGGGCTGCAGTCCCCGGCACGAGAGGGGCCTCAGCCGGGGCAGGGGCGCGGGCGCTGCTCCCGCGGTTCTGAGCAGCTCAGGTCGTGGCGCATCCCGAGCATCCTCCGAGCCCGTGGTGGGAGCCGGAGCTCGGGATGGGCCCATGCGGGCAGCGGTTCGGCCTCCTGAGCCCTGCCGGAGGTGCGGCTGCGGTGGAAGGTTGGGATGGGGCACGTGGCTGTATCCCGGGTCCCCCCCGGTGCTGCTGCCCTTGCCCCTCAGCACCCCTCTCCTTTCCAGGGCCATGAGAAGTGTGCCTTGTTGATCCTGGGGGAAACCCAAGACCTTGGCCTTATCAATGCAAGTAACAGTGCTCTGCAGATGTGAGTATTGGGGCAGCCGGGCTGGAGCTGCCTTTGCTGGGGGCCATGGGGATGCGGGCAGCGGCCAAGGGGGGGCTGAGCCGCCAGGGCGCAGCTCCATCGATCCAGGTCCTTTTCCGGCCCCTCTGCCTGGAGCGTTCCATGGGGTTGGAACGTTGTGGCCCTGTTGCGTTAATGCTCCTGCCTGTCCTGCTCCCCCCAGGCCGCTCCACATCGCAGCACGCAATGGGTTGGCCGCCGTGGTGCAGGCCCTGCTCAGCCGAGGGGCCACTGTGCTGGCTGTGGATGAAGAAGGTGCGTGTCCCCATGGGTGCCGGGGGGTTCAGGGTCGTGTCCCCAGTGGGACATCCCCCGGGGGGGGTCCCCAATGGGTGCCAGGTGCTCCTGAGGGAAGCGCTGGGCTGGGATCAGCAGCGTTTCCATGTCCTTTGCTCATGGCATTGGAGGCACCTCCTGGGTGAGGCCATCGGCGCCCTGCGAAGGCATTCCCGGATCCCACAGCTTGGAATGCGTTCCCCCCCCCCCTCCCCTGCCGCATCCTCGGGTGCTGCCTGGCTCCTGCCAAGGCGCAAAGCAGCCCAGGCTGAGCCAGCAGAGCGCCATTGACTCCCTGCAAGCGGCCGTCGTGGGCAGCTCTGGGTCCCCGCAGAGCTCTTGCTGCGCTGCAGTGCCCGTGGGTTATGGGGTGTCAGAGGAGGAGCAGAGGTTGTGGCTGTAGGTTAAGTGATAGACCCGTGGCTTAGAGAGCATCCTTGTGCTGCCGGGGGTCTCTGTTCGTGTCCCGCTGCTCCGGGCCCGCAATCCCTGCTGGATAAGGACAGATCTCATCTCCAGACCCCCTTGATCCCGGCAGGAAAACCGCCCCCCCCAGGCGCTCCATGGGGCCGGCGCCGCTCCTTCACCCCTCGCCTTTCCCTAGGTCATACCCCAGCCTTGGCGTGTGCCCCCAACAAGGACGTCGCCGACTGCCTGGCACTTATCCTGTCCACCATGAAGCCTTTCCCCCCCAAGGACACCATCGGCTCCTTCAGCTTCAACCTCCTCAAGAACTGCGGCATCGCGGCCAAGACGGCGGCCTGCGGCGCTCTGCCCAACGGCAGCTCCTGCCCCTACGGCAAGGACCGGCCCAGCGCCATCGGCTTGGACGGCTGTTACTCGGAGTAGCTTAAGCGATGGGTGACCCAATATCTTACTCTATTTATTTAGTTCTATAACTATAGGGCACTTTAAAGGAGAACAAGACTGGGCAGGGCCTCCTGCGGGAAGCCAAGAGTTCAGCGCTGCCTCTTCCCGCTGGAAGCGCCGGTGCCATCCCCGGCCCCATCCTTGTCCTGCTGCGCTCAGGGCGGGAGATGGGTGCATGTGGGTTCCCCCCCCCAAAAACCTTTTGGTTCTGATGGTTTCTGTGTCCGTCCCCCCCTCATTGGAAGTTTTGTTCCCTTCCTCGCTCCATCCATCGGGATGAGGGAGCCTGAACTCTTGGTGGGGCGATGGGGAAGGAACGGGGTGGGGGGTGGAGCTGCTGCTCCTTTGCGATCGCTTCCCAAGCTCATCCTCCCGTTCCAACACACACTTGAATCCAGATCTACTGTACCCGGGACGCCGAGCTCCCCTTTAGGCAGCTCTCATGGGTAAGCAGCACGGGTGCTGCTGCCCAACCCCGTGCCCAGGCTATGGATGCGCCGCTGGAGCCTCCCTCCCCTTTACCAGGCACTTTAGGGATTCTGTTGGTGGGGTTTGTTTCCTCTGGCCGAGGGTCGCAGCCCAGGAGCCGATGCTTGGCCAAGGTCCGTTCCCTGTTTCCGTGATGCTTTTTTCGTTAGAGAGAAAAAAAGGAGTTATTCATCGCGAAAAGGAGCGTTTTCCTTCGGGAAAAAGCCAACAAAATCCGTCAGAAAAACCCCGCTCCGAAAGTCCGAACCTTTTCGGAAGGACGAGAAATGCACTTCAAAGCCCTCAGTCCCAACCCGCAGTCAATCTGTGTGTGTCTTTCTACTGCAGCATCGTGGCGTGTTTGTGGGGTGGTTGTGGTGTTCTTTTGGGGGGGTTGGAACTTTAGGGCTCCCGTTCTCAATGCAGCCTGCAGGCATTGGAGGACGTTGCACTGGTCGATGTTGTTCCCTTCGGTTGAGGGCTTTTCCCCTCTTTTCCTTTCCCCTTTCGGGATTACTGTAACAGTATCACGTGCACAAAGCGGCCCTCTTGCAATGAGTCTCTTCAAAGCCAAAGACTGGGATGCAGAGAGCTGACAGGGCCACAGGGATGGCAGGGATGGGCTTCGCCCTTCCCCACCCGGAGCCACCGCGATGGGCGCCCGCAGGCCGGGAGCAGGGAGTGGAGCATCCCTGCATCCCGCCGGGCCTGCGGCCTCCAGGAGCTGTTGGTCCCTTGGTTCTGGTGGTGCTGAGTGAAGGGGGCTCTGTTGGGGTGAGGCTGTGCCGTGGCCCCTTCGCGCTGTCGCTGTCTTTGAACCAAAGCCGAACTCTTCCGAACCAAATAGGACGTTTCAGTCTTGGCCTTTGGGTGATGAGGAGCACGTTCCCTTCATGGTTCCCATCTCAGCTCCCTCTTCCCATCCCATTCCCAACCCGCACTTTGTTCAGCAAAGCACTCGAGAGGTTTATGCCTATGGTGAGATCCCTTTTCCCTGTAGCTTGAAAGCGAGCGCTGCCCTTTCTGCACCGAATTACCTCAGTTCGGATCCAGAAGAAACTTGAATCACCTGAATCCTTTGGGAAGATCCTTGCTCAGTATTCCACAGAGGAGAACTGGAACCAGAGACTGTTTACACGGATGGAGTCCACCTCCTGCTCTTTCCCTTTCCAGGAGGAATTTCAGCATCGCTTTAGCTCTTCTTCTCGCTGCTGACCCAAACCCTCCCCTCCCGGGCAGGGAAATGGGTCCAAAGTCCCGCGCCCCCGTCTCCGAGGGCTGCGGTGCTTGCGCGGGCCCAGAGGGGCTGAGCTGCTCCCGGCTCCGGCTCCGGATGGCTGCGGCTCCCCCATCTGCACCCCTCGAGCCCTTGGCCTCAGCCTGCGGGCGCTGCGGCATCGCCGGCCGGGCCTCAGCGCCGTTTCCCTTGGCGCGGAGCCGGGCTGGAGCGTGGCTCAGTGCTGCTGCTCCTTCCCCCCCGCTTCGTTCTGCAGCAGCGGTTGTGTGGCTCCTGGGTTCTGCTCGGCTCCCGTTGGCCTCGGCCCTGCGCTGCGCCGCGGTCCCTCCCCGTGAGACAATCAACGTGATCTCTGTAAGGGCTTCTCCACGCAGCTCCGCGCTTCCCAGCCCCTTCTTTGCTCTTAGCGAGGATCTCCCCCCCCCTTTCCCCTTTGGGTCTTCTAAGGAAGAAGAATGATGGAGGGACACGAGGTTCCAGCAGCGCATCCGCGGCCTGGGCGCACACGGGAGGGAGGATGGGCGGGTGGGAGGGGAGGGATGCGCGGGACGGGCGCGGGTACCAGTCTTGTTCTCCTTTAACGCTGCATTGTATCCCGTTGGCAGCACAGCTTGACAATTCCAGTCATAATCCAAGTGTTTGGTAATAATGCGTTCTTTTTGCTCCACGAGATTTGTGATGGTTTCCCTGGTGCATTGTGAAGAGGGGTGGAGGGAAACTTCCGGGGTGCCCCCCCCCCCCCCCAATCTCCCTCCCCAAGGACCTTTAATGCCAAAGTTGGACCATTCCCGCTTCGCGTCCCGCCGGCGCCTCCGTAGCTCCCACCAAGCAGTGACTTTTTGGCTTCCCCCCATTCCCAGCGCTGTTCCAGGCTCCCGGATCCCCTTCTGCCCCCTCCCCAACCTCGGAAACCAAGGAAGTTTCTCTCCGCCCCCTTGGTCCAAAGCACTTGCTTCAATAAGCACTTTCGTTCGAGCATGAGTCTGGATTCCCTTTAGCATCCCATGGGATAAGAGAGCAACCGAGGGCGGAAGGGAGGCGAGAGCGTCTTTGGGTTTATTTTGTCCCTTTTAAGTTCCAAACGAGAGGAAAAAGCGCGCGGCAAAGCTTGGGTTTAGGGAGCGAAGGGGCCAAGGGAGGACGTGGTCTGCGCGCGAGGACGCCGAACCCAAGAGCACAACTGCATTTCAATCCAGGGTGGATTTGCACTGCCACTGCTGAGCCATAGAAACTGCTGACAAACACTGAATGTAAGGGCCGGGGGGGGCCAAAGGGGGGGCTCGGCCTCCATTGGGCACTGAATGGAGTTCACCCCCCCCCAGCGCTCAACCTGGAGCAGGGGGGGGTTCGTTGGTGCTGGGCCCGAGCTGCAGGCGAGGTGGAGCGTGGAGCTCTGGGTGGTTCCCCCTCTGCCATTGCCCTCATCCTGCCCCGGGATGGAGCGGGGGGGGACGCTGAGCATCCCCCTGAGCCCCATCCCGGGCATGGGATGAGGTCAATGTCAAAGTAGCACTAAAAGCAAAGCAACCCCCCCCCAAACCACGGAGCAAGGTCGATGCTCCGAACAGAGCGAGGGCTGAGGGAGGAATGAGGGCGATCCCCACACAGCCCCCCCCGGCCCCCAGGACCGATCCTGGTGTTGGGGGGGAGCTGCTCCTGCTCCATCCCGGGGTCCTGTGGCCACAGGGACCACAAAGGGGGGACCTCACTGGGAATGGCGGGGGGGGCGGGCAGGCTCCCCTTTGCCTTCAGTAAGAAACCAAAGGAAAAACCCTTCCACTCCCGGCCACGCGGATTTGGGGCTTTTTTCCTTCTCTCCCTTTTCCCTTCTTTTCCCCCCTCCTTTTGTTTCTCTGTTTCTCTCCAAGGACACCAGGAGCTCAACCCTCTTCTCCTGGCCCAATCCTGCCGGGCTCAGCACTGCTGGGTGCGTTTGCAAGGAGAAAACCCCCCCCCTCCCCAACCCAGCGGAGCCGGGAGGAGGCGGAAGCATCAGCTTTGGAAAGGGAAGCGGGGGGTAACAGCGTCATTGGTCTTTAGTTCAACATCCTTGGATGGGGATGGAGCCGCAGCGGCCGAGGGTGGCGAAGGGGGGGATGCATCCCGACGGACTTTGAAGGCATCTTGTAGCGAGCTCTGTGTCTTTCCCTGTGTGTAAATGCTGCACCTCTGTATCTCCTGCACATCAACGTGTGTGTCTTGAAGCTAGGACAGACCTCAGCACCCGTCAGGTAGCAACGCCCCCCCCTCTGCCGTGTCGTCGTGTGCGTGCAAAGCGGTTTCGTGTGCGGGTCCCGGGCAGGGGACGAGGAGGGGGCCGCAGAGGAACAAAGCCTTACTCGACCCACAGTCGTATCGATATTGTTCGTCAACTTGAAACCAATAAAGTGAAACGCATGGGAAGCTGCAGGTGAGCGCTGGGGTCTCCGGGGGGGATGCGCTGCCCCCCCTCCCCGCCCTAAAGAGGGAATTCCGTGGCCAAAAGTGGTGCTCGGCGCTTGGTTTCCAAGGGGATGCCGCTCCGTGGAGCCCGTGGGTACCACCGCGGATGCGCTGTTGGCTTCCTCCGTGAGGGATGTGGATGGAGGCAGCGGTTGGGTTGGGACCGGGAGCGCCGTTCCCTTCCTCAGTTCTGGGCTCTGTGGGACGGGGGCAGTTCAGGGGTGAAGGTTGGGGTGAAGGAGGAGAACGGAGCTGACAGAGGGCTTGGGCTGGGTGAGGAGCCCACCCCCGCGCCTGCCCTGGAGGCTCCTTGGTGCCTTGAAGCTGCCCCAACCAGAGCCTGCGATGGGGGGAGCGATGCTCGGAGCCGGTCCTGGTCCTTCCGTGCCCATCCCACATCCCAAAGCTCCGCATCCTCATCGGAGCGACGCCTTTGGCACCGGGGATTCCTCGGGATAACTGAGGAATGGGTATTGGGGTACATTCAGCTCCTGCCTTGGTCACGGACCCCCAGATCCCCTCCCTGGGTGGCCCCAACCTCCGGGGGGTGTTAATAACAGCTCCAAGCCTGGCGCTCTGTGCCTCCGGTTGGGAAAGGGGGGTGTTGTGTGTGTGATGTCATCGCTGACGTCATATTGTGGGGTGCTTACCCTCATGCCCCATATATTGGGGGTTTCTTCCCCTTCCCCCCCCCCGGGCTCCATCAGCACCGCCTCTATAGACAGCTCCGGGGGCGTGGTCTGGCGCGGGAGGAGCGTGGCCTCCTGCTCTGATTGGTAGTTACGGATGGAGGCGTGGCCTCGCATCCCGCCGTTGCCGTGGCGACCGCGTCCTCCTCGCTCCCCATTGAGGGGTACCGGGATGGTCTCGGGGGTACCGGGGGGGCACCGGGACCGGAGGGGCGCACCGGGCCCCGACGCCCTCATTTGAATCAGTTCCGTTTATTAAAACGCCGTTGCTGCGGGGTCCCTTTGCTCTGTCCCCACGGTCCAAGGGGAAGGAGAAGGGGAATCGCCGTCGGGGTCCGCCCCGGAGCCCTCCCGTCCCCGCAGGGATGGAGGCACCGGGTGGGGATGGAACACCCGGGGATGCCGTGGGGGGCAATGCCCGGCCCCGGGGGCTCCCCCCGTCCTTGCAGCCGGGCCGTGGGGCCGCTCAGGGCTGCAGCCAGGCGCGGACGTGCCCCTCGGCCAAGGCGATGCCCATCATGATGCCGCTGCCCAGCAGGAACCCCGCGTTCTGCAGGAGGAAGCGGCCCCACGAGCCCTCACCGGGGCCCTCTGCGCAGCGCAGCGCCTCGGGGAGCTGGGGCAGAGCGGGGTCAGCACCGCCGGCACCGCCGCCCCACGGCTGCCCCACGGCTGCCCCACAGCTGCCCCCTCACCATATCGGCCAAAGCCACGTAGAGGAAGATGCCGGCGGTGAGGGTGAGGATCCATGGGGTGAGATGAGCCGCGCTCTGCCCCACGGCGACCCCCGCCGCCGCCCCCAGGCAGGAGAGCAGAGCCGAGAGCAGGTTGAGAAGCAGGAGCGTGCGCGGGGCCGTGCCCGCCCGCAGCAGCACCGCCAGGTCACCTATGGAGGGGGGAGCGCGGGTGCTCGGGGGGGGGCCGCGGCCATGGGGGGCGGGGGGGGGGGCAGGAACCTACCGAGCTCGTGGGGCAGCTCATGGCAGAGCACGGCCAGAGCGGTGCTGAGCCCGCTGGGGACGCTGTGGGAGAAGGCGGCACCTGCGGGAAGGGGGACCCTGAACCCGGACCTGCACGGACCCGATGCAACGGGCACCCCTTGTCCCTGTGCATCCCTATCCCTGTGCATCCCTATCCCTGTGCATCCCTATCCCTGTGCACACCCTCTCCGTGTGCATCCCTACCTCGTGCACCTCTATCCCCGTGCATCCCTACCCCGTGCATCCCTATCCCTGTGCATCCCTATCCCGTGCATCCCTACCCCGTGCATCCCTATCCCGTGCATCCCTCTCCCTGTGCATCCCTATCCCCGTGCATCCCTATCCCTGTGCATCCCTATCCCGTGCATCCCTACCTCGTGCATCCCTACCCCGTGCATCCCTCTCCCTGTGCATCCCTATCCCTGTGCATCCCTACCTCGTGCACCTCTATCCCTGTGCATCGCTTACCCTGTGCATCCCTATCCCATGCACCCCTATCCCTGTGCATCCCTCTCCCTGTGCATCCCTATCCCCGTGCATCCCTACCTCGTGCACCTCTATCACCGTGCATCCCTACCCCGTGCATCCCTATCCATGTGCATCCCTATCCCTGTACGTCCCTACCTCGTGCATCCCTACCTCGTGCACCTCTATCCCTGTGCATCCCTACCCATGCACCCCTATCCATGTGCACCCCTATCCATGTGCATCCCTATCCATGTGCCTCCGTATCCCCGTGCCCCCCCGCGCCCCCCCGCTCGGACCCCGCCCTCAACCGATGGCCACCCCGTCGGTCAGGTTGTGGACCGCGTCCCCCAGCGCCACCATCCACACAACGCCCGCGGCCGCGGGGCCGGGGGGCGGCGCGGGGCCGTGGAGTGTCCGTGGGGGGGTCCGGGAGGGGGGTCCGGGGGGGGTCCGCGGGGCCTCCGCTCCTCCTCGGCCTCCGGCGCCGTCGGGCGCGGCTCAGCCCCTGCCATGGGCGGGACGCGGGGGTGGGCGCCGGGGCCGGGGCCGCCGCTCGGTACCGGAGGTTGGGGGGGGGGGGGGGGTGTTTACCTCCTCTCAGCGGCTCCAGGACCCCCGCGCCCACATCGGGGGTCGGTCCCTGCTGAAGGCACCATCGGGGCGTCGGGCGCGGGGGGGGGGGGACGGGACACGGCCACCCCCGGTCCCCGCTGCCCGCGGCCCTCACCGTGGCCTCGCGGCTCCGGCGCAGCCTCCCCAGGAGCAGCTCGAGCAGGAAGAGCAGGTAAAGGCCGCCGAGCGCCGCCAGCCCCTGCAGCACCGCGGGCCCCGGCGCCGCCGCCTCCGGGTGCTGCTGCCCCTGAGCCTGGGCACGGGGGATGCGCGGCTCAGCGCTGCCCCCGCCGCCCCGGTGCCCCGGTGCCCCCTCCCCTCCGGCCCCGGTGATGGTGGGGGGGGGGCTCCGGTACCTACGTGGGGCCAAAGGTGGAGCAGAGCATCCCCGCAGAGCGTCCCCACCGCCAGCGCCACCAGGAAGGAGAGGAGCGAGCGGAAGGCGCCGCGGCTCAGGAGCGGACGAGCGCCACGGCCAAGGCCGAGGGGAGGCTGACGAGGGCGACGGCCGAGAGCCCCCAGCCCAGCGCTGCGGGGGGGGTGAGCGCGGGCCCGGGCGGCGGCGGGAGCCGGGGGGGCGCCGCGGGGAAAGGGGGGAGCGGGGGGCGCGGGATGGGGGGGGGAGGAGGGGACGGAGAGCGGAGGGGGGCAGGGGGGGGTGGTGGAGGCAGCGGGGGGGGTGCGGGGACGTGGGAGCAGACCCTGGGGGATGCAGGGATGGGGAGCACGGGGACCCGAGGATGGGGCTGCAGGAACGGGGGAGGCAGCGATGGGACATGGGGTGATGGGGATGGGGAATGGGAAAGGGAGGAACATGGGGATGGGGAACAGGAAAGGGAGGAACATGGGGATGGGGAATGGGGAAAGGGAGGAACATGGGAATGGGGAATGGGGAAAGGAGGAACATGGGGATGGGGTGGTGGGGAATGGGGAGAAGACGCAGGAACGGCGATGGAGGGATGAGGGAGCAGGGATGGGGGTGCGGGGTCCCCCTGGTGGGGGACCGGGGGCTCAGGACCTGACCCCGAGGGATGCAGCGATGGGGACCCAAGGACGGGGCTGCAGTCAGGGCCCCGGCGCTGTGGGGCCCCCCCCCCCCCCGGGGTTACCTGCCCACGGGCCCCCCCCGGGGGGGGGCAGCTCCACGTCGTCGCTGTGCTGGATGCAGACGCGGCTGTCGATCTGGTAGAGCAGCGCCGGGCAGAGCAGCGAGAACTGCTCCGGGGTGAGCTGCGCCGCCGCCTCCAGCCCCACGCTGCCCAGGAGCTGGCTCACGTTGAGGCACTGCGGGGCCGGCGATGAGCGGGGGGCCCGGGGGGGTCCCCCACGGTGACACCGCGCACCCCCCCCCCCGCCCGCCGCATCCCCCTGCTCACGTCGTGCTCAGCGCCGGAGGGCTCCAAGCCCAGGACCCTCCCCAGCAGCGTCAGCCCCGGCACCGGGGGGGCCCCGCGGCTCGCGGGGGGGGCGGCGGGCAGCGGCTCCACCGCGCTCGTGGGTCGGGGGCTGCGGGGGACAGCGCGGGGGGGTGAGCGCCGCGCTCCCGCCCCGTCCATCAACGGCAGCGTTGCGGGGGGTGTGCGCGGTACCTGCGCGGGGCCGCGGTGCCCCGGTCCCCGCCGTGCTCCCGCAGCGGGTGCCGGTGCCGGTGTTTGTCCTCCTGCACCTCGAGCACGTCGAGGTGGCTGACGTGGCCGTGGCCCAGCTCCTCGTGCTGGATCTGCACCACCCGCACCCGGCCCAGCCCCAGGCTCCCCAGCAGCCGCGCCAGGCCCTCGGACGGCAGCGTCCCGTTGGCGCCGCCGTAGTGGCCGAAGAGGCGCCGCAGGTACGCGCCGTGCTCGGGGCCCGCGCTGCCCAGCGCCAGCAGCAGCAGCAGCACCAGGAGCCCGCGGGCGCCCATCGGGGCTGCGGGGACGCGCGCTCGGGGCCCGCGAGGCCTCCACGGGGCGCGGGGGGGGGGAGCCCGGGTTAATGAGTGACCGCGGGGCGATAACGGGGGCGCCCCCCCCCCCCGGCCGTTATCGCCGCTGGGGACGAACGGCGACCAATGGGGCGCGTCCCATCCCGCCCCCCCCCCCCCCCCCTCCAGGGGGCTGCGACCCCTCCATCACCGCCCCATAGCACGTGGGGGGCCCCCCCAGGGCTGGCCCCCCCCCCCCCTTCCCCGGGCCCCCCCATTGCTCACCTGGGCCCGATCCCTGCACCGCGACCACGCCGTTGGCTGCACCCAAGGGGGGGGGACAAGGGTCACGGCGGGGCTGCTCCCATCAGGGAGGGGCCACGCACGGAGGGGGGGCCTTAAAGGGCGCAGTGGGGCTGAGGCGGCGGTGGGGGCTCCACCTTTATTAACCCCCCCCAGGCAGGGTTGGGACGTGGGGGGGCCCGGACCCCCCCCCCCCGCCCGCGCGGGGCCGGTGCCGCGGGGGGGGCCCCCGTTATCTTTTGCTGCTCCTCCGCGTCTCTTTGCCGTTGCTGACCGGGGGGTGCCCGGGTTGGCTGCGGGTGATGCGGCCGCTGGGGGGGTGCGCGGGGGGGGGCCCCGTTCCCGTTCTGACCGTCGGGGGCTGGAAGGGGAGCAGAGGGAGGGGGAGGAAGCACCTGGATGGGCTCCCGGTGGGGGGGTACAAGGGGGGGGGGAAAGGGATGCGGGACCTACCCGGGGGGGGTGCGGGGGGGCCTTGGCTTGTCTGGGGGGGGGGCCGGGGGCGCGCTCTCGTTCTGGGCCTGGGGGGGAGATGGGGGCACCCCCTGTGTGGGGCCAGACCAGTGCCCTCCCCAACTGTGCCCCCCCATCCCCTTTGTGTGTCCCCCCCTCCCTTCTCCATTGCCCCCCATCCCCATTGTCCCCCCATCCCCTCTGTGCCCCCCCTGTGCCCCCCATCCCCATTGCCCCCCCTCCCCATTGCCCCCCAATCCCCTCTCTGCCCCCCATCCCCATTGCCCCCCCATTGCCCCCATCCCCATTGCCCCCCCTCCCCATTGCCCCCCCATCCCCTCTGTGCCCCCATCCCCATTGCCCCCCCTCCCCTCTGTGCCCCCATCCCCATTGCCCCCCCATTGCCCCCATCCCCATTGCCCCCCCTCCCCATTGCCCCCCCATCCCCTCTGTGCCCCCATCCCCATTGCCCCCCCTCCCCTCTGTGCCCCCATCCCCATTGCCCCCCCTCCCCTCTGTGCCCCCCCGTGCCCCCCATCCCCATTGCCCCCCCTCCCCATTGCCCCCCAATCCCCTCTCTGCCCCCCATCCCCATTGCCCCCCCATTGCCCCCATCCCCATTGCCCCCCCTCCCCATTGCCCCCCCATCCCCTCTGTGCCCCATCCCCATTGCCCCCCCTCCCCTCTGTGCCCCCATCCCCATTGCCCCCCCTCCCCTCTGTGCCCCCCCCGTGCCCCCATCCCCATTGCCCCCCCCCCATTGCCCCCCCATCCCCTCTCTGCCCCCCCTCACCCCTTTGCTCTGTGACTGCTGTGCCGCGTACTCAGGGTTGGGTTCGCTGAAGTTGGGCACCTCGGAATAGACCATGCAGAACCTGACGGGGGGGTCAGTGGGGTCCCCCCCATCGCCCCCCCCGTCACCCCCAAACCCGGCCCCGTCCTCACTCTCCGATCTTCTGCAGGTCCCCCCCGCGCCCCGTGTACAGCGTGAGGCAGCCCTTGAAGACGGACGCGTACCTGGGGGGGCGAGGGGGGGTCAGGCCAGGGGTGCCCACGGGCACCGCTACCCCCGGCCCCATCCTATCCCATAGACACTGCTCCCATCTGCACCCCACAGACACCGGGTCCCATCTGTACCCCATGGGCACTGCTACCCCCCGGGGCCGCATCCACACCCCACAGCCCCGGTGCCCATCCTGGCACCATCCGCACCCTGCAGACCCGGTCCCCATCCCGGTCCCATCCACATCCCACAGCCCCCGGTGCCCATCCCGGTGCCCATCCCGGTCCCATCCACACCCCGCAGCCCCGGTGCCCATCCCGGTCCCCATCCCGGTCCCATCCGCACCCTGCAGACCCGGTCCCCATCCCGGTCCCCATCCCGGTCCCATCCACATCCCACAGCCCCCCGGTCCCCATCCCGGTCCCATCCACATCCCACAGCCCATGGTCCTCCCCGCGCCCATCCCAGTCCCCATCCCGGTCCCATCCACACCCGCAGCCCCTGGTCCCCATCCCGGTGCTCATCCCAGTCCCATCTGCACCCCGCAGCCCTGATGCCCATCCCGGTCCCCATCCGCACCCCGGTCCCATCCACATCCTGCAGCCTCCGGTCCCCCCGGTGCCCATCCCGGTCCCCATCCCGGTCCCATCCACACCCCGGTGCCCCCAGTCCCCATCTCGGCCCCATCCGCACCCCGCACCCGGTGCCCCGCACCCCTTGGTGAGCCGGATGATGTCCCCGGGCTGGATGAGGTTCCCGACGTCGTCCCACACGGAGATGTTGATGCTCCCGCTCTTGTCCGCCACTTTGCACGTCCGCACCTCGTGTCCGTCCTTGGTCTTCGTCACCCGCCCTGCGGGGCCATAACGGGGGGGGGGTTACGGGAACCGCGGCCACCGGGCCCCCCCCGCACGGGCCATAACGGGGGGGGGGTTACGGGCACCGGGGCCGCCCCCCCCCCCAGGGCACCGGGGCCGCCCCCCCCCCCGCACCGGTCTCCAGCACGATGAAGATGAGGTTGAGGTTCTTGAGCCCCGGCTTCACGTCCTTCACGAGCGTCTCGGTGCTCATGGCGCTGAACGGGGCCCTGCGGAGGGCACCGGACACGGGATGAGGCACCGGGATAGGGGACCGGGATATGGCATTGGGATACGGCACCGGGACATGGCAGCGGGAGATGGGACTGGGATACGGGACCGGGACACAGCAGCGGGAGACAGGACTGGGATGAGGCACCGGGATACGGCACTGGGAGACGGGACTGGGATACGGGACCGGGATGGAGGCACCGGACACGGACTGGACTGGATACGGGACCGGGATGAGGCATTCCGGGACCGGGACACGGGACTGGGGTACGGGACCGGGACACGGGACTGCGCTGCCCTGCCGCCCCGCCGCTAGGGGGCGCGCACGCACCCACGCCGCGGCGCCCCCCTCCCCTCTACGCGCGCTCACCTCGCCCCGCACCGCCGCCGCCACCGCGGGCACACCCGGAAGTGCCCTATCTACCCCCCCAGCCCCCGCGGCAGCCAATCAGCTCGCGGGAGCTCCGAGCCCTCAGCCAATGGTGGCGCTGAGGGGGCGGGACTTAAGGGAAGGAATCCAACGAGTTCGGGGGCAGAGCGGCCCTTCCGGGGCGGTGCTTCCGGGGGGGTGCGGAGCGGCGCTGGAGGCCGCGCCGGGCCCGGCGGGTGCCGGTGAGCGGGGGGGGCACCGGGGACGGGGGGGGCGGGGACCGGGAAGGGCCGGGACCGAGGCCTCGGAGCGGCCTTAGGGGGTGAGGGCGCGCCGAGGGGCGGAGGGGTCGGACCCGGTCCCATTGGGGGCAGTGGGGGGGGATCGCTCCGCCCCCATTGCTCCCAACGGGATGCGGGGCAGGATCGAGGGGTGCGGGGCTGGAAGCGCCCCCGTGGGTCCCTTCCCGTCCTGGTGGATGGGGAAAGACCCAGAGGGGCCGCGTCCGTAAGGGGGGGGACGTTGGGGTGGGCCCAGGTCTGGATATGCCCAATGGGAGCACCCAGAGGGGGTTTATTCCCATTGGGAGCACCCAGAGGGGGGTTTATTCCCAATGGGAGCACCCAGAGGGGGTTTATTCCCATTGGGAGCACCCAGAGGGGGGTTTATTCCCAATGGGAACACCCGGAGGGGGTTTAACTCAAGGCCTTGGTTGTATTGAGCCTAAGGAGGGGGTTGAGAGCTTTGTTCTTCCCATTCCAATGGCGGAGGAGGGATGAGGATGCAGCTTCCCAGCTGCCTGCTCATGGGAAGGGTTGGGAAGGAGCTTGGGATCACCCAGGGCCCCTCCCAGCAGCCCATGGACAGGGATGGAGCATTCCCATCTCCTTCCCCTTCTGTCCCCAGCTCCGTCCCATCCGACCCTCGGCTCCCGCCCTTCCCGGAAGGCCGCTGGGAATTGTGGAAGAGGAAAGGGAAAAGATGGACCTTTGGGAGCGCGGCCCTGGCACGAGTGAGCCCGGCCTGGCCCTGCGCTGCTCCACGAGGAATTCTGCCGCGCCAGGTAACGCGCTTCCCGTTATCCATGGGGAGGAGGTGGGGTCCTCCCTCCGCGCCATGGAGCCTCCAACGGGCGGGTTGGGACCGGTCCCTCGCTTCCATGGGGATCCCAACGCGCTGCTCAAGGGAAGGCCTCGGCTCCCTGTGCCCCTGTTCCCTATGGAGCGGCTCCGGCGCCACTCCATGGGCAGGGTTGAACCGGTCCAGCCCTGCCTGAATCATGGAATCCTGGAATGCTTTGCCTGGGAAGGGACCTGGAAGCTCCTCCAGCTGCTGCTCCCCCCTGTTATTATGGGATGGATCACGGTGGTGGTGGGCATGCGACAGAACTGGTTTGGGATCCTCAGCAGCTCCTCTGCATGGAGCAATGGAGTTGGGAATGCGAAGATCTCCGTGGTTCCCAAAGCGGGAATTCCTGGGAAAAGCACTCATTCCACCCAGAGGAAAGGCCTTGGAATGCTCTGTGGGGCTCAGTGGGGGGCGCAATGGGGCAGGAGCTGTGTGGTGTTCCCAAAGGAATTCTGGGCTGTTCCGTGGGGCTCCATCCTGTGTGTGAGCAGCGCTTCCCACGTGGAGCCCCATCCCATGTGGATGATGGTTCCCCCCGCTTCCTGGCAGCAGGAATACCGCACTGCTGGAATTGCGTTGGTTTCTCCCGGTGTGGAGTTGTCCGGTTGGATCCCGGTGGGTCAATGGCTCTTCCAAAGCAGCATCCGCATCATTCCCTTCCAGTGCCTTCCTCTGTTCCCAGGGGCTTCTGGGAAGCTTTGGGAAAGGGTTGGAATGTCAAATGTGGGATGTCTATGGAATGCCGCAGTGCTTCCGATTGGTCCCGGATCCATCAGGGCCTCAGTGCTCTGCAGAGCTCCTGTGAGCGGCAGCACCCGGAGGCCTCGGGCCGGGAAGATCCCAATGCACAGGGATGAGGCTGGAGCTGGATCATAGGGAAAGGGAAGGAAGAGAAGGGGGGAAGTGCCTTATCCCAGTTCTCCATTCAGCCCATTCCCTGTCCCACCACCCTCGCAGGGCAGAACTGCCCCGAGCCCATCCCAGGCTCCCCTCTTAGAGCCATTTTCCCAGTGGATACGAAGGCATCCGCTCGGATGTCACCCCAGTGTCCTGCCCAGCGGGTTGGTCCCAGGACGATGTTGGGATTGGGAAGGGGCAGAGAGGGGGCACTGCCCCTCGGGTACCGGGATGCCCATGCAGGATGCTCCTCGGGTACCGGGATGCCCATGCAGGATGCCCCTTGGGTACCGGGATGCCCATGCAGGATGCCCCTTGGGTACCGGGATGCCCATGCAGGATGCTCCTCGGGTACCGGGATGCCCACGCAGGATGCCCCTCGGGTACCGGGATGCCCATGCAGGATGCCCCTCGGGTACCGGGATGCCCCCAGCAGCCACGTGGGCTTGAACCCAATGGAGGTGCTGAGGCTTGTGATGGGAGCGGCCTCTAAAGGGGGGGGATTTGGGCCCTTTCCCATGGGAGAATCCCGAGGGAAGCCCACGGAGCAGCCTGGGGGCCATGCGCTGGGGCCCTGTTCCCATGGCTCCCGGTGGGGGAGCCAGGACCTCCTCTATCTGCCATGGGATCCACGGGGAATGGCTTTGATGTTAGCGGGAATGGGAGAGGAGGAGAAGCCTCGGAGGAGCCGGGAATGGCGCCCTTGGGCTGGGGTTTGGGATGAGGGCGCCGGGTGGTGCCGTGACCGCTGCTGTGTCCCTGCGCAGGGTCCTGGAGCCGGTGCTGAGCGATGGGGTATGATGTAGCGCGCTTCCAGGGGGATGTGGATGAAGACCTCATCTGCCCCATCTGCAGCGGTGTCCTGGAGGAGCCCGTGCAGGTGGGTTCCCACAGGGACTGATCCGGGCCCCGGAGCTGCGCGGGTGCTGAGCTCAGGGGTTCTCAGTGCTGCTCCCCAGGGTTTGAGGGAAGGAAGGGAGGAGATGGAAGGGAGAACTTGGGACGGGTTTCCCTTCCTGCGGGTTCCGTGCCCCAGGCGGTGGGAAGGCCGCGGCTGTGTCAATACGGGGAGGTGACCTTTGCCCTGGAACACCGCTGCGGCTCAGCCCCTCCCAGCCCCTTCCCAGCGGGAGCAGCGCCCGGAGCTGCTCCGGGAAGGCTCCGGGTGGGGGGGTGAGGATGGGCGCCTCGGGAGGGGAGGAGGGCTCAGGTCCGGGGGGGGTCTCCTCTGTGCGGGCACTGAGCCGCTGGGCATGGGCCGGGCCTGCTCCAGTGGGAGCACATCCGCCCTTGTCCCGTCCCTGCTCTTCCGGAGGGAAGCCTGGGTTTGATCTTCAAGAGTCAATGACCCAATGGTGCCCGGATCCTTTGGATCAATGATCCAATGATGCCCGGATCCTTTGGATCAATGATCCAATGATGCCTGGATCCTTTGGATCAATGATCCAATGATGCCTGGATCCTTTGGATCAATGATCCAATGGTGCCCGGATCCTTTGGATCAGTGACCCAGTGCTGCCCGGATCCTTTGGATCAGTGACCTAGAGCTGCCCGGATCCTTTGGATCAATGATCCAGTGCTGCCCGGATCCTTTGGATCAATGACCCAGTGCTGCCCGGATCCTTTGGATCAGTGACCCAGTGCTGCCCGGATCCTTTGGATCAGTGACCCAGTGCTGCCCGGATCCTTTGGATCAGTGATCCAATGATGCTC
This sequence comes from Amazona ochrocephala, assembly GCA_039720435.1. Taxonomy (NCBI): domain Eukaryota; kingdom Metazoa; phylum Chordata; class Aves; order Psittaciformes; family Psittacidae; genus Amazona; species Amazona ochrocephala. The sequence continues at coordinate 2,569,226 of CM077900.1, forward strand.
TGATCCTCTGGCTCAATGACTCAGTGCTGCCCCAGCGCTGCCCTGGTGCTGCCCCGGCCGTGCCGCAGCGCTGCCCCATTGCCCCGGCGCCGCGGTCCAGCGCTGCCCTTTGCCCCCACAGGCTCCCCACTGCGAGCACGCCTTCTGCAACGCCTGCATCACGCAGTGGTTCTCGCAGCAGCAGACGTGCCCCGTGGACCGCAGCGTGGTGACGGTGGCGCACCTGCGGCCCGTGCCGCGCATCATGCGCAACATGCTCTCCAAGCTGCAGATCACCTGCGACAACGCCGTCTTCGGCTGCACCGCCGTCGTGCGCCTCGACAACCTCATGGCGCACCTCAACGACTGCGAGCACAACCCCAAGCGCCCCGTCACCTGCGAGCAGGGCTGCGGGTGAGCCCCCCCGGGGGGGGTTGGACCTCTTGGGACCGGGTTGGGGTCCGTTCTGACCCAATGGGGGCTCCGGGGCCGTGGGGGACCCATCCTTTGTAGGGCTGGAAGCGCCGGGCTGCCCAGCTCCTGGCTCTGGGAATGGGCGCTGGAGCCTCCGTGGGCCCATCCGGAGCCGTTGCAGCTCCGGTGCGGCTCTCGGTGCCGTCCCCTTCCCGCCCGTGCGCGGTGGCATCCGGCCGGGATGCATGGGATCGGCTTGGGCCCAGCCGAGCCCAGCGGAAGGAGGTTCAGGTGTGGGACGCAGTGTGGAGCCATGGACATCCCCTGCCCGGAGCCCCATCCCGGCTTCCAGCACCTCCTGACTGGATTTGCCCCGGCGCCTGTTCCCATGCTGATGCCGAGCGCTCTGCTCCGTAACTCCCCTCCCTTCTCCCTGTCCCGTCCTCCCCAGCTTGGAAATGCCCAAGGATGAGCTCCCCAACCACAACTGCATCAAGCACTTGAGATCCGTGGTGCAGCAGCAGCAGACCAGGATCGCTGAGCTGGAGAAGACCTCAGCTGAGCACAAGCACCAGCTGGCCGAGCAGGTGGGTCCATGGGATGGCAGTTGGGATGTCCATAGGGATGTCCATGGGATATCCATAGGGATGTCCATGGGATGTCCGTAGGGATGTCCGTAGGGATGGCCATAGGGATGTCCATGGGATGTCCATAGGATGTCCATAGGGATGTCCATAGGGATGTCCATAGGATGTCCATAGGATGTCCATAGGGATGTCCATGGGATGTCCATAGGGATGTCCATGGGATGTCCATAGGGATGTCCATAGGGATGTCCATAGGGATGTCCATAGGATGTCCATAGGGATGTCCATAGGGATGTCCATAGGGATGTCCATAGGATGTCCATAGGGATGTCCATGGGATGTCCATAGGGATGTCCGTGGGATGTCCATAGGGATGTCCATAGGATGTCCATAGGATGTTCATAGGGATGTCCATAGGGATGTCCATAGGGATGTCCATAGGGATGTCCTTAGGGATGTCCATAGGATGTCCGTAGGGATGTCCATAGGGATGTCCGTGGGATGTCCATAGGGATGTCCATAGGATGTCCATAGGATGTTCATAGGGATGTCCATAGGGATGTCCATAGGGATGTCCATAGGGATGTCCGTAGGGATGTCCATAGGATGTCCGTAGGGATGTCCATAGGGATGTCCGTAGGGATGTCCATAGGATGTCCATAGGGACGTCCATAGGGATGTCCATAGGGATGTCCATAGGGATGTCCATAGGGATGTCCATAGGGATGTCCATAGGGATGTCCATAGGATGTCCGTAGGGATGTCCGTAGGGATGTCCATGGGATGTCCGTAGGGATGTCCGTAGGGATGTCCGTAGGGATGTCCATAGGATGTCCATAGGAATGTCCATAGGGATGTCCATAGGGATGTCCATGGGATGTCCATAGGAATGTCCATAGGGATGTCCATAGGGATGTCCATGGGATGTCCGTAGGGATGTCCGTAGGATGTCCATAGGATGTCCATAGGATGTCCATAGGGATGTCCATAGGGATGTCCATAGGGACGTCCATAGGGATGTCCATAGGGACGTCCATAGGATGTCCATAGGGATGTCCATAGGGATGTCCATAGGGATGTCCATAGGATGTCCGTAGGGATGTCCATAGGGATGTCCATAGGGATGTCCGTAGGGATGTCCGTAGGGATGTCCGTAGGGATGTCCGTAGGGATGTCCGTAGGGATGTCCATAGGATGTCCATAGGATGTCCATAGGGACGTCCATAGGGACGTCCATAGGGATGTCCGCACGGGCCCCCGGGTGCAGGAGGGGGCTGAGGCCGCAGCAGCGGTGCTGCGGGGCTCCCTCCACGTTCCGCCCCCCCAGAAGAGGGACATCCAGCTGCTCAAGGCCTACATGCGCGCCATCCGCAGCGTCAACCCCAACCTGCAGAACCTGGAGGAGACCATCGAGTACAACGAGATCCTGGAGTGAGTGCTCGGGGAGCTGCGCCGGGGGGGGTGGAGCGCTTGGAGCTTCCCCCCCATTCCTCCCTCCGTGGCCCCGCAGCGGCTCTGGGGGCGCTGCGTCCGCAGCGGGGGCCTCCTTGGCTAAAGGGGGGGCTCAGGGGCGAGGGTTGATGGTTCTGATGTGGGGCGAGCTCAGGTTGGGGATGAGGCACCCCCGGGCGGGACATGGAACGGGTCCAAGGGAGGGGGTTCTGTGCCCCCCTGCACCGTGCACTCATCCTGCCCACGAGCTCAGGTTGGGGATGAGGCACCCCCGGGCGGGACATGGAACGGGTCCAAGGGAGGGGGTTCTGTGCCCCCCTGCACCGTGCACTCATCCTGCCCACGAGCTCAGGTTGGGGATGAGGCACCCCCGGGTGGGACATGGAACGGGTCCAAGGGGGAGGGTTCTGTGCCCCCCCCACACCGCCAGCACTCATCCTGCCCATGAGCTCAGGTTGGGAATGAGGCACCCCCGGGTGGGACGCGGAACGGGTCCAAGGGAGAGGGTTCGGTGCCCCCCCCCACGCTGTGCACTCATCCTGCCCACGAGCTCAGATTGGGAATGGGGCACCCCCGGGTGGGACATGGAATGGGTCCAAGGGAGGGGGTTCTGCCCCCCCCGCACCGCGCACTCATCCTGCCCACGAGCTCAGGTTGGGAATGAGGCACCCCCGGGTGGGACACGGAACGGGTCCAAGGGAGAGGGTTCGGTGCCCCCCCCCACGCTGTGCACTCATCCTGCCCACGAGCTCAGGTTGGGGATGAGGCACCCCCGGGTGGGACACGGAACGGGTCCAAGGGGGAGGGTTCTGCACCCCCCCGCACCTCGCACTCATCCTGCCCGCGTGTGCCCTCAGGTGGGTGAACTCCCTGCAGCCGGCGCGGGTGACGCGCTGGGGGGGGATGATCTCCACGCCCGACGCCGTGCTGCAGGCCGTCATCAAGCGCTCGCTGGTGGAGAGCGGGTGCCCGCCGTCCATCACCAACGAGCTCATCGAGAACGCGCACGAGCGGAACTGGCCGCAGGGCCTGGCCACGCTGGAGACGCGGCAGATGAACCGCCGCTACTACGAGAACTACGTGGCCAAGCGCATCCCCGGCAAGCAGGCGGTGGTGGTGATGGCCTGCGAGAACCAGCACATGGGCGAGGACATGGTGCTGGAGCCGGGGCTCGTCATGATCTTCGCGCACGGCGTGGAGGAGATCTGAGGCCCCAGGGACTCCCGGCCCCGCTCCGGACCCGGTTCCTCGCCGTCGTCCCCTTGAGCCTTATGGCAGCCGAGAGGGGGGGGAGCTCAGGACCGGCCCCCCCCCCCGCGGCCCCTCCGTGCATGCACCCCTTGGGTGTCTCCCGCTCTCTGCTCTTCCATCAGTGCCCGTGGTTCCCTCTCTCTTTTGCCTTTTGTACCTCCGACCGTTTCGCCCCTTCTCTTTGGTTTCCGGGGCCCGGGAGGCGCCGGTTGGAGCCTTGGGGCCGGGCCTGAGCCCGGGTCCTGAGCCCCGGGTAATGCCCCCGGGTCCCAGTCCTGCCCCAACCCCTGGGTCCAGGTCCTGAGCCCCGGGTCCTGCCCCTGAGCCCTGGGTCCTGCCCCAACCCCCGGGTCCGGGTCCTGAGCCCCGGGTGATGCCCCCAAGCACCGGGTCCTGAGCCCGGGTCCCATCCCCGAGCCCCGGGTGGTGCCCGTCCCCCCCTGTCCCCCCCCCGTCCCCCCCCCGGGACCTTTATTTATTGGCACTTTCGGCGGTCTCCGCCCGTTCTCAGCTCCGCGGTCAATAAACGGCGTCCTCCTCGCTCGAGCCCGGTGCTGGGGGGGGGGTCCCTATGGGCGCTGCCGCCTCCATCGGGGGACAGCGATACCCGGGGGTGTTGCGGGGGGGTCCAAAAGGAGCCCCCGAGCCCCGCGGTGAAAAGAGCGGGTCCCGGGTGCGGGGTTTTCCCCCCCCCCCGCAAAAGCAGCGGCCGCGTCACGGACAGGATTCGAACCTGTGCGGGGAAACCCCATTGGATTTCGAGTCCAACGCCTTAACCACTCGGCCACCGTGACTCCCGCGCCTGCCTGCGCCGCGCCGCGCCTAGGCCGGCCCCGCCGCGCCCCGCCCCGCTCCCCGCTCCCTCGGTGCCCGCTCCGGGCCCCGTTCCCAGCGGGATAACGGGAAAACAACGCGGGAACAACGCGGAACGGGCGCGCTCCCGAGGGGGGGGGGGGGGGGACGGGACCGGGCCGCGGCGGGGCCGGTAGGGGGCGGTAGAGCGCCGGCAGGGGGCGGCGGCGGAGCGCGGCGGGCGGGAGGCGGCCCCGCTCCAAGATGGCGGTGCGGAAGAAGGACGGCGGCCCCAACGTGAAGTACTTCGAGGCCGCGGACACGGTGGCGCAGTTCGACCCCGTCCGCCTCTGGCTCGGGAAGAACTACAAGAAGGTAAAACGGCTCCGGGGCCGCAGCGGGGCCGCACCGGCACCGAGCGCGGCCGCCACCGGGCCCGGCCGCCATTGCCCCCCCCCCCTCCGCGGTGGTTCCCTCACGGCCGCGGCGCTGAGGCGAGGCCCCGCGGCCGCTCCCGCTCCCGCTCCCGCAGTACATCCAGGCCGAGCCCCCCACCAACAAATCCCTGTCGAGCCTCGTGGTGCAGCTGCTGCAGTTCCAGGAGGAGGTGTTCGGGAAGCACGTCAGCAACGCGCCGCTCACCCGGCTGCCGGTGAGCCCGGGCGGAGCGGAGCGGGAGCGGTACCGGTACCGGTACCGGTACCGGGACGCGGCCCCCGCCCGCCCCACAGCGCGGATGGCGCACGGAGGGGAGGCCCTGCGGGGGCAGCGCCCCATAGATGTGGGGCTGGGACAGTGCCCCATAGATATAGGGCTGGGACAGTGCCCCATAGATGTGGGGCTGGGGAAGTGCCCATTGATGTAGGGTTGGGACAGTGCCCCATTGATGCTGGGCTGGGGCAGTGCCCATTAATGTAGGGCTGCGACAGTGCCCTGTAGATGTGGGGCTGGGGCAGTGCCCTATAGATGTGGAGTTGGGGCTGTGTCCCATTGATGTGGGGTTGGGGCAGTGCCCCATAGATACAGGATTGGGACAGTACCCTATAGATGTGGGGCTGGGCCTGTGCCCCATTGATGCGGGGCTGGGGCAGTGCCCCATAGATATAGGGATGGGGCTGTGCCCCACAGATGTAGGGCTGGGACAGTACCCATAGATGTAGGGTTGGGGCCGTGCCTCATAGATGTAGAGCTGGGGCAGTGCCCCGTAGATGTATGGTTGGGGCAGCACCCTATAGATGCGGGGCTGGGGCAGCGCCCCATAGCTGTGGGCCAGGGGCAGTGCCCCATAGCTGTGGGCCAGGGGCAGCGCCCCATAGATGCGGGGCTGTCCCCCCCCGCTCCCTATGGCCGCAGCCCCCCGGGCCCGTTCCCCCCGTTGCAGATCAAATGCTTCCTGGACTTCAAGGCGGGGGGGGCGCTCTGCCACATCCTCGCTGCCGCCTATAAGTTCAAGAGCGACCAAGGCTGGTGAGTGCCGGGGGGGGGGGGGGGGCGCGGGCGCCACCGCGTGGCCGCGCCGGGCGGTGCAGCCGGGGCCGCGCCGGGCCCGCGGGGCTGTGGCTCTCACGAGAGTCGCTCTTCTCTCCCGATAAAGGCGGCGTTTCGATTTCCAGAACCCGTCCCGCATGGACCGCAACGTGGAGATGTTCATGACCATCGAGAAGTCCCTCGTGCAGGTGAGCCCCCCCCCCCCGGACCCCCCCACGTTGGGTCCCCATTGCTCAGCACCAATCCCCTGTGTCCCCCCCCCCGCAGAACAACTGCTTGGCGCGGCCCAACATCTTCCTGCACCCGGAGCTGGAGCCCAAGCTGCTGAGCAAGCTCAAGGACATCGTCAAGAGGCACCAGGTGGGGGGGGGTTCGGGGGGGGCACCGGGGGGGGCAGCCCCGCGCTCACCCTCCTCCCCGCTGCAGGGCACCGTCACCGAGGACAAGGGCAGCGCCTCCCACATCGTCTGCCCCATCCCTGGGAACCTGGAGGAAGGTGGGGGCAGGGGACCCCCCCGGGGCTGTGGGGCTGTGGGGCTGTGGGGCCCAGTGCTGTGGTGCTGTGGGGCCCCGGGGCTGTGGGGCTGTGGGGCCCAGTGCTGTGGGGCTGTGGGGCCCAGTGCTGTGGGGCTGTGGGGCCCCGGTGCTGTAGGGCTGTGGGTCCCGGTGCTGTGGGGCTATGGGCCCTGGGGCTGTGGGGCTGTGGGTCCCAGTGCTGTGGGTCCCGGTGCTGCGGCGCTGTGGGTCCCGGTGCTGCGGTGCTGTGGGTCCCGGTGCTGTGGGTCCCGGTGCTGTGGGTCCCGGTGCTGTGGGGCTGTGGGTCCCGGTGCTGTGGGTCCCGGTGCTGTGGGTCCCGGTGCTGTAGGGCTGTGGGTCCCGGTGCTGTGGGGCTATGGGCCCTGGGGCTGTGGGGCTGTGGGTCCCAGTGCTGTGGGTCCCGGTGCTGCGGTGCTGTGGGTCCCGGTGCTGTGGGTCCCGGTGCTGTGGGTCCCGGTGCTGTGGGGCTGTGGGTCCCGGTGCTGTGGGTCCCGGTGCTGTGGCGCTGTGGGTCCCGGTGCTGTGGGGCTGTGGGTCCCGGTGCTGTGGGTCCCGGTGCTGCGGTGCTGTGGGTCCCGGTGCTGTGGGGCTGTGGGTCCCGGTGCTGTGGGTCCCGGTGCTGTGGGTCCCGGTGCTGCGGTGCTGTGGGTCCCGGTGCTGTGGGGCTGTGGGTCCCGGTGCTGTGGGTCCCGGTGCTGCGGTGCTGTGGGTCCCGGTGCTGCGGTGCTGTGGGTCCCGGTGCTGTGGGGCTGTGGGTCCCGGTGCTGTGGGTCCCGGTGCTGCGGTGCTGTGGGTCCCGGTGCTGCGGTGCTGTGCTCCCCGGTGCTGAGCGCCGCTGCCCGCAGAGGAGTGGGTCCGGCCGGTGATGAAGCGCGACAAGCAGGTGCTGCTGCACTGGGGCTATTACCCCGACAGGTGAGGGGCGGGGGGGGCGCGGATGGAGCCTGAGGGCCCCCCCGCAGCCCATAGGGCGCCATTGTCACCCCCCCCCGCACCCCCAGCTACGACACCTGGATCCCCGCCAGCGAGGTCGAGGCCTCTGTGGAGGATGCTCCGACCCCGGAGAAGCCCCGGAAGGTAACGGGGGGGTCCCTGCGGCTGCAGCCCCCCCCCGCACTGCCCGGATGGACCCTGCAGCCCCCCCCGCCCCCCCAGGTCCATGCCAAGTGGATCCTGGACACGGACACCTTCAACGAGTGGATGAACGAGGAGGACTACGAGGTGATGGACGAGAAGGGCTCCGGCGCCCGCAGGAAGAGGATCTCGGCCAAGACGCTGACGGATGAGGTCCGGGCGGGTGCTGAGCGATGGGGGGGGGAATGGGGGGTCTGTGCTCGGCCGCAGTGACCCCCCCCGTGCCCCCCCCCAGGTGAACAGCCCCGACGCGGACCGCAGGGACAAGAAGGGGGGGGGCACCTACAAGAAGCGGAAGCGCTCCCCCTCCCCCTCGCCCACCCCGGAGGCCAAGAAGAAGAACGCAAAGAAGGGGTGAGCTCGGGGGGGGGGGGGGGCGCCGGGGCCGGGGCCGGCGCAGGGCCTGGGGGGGCCCCGGTGGTGATGGGGCCCCGGGGGGGTCTTTGTCCCTTGGCAGCCCCTCCACCCCCTACACCAAATCCAAGCGGGGGCACCGCGAGGAGGAGCAGGAGGACCCCACCAAGGACATGGATGAGCCTTCGCCCGTGCCCAACGTGGAGGAGGTCACTCTGCCCAAGACAGGTCCGGGCCCCCCCCCGCGCCCCCCCCGGGCCCAGCATGGGGGTGCTCAGCACCGCTCAGCACCGCTTCCCTCTGCCGCAGTGAACACAAAGAAGGACTCGGAGTCGGCGCCCGTCAAGGGGGGCACCATGACGGACCTGGGTGAGTGGGAGCGGGGGGGGGCGCACAGTGGGGCTGACCCCCCCCCTCTGCCCCATAGCTCCCCCCAACCCGGCCCCCCCGCCCTCCATTGCAGATGAGCAGGAGGACGAGAGCATGGAGACGGTCGGGAAGGTGAGCGCGGCCCTGGGTGCTTCGGCCCTGCGGCTGCGGGGCCTCATCCTGCTCCGCGTTGGGATGGGGCGGCTCCCGCAGCGCGGGGGCTCAGGTGGTGCTGGGCCGGGGCAGGATGAGGAGGACAACGGCGCCGGGAGCAAGGGGGAGCAGGCCAAGAACCCGGAGCTGCACGAGGACAACGTGACGGAGCAGACGCACCACATCATCATCCCCAGCTACGCCGCCTGGTTCGACTACAACAGGTAGGGCCCGGGGGGGGGCCCGGGGGGGGGGGGGCCGGGGGGGGCCCAGCGCCTCCCTGACCCCTCCCGCCCGCAGCGTCCACGCCATCGAGCGCCGCGCGCTGCCCGAGTTCTTCAACGGCAAAAACAAGTCCAAGACCCCGGAGATGTGAGGCCCCGAAGCGCTGCCCCGTCCCTGCGGTGCCGCGGGCCCGGTGCTGCCGCGGGCCCGGTGCTGCTGCGGTCCCGGTGCTGCCGCGGTCCCGGTCCCGGTGCTGCTGCGGTCCCGGTGCTGCCGTGGGCCCGGTGCTGCTGCGGTCCCGGTGCTGCCGCGGTCCCGGTCCCGGTGCTGCCGCGGTCCCGGTGCTGCCGCGGCCCCGGCACTGCCGCGGGCCCAGTCCCGGCGCTGATGCGGCCCTTGCGCCCTCAGTTACTTGGCGTACCGGAACTTCATGATCGACACGTACCGCCTGAACCCCCAGGAGTACCTCACCTCCACCGCCTGCCGCCGCAACCTGGCCGGGGACGTCTGCGCCATCATGCGGTGGGGGCCATGGGGGTCCACGGGGATCCATGTGGGAATCCATGGGGATACATGGGGGTCCATGCAGTGATCCATGGGGATCCATCGGGATCCGTGCGGGGACCCACCGGGATCCATGTGGGGATCCACCAGGATCCATCGGGATCCATGAGAATCCATGGGGTTCCATTGGGATCTGCGAGGTTCTATGGAGATCCATGCGGGGACCCATTGGGATGCATGCGGGGATCCACTGGGATCCATGGGGACCCACCAGGATCCATGGGGATCTGTTGGGATCCCTGAGGTTCCATGGGGACCCATAGGGATCCATGGGGATCCCTGGGGAGCCGTTGGGTGCTGAGGCCGCTCCCCCGCAGGGTCCACGCCTTCCTGGAGCAGTGGGGCCTCATCAATTACCAGGTGGACGCCGAGAGCCGCCCCACCCCCATGGGCCCCCCCCCCACCTCCCACTTCCACGTCCTGGCGGACACCCCCTCGGGGTTGGTGCCGCTGCAGCCCAAGACCCCCCAGGTGGGTGCCGGGGTGGGGGGGGGGCTCGGCCGCATCCTGCCCCCCCGCTGCCCCCCCATGGGTGGGGGGGGATCCCACAGCTTCCATCGCGCCCCAGGGCCGGCAGAGCGACGGCGACGCCAAGACCGGGCGCAAGAGCAAGGAGCTGGAGGAGCTGGGCCCGGAGCCCAAGGGGAAGCCGGAGCTGGTAGGGGCCGCGCAGCCAGGGGGGGGGGCACCGGGGCTTCAATGGGAGCAGCGCCCCCCCTGCCGTGGCCGCGTCCGCAGCGCCCCGTGTGCCCCCCCCGCAGCAGAGCTCGGCCTCGCAGCAGATGCTCAACTTCCCGGACAAGGGCAAGGAGAAGGCGGCGGAGCTGCAGAACTTCGGGCTCCGCACTGACATGTACACCAAGAGGAGCGTCCCCTCCAAGGTGCCCCCCCGTGCCCCCCCATGGCCGCAGCGCACCCCCCCATCGCCGCCGCTCACCCCCCCCCCCCGCTGTCCCCATAGAGCAAAGCGGCCGCCAGCGCCACGCGGGAGTGGACGGAGCAGGAGACGCTGCTGCTGCTGGAGGTGAGGGGGGGATATGGGGGGGTAATGGGGACAAAGGAACCCATTGACCCCCCCAAGTGCCTCCTGCAGGCACTGGGGGGAGAACGGGGCTGTTGCACCCCATTGACAGCCCCTGAGAACTGGGGGGGACCATTGCCCCCCATTGACACCCCCCCAAGCACTGGGCGGTGATGGGACCATCACCCCCCATTGACACCCCCACAAGCACTGGGGGGGACCATTGCCCCCCATTGACACCCCCCCAAGCACTGGGGGGTGATGGAACCATCGCCCCCCATTGACACCCCCCCCAAGCACTGGGTGGTGATGGGACCATCGCCCCCCATTGACACCCCCCCCAAGCACTGGGCGGTGATGGGACCATTGCCCCCCATTGACACCCCCCAAACACTGGGTGGTGATGGGACCATTGCCCCCATTGACACCCCCCCAAGCACTGGGCGGTGATGGGACCATCGCCCCCCATTGACACCCCCCAAGCACTGGGCGGTGATGGGGCCATCGCCCCCCATTGACACCCCCCAAGCACTGGGCGGTGATGGAACCATCGCCCCCCATTGACACCCCCCAAGCACTGGGCGGTGATGGGACCATCGCCCCCCATTGACACCCCCCAAGCACTGGGCGGTGATGGGGCCATCGCCCCCCATTGACACCCCCCAAGCACTGGGCGGTGATGGAACCATCGCCCCCCATTGACACCCCCCAAGCACTGGGCGGTGATGGGGCCATCGCCCCCCATTGACACCCCCCAAGCACTGGGCGGTGATGGGGCCATCGCCCCCCATTGACACCCCCCAAGCACTGGGCGGTGATGGGGCCATCGCCCCCCATTGACACCCCCCCAAGCACTGGGCGGTGATGGAACCATCACCCCCCATTGACACCCCCAAAGCACTGGGCGGTGATGGGGCCATCGCCCCCCATTGACACCCCCCAAGCACTGGGCGGTGATGGAACCATCGCCCCCCATTGACACCCCCCCCAAGCACTGGGCGGTGATGGGGCCATCGCCCCCCCCAGGCGCTGGAGATGTACAAGGACGACTGGAACAAGGTGTCGGAGCACGTGGGCAGCCGCACGCAGGACGAGTGCATCCTGCACTTCCTGCGCCTGCCCATCGAGGACCCGTACCTGGAGGACTCGGAGGCGTCGCTGGGGCCCCTGGCCTATCAGCCCATCCCCTTCAGCCAGTCCGGGAACCCCGTCATGAGCACCGTCGCCTTCCTCGCCTCCGTCGTGGACCCCCGCGTGGCCTCCGCCGCCGCCAAGTCTGCGCTGGGTAAGGGCGGGCAGAGGGGAGCAGGATGAGGCCTGGGGGGCGGTCCTATAGGGGAGGGGGGAGATGGATGGGGGCGCTGCGGGAGGATGGGGGGAGCGCGATGGGGTGGGGGCTATGGGATGGGTGGTATGGGATGGGTGCTATGGGGTGGGTGCTATGGGGTGGGTGCTATGGGGTGGGTGCTATGGGATGGGTGGTATGGGATGGGTGCTATGGGGTGAGTGGTATGGGATGGGTGCTATGGGATGAGTGGTATGGGATGGGTGGTATGGGGTGAGTGCTATGGCATGGGCGCTATGGGGTGGGTGCTATGGGGTGGGGGCTGTGGGATGGGTGCTATGGGATGGGGGCTATGGGGTGGGTGCTATGGGATGGGGGCTATGGGATGGGGGCTATGGGATGGGTGCCATGGGATGGGTGCTATGGGGTGGGTGCCATGGGATGGGTGCTATGGGGTGGGTGCCATGGGATGGGTGCCATGGGATGGGTGCCATGGGATGGGTGCTATGGGATGAGTCCTATGGGATGAGGGATGGGACCCATGGGAAGGCTGAAGTCTGCTGGGAGGTGGTGGGGCCGATGGAGGGACGCCATAGCCCACGCTGCAGGGAGGGGAGGCCCATAGGAAGATGGGGCTGAGCGCTGGGGGTTCTGTGGGGCGAGGGGTTGAGTCCTGTAGAGCCCTGGAGGAAAGCGGGATGAATCCTATGGGAAGTTGTGACAAGTTTGATGGGGAGATGGGAGGGTCTATGGGGAATGGGGATGAACGCCATAGGGAATGCTGCAGGGAGGCGGGAATGCGATGGGAGGCAGGAAGAGGCCTACGGGGAAGGGGGTGAGGCCTATGGGGAATTCTATGGGGAGATGGGAAGAGGCCTGCAGGGAATGGGCTGAGGCCTATGGGGAATCCTATGGGGAGACGGGAAGAGGCCTGCAGGGAATGGGCTGAGGCCTATGGGGAATCCTATGGGGAGACGGGAAGAGGCCTGCAGGGAACGGGCTGAGGCCTATGGGGAATCCTATGGGGAGATGGGAAGAGGCCTGCAGGGAGCGGGCTGAGGCCTGTGGGGAATCCTGTGGGGAATCCTATGGGGAGACGGGAAGAGGCCTGCAGGGAATGGGCTGAGGCCTATGGGGAATCCTATGGGGAGATGGGAAGAGGCCTACAGGGAACGGGCTGAGGCCTATGGGGAATCCTATGGGGAGACGGGAAGAGGCCTGCAGGGAACGGGCTGAGGCCTATGGGGAATCCTATGGGGAGACGGAGCGCGTGTGCCCCAGAGGAGTTCTCCAAGATGAAGGAGGAGGTGCCCACGGCGCTGGTGGAGGCCCACGTGCGCAAGGTGGAGGAGGCGGCCAAGGTGACGGGCAAGGCCGACCCTGCCTTCGGGCTGGAGAGCAGCGGCATCGCCGGCACCGCCTCGGAGGAGCCCGAGCGCATGGGTGAGCCCGGAGCCATGGGGTGAGCCCGGAGCCCATGGGATGAGCCCATGGGTGAGCTCGGAGCCCATGGGGTGAGCCCATGGGTGAGCCCAGAGCCCATGGGGTGAGCCCAGAGCCATGGGGTGAGCCCGGAGCCATGGGGTGAGCCCGTGGGTGAGCCCAGAGCCCATGGGGTGAGCCCGGAGCCATGGGGTGAGCCCATGGGTGAGCCCAGAGCCATGGGGTGAGCCCGGAGCCATGGGTGAGCCCATGGGTGAGCCCGGAGCCATGGGGTGAGCCTGGAGCCCATGGGGTGAGCCCGAAGCCATGGGTGAGCCCATGGGTGAGCCCGGAGCCATGGGTGAGCCTGGAGGCAATGGGATGAGCCTGGAGCCCATGGGGTGAGCAGCACCAGACGGGGCAGGGGCTGATCCTGCGCTTGTGTCCCCTCAGAGGAGAGCGGCGCTGAGGAAAGCGCGGGGCGGAGGCGCAGCCGGCGGAGGAGAAGAAGGAGGCGAAGGTGGAGGGGTGGGGCAGGGGGGGATGTGGGGGCGGGGATGGGGCGGGGATGGGGTGGGGCAGGGGTGGGGTAGGAATCAGGGGTGGGGCAGGGGTGGGGCAGGACCTGAGCTCCTCCCCCCCAGGAGCCCCGCGATGGGGCCACCGAGGAGGAGGTGAAGGAGAAGCCCGGGGAGGCCCCCAGAAGGAAGGAGGAGGAGAAGGGGAAGGAGGCGGGAGGGCGAGAAGGAGCCCGACAAGGGGGATGCCGATGGCGCAGGTGAGCGCGGGGCAGGGCCGGAGCGGGGCTGAGCCCCCATAGCGCTGCCCCCCCCCATAGCGCTGCCCCCCCCATAGCGCTGCCCCCCCCATAGCGCTGCCCCCCCCCATAGCGCTGCCCCCCCATAGCGCTGCCCCCCCCATAGCGCTGCCCCACGGCCACGGCCCCTGTCCCCCCACAGGGGAGCCCGAGAAGGAGAAGGAGGCGAAGGAGGGCCCCGAGGAGGCGCCCAAGGAGCAGCCGGAGCCCGAGGCCGAGCGCAAGGCCAAGGTGGAGCGCGACATCGGCGAGGGGAACCTCTCCACGGCCGCCGCCGCCGCGCTGGCAGCAGCCGCCGTGAAGGCCAAGGTGAGGGGCGGGGGGGGGGGGGTGCGGGCGGGGGGGGGGGGGTAGGGCCTGGGGGGGGTGGTTCTGACCCCCCCGGGCCCCCCCCCCAAAGCACTTGGCAGCGGTGGAGGAGCGCAAGATCAAGTCCCTGGTGGCGCTGCTGGTGGAGACGCAGATGAAGAAGCTGGAGATCAAACTGCGGCACTTCGAGGAGCTCGAGACCATCATGGACCGCGAGCGCGAGGCCGTGAGCGCCGCGGGGGCGGCGGTGGGGGGGGGGGGTGCTCCCTGCGCCCCCCCCTCTCCGCTGACCCCCCCCCCCCCCGTTATCCCGCAGCTGGAGTACCAGCGGCAGCAGCTCCTGGCGGACCGGCAGGCCTTCCACATGGAGCAGCTCAAGTACGCCGAGATGCGCGCGCGCGCCAGCAGCACTTCCAGCACCTGCAGCAGCAGCAGCAGCCGCCGCCGCCCCCCCCCGCTGCCCCCCGGAGCCCCCCCGCCCCTGCCCGGCCCCACCGGGGCCCCCCTGGCCCCCGCCGCACACCCGCTGGCGGCGCCGCCCGCGCCCGCCATGGTGGCGCCCGCGGAGCCCGTGGGGCCCCCCCTGCCCGGGGCCCCCCCGCCACAGCCCCCTGCCGCCGCACGGTGAGAGTGGGGCGGGGGGGGGGGGGGGCGGAGCAGTGGGGGGGGGGGGGATGGAGCAGCACGGGGGGGATGGAGCAGTGGGGGGGGGGGATGGAGCAGCACGATGGGGGACGGAGCAGTGGGGGGGGGGGATGGAGCAGCACGGGGGTGACGGAGCAGTGGGGGGGGGGGACGAGAGCAGTGGGGGGGGGGATGGAGCAGCACGGGGTGACGGAGCAGTGGGGGGGGACGGAGCAGTGGGGGGGGGGACGGAGCAGTGGGGGGGGGATGGAGCAGCACGGTGGGGGGTGCAGCACAGTGGGGGTGCAGCAGCACGGTGGGGGGGTGCAACAGCACAGGGGGGGATGGAGCAGCACGGGGGGGGGGTGCAGCAGCACGGGGGGGGGGGGCTCTCTCACCGCTGCCCCCTTCTCCCGCAGCCCCGGCGCCGTTCCCCGGGCAGCAGCCGCCCCCCCCCGAGCCTGGCCGGGAGCCTGGGTGGCAGCGGCCACCCCGCCGTGCCCGGTAATGCCCCCCCCCGCCATGGCCTTCCCCTTCGGGCCGCCTCCATCCGCGCTCCCATTGAGCATGGCCAACCCCCCCCGCCGCTCCCCCCCCCGCGCTCGGGCTGCAATGAGGGGGGCGCTGCCCCCCCGCCCCGCTCCTGGGGGGCTCCCCCGCCGCGCACAGCCCCCGCCATCGTGGCCGCCGTGCAGGGAAGCCTCCTCCCCGCCCCCGGCCTGCTCGCAGGTGAGCCTGGGACCGCCCCGGGGGGGGGGGGGGGGGGGGGGGGGGGCGCTGCGCATCCATCCGCATCCACGGGGGGGCGCTCCGGGCCCTCGCTGCGCGCCATTGGCTGTAACCGCCCTCCTCTCCCCCCCCCCCCCCCCGCAGACCAAGGGGCCCCCCCTGCAGACGGACCCCATCGCCCCCGGCGCCGCCACCGCGGTGCCCCCGACGCAGTGAACCCGCGCGGAGCCCCCCCCTCCTGGAGCCGCCACCGGGGACACCGGAACCGCCCCCCCCCCCCCCCCCGCAGCTTCGGTATTTTTGTATCGTTATCCCGGTTTATTTAATGTGGGGCTCCCCGGGGGGGGGCCACGACCCTGCCCCCCCCGGCTATTTATGAGACAGCTCCAACCCCCCCCCCATCCCAGCACATGGGCATTGCCCCCCCCTTCCCCTCCCCCCTGTTTGTGTGTGCCCCCCCCCCCGCCCCCCCCCCTTTGTTTTTGTTCTTTTCTTGTTTTTTTTTACTAAAAACCACCAAAAATAAAGCTCCGGTCCCCGGGGTGGGGAGAACCCAATGCAGAGTGTGGGGGGGCGGGGGGGGCACTGCGCTGGGGGGGGCACTGTGCGCGGGGAGGGCACCGGGCTGGGGGGCACAGGGGACATGGTCCTGGGGGGGGGCACTGCACTGGGGGGGGCACAGGGACATGGCCCTGGGGGGGGCACTGCACTGGGGGGGGGTACAGGGACACAGTGCTGGGGGGGGGGGCACCGCGCTGGGGGGGGCACAGGAACACGGCTCCATCGCCTCCATCCAATGCTTTATTATTGGTGCTGTGGAGCAATAAGTTAGCGGTGGGGGCTGTGGGGGGGGCACGGGGGGGGCACACAATGGGATAAGGAGGGACAAGGCACCGACTTCGGGATAAGGGGGGGAAGCGACGCCGCGAAGGGGCCTCAGCCGCTCAGCACCATCCGGACGAGCTCTGTGGACACAAAGGGGGGGGCCGGGGGTGAACGGGGGGGGGGCCGCGGTGCCCCCCCATCCGATCCATACCCAGGAGAGAGGCAGAGGCCCGGAGTCCAACGGAAGAGCGCAGGAGGTCGCCGGGGGGGGCTCCATGCACAGGGCCATGCGGGGGGGGGGGGGGGGGAGCGGATTGGATTGGGGGGGGGGTTGAGGGAGCGCAGCCCAAACCCAGCGCCTGGAAAAAGGACATTGGAAAACCGGGAATGAGGGGACCCCCCGGGAATGGGGGGGCCCCCCCGGGAATGGGGGGACCCCCCCGGGATGAGGGAGCGTTGGGAAGCGCCTACCCCCGGCGGGCGTCACCCTGACAAGATGTGTCGCACAAAGGGCTGGCGGGAAGGAAGGAGACCTCGGTCAGGGGCGGAACGGGCCCCCCCCCCCCCCCCCCCCCATGTACCCCCCCATAGCGCCCCCCAAACCCCCCCCCCGGACCCCCAAACCCCCCCCCCGGACCCCCAAACCGCACTTCGTAGTTGATGCAGCCGTTGCTGTCCTCGTGCCCCGCCACGAGCTGCTCCACCTCCTCCTCCGTCATCTTCTCTCACCTGGGGGGGGCACAGCGGGGGTCATGGGGGGGGGCCATGAGTGCTCATAGGGGGGGTGATGCTGACCCGGGTGATGGGGGGGGGGGGTCCATGAGCGCTGCTGACCCAGGGTGATGAAGGGGGGGGTCCCTGGGGGGGGGTCCCCGCGCCGCTGACCCAGGGTGATGGAGGGGGGGATCCCTGTGTGAGGGGGTCCCCGGGGGGGGGGGTCCCCGCGCCGCTGACCCAGGGTGACGAGGACGTGGCGGATCTCGGCGCCCATGACGGTGCCGTTGCCCTCCTTGTCGAAGACGCGGAGCCCCTCCACGTAGTCCTCGAAGCAGCCCTGGTCCTTGTTCTTGGCGATGGTCTGCATCATGGGCAGGAACTGCTCGAAGTTGAGCGTCTTCAGGTTCAGCTCTGCAACGGGGGGGCCGTCAGCGGCGCCTGGGGGGGGGACGGACACACAAAGGGGGGGTCCCCCCCCCCCGCTCACCATCGCTCTTGGGGTTCCCCAACACCTTCATGACCTCGGCGTTGGTGGGGTTCTGCCCCAGCGCCCGCATCACGTCCCCGCATTGGCTGTACAGGATCTTCCCGTCCCCGGTGCGGTCGAAGAGCTGAAACGCTTCCTTGAACTCTGCCGGGGGGGGGGGGGAGCGCGATCCAATGGGATTCCCCCCCCCCCCCCGCATCCCGGGATCCGGTTTCCGTCGCCGCTGGATCCGGTTTCCCCATGGAACCCGACGCCGCTCGGGATGCGGCTGCCCCCCCCCTTCATCCCCATCCCCATCCCGCACCCAAAACGGTCCCCGCTCCCGCCCCACCCCCCCCCCCCGGCCCCCGCCCCGCAGGAATGCGCGGTCCCGCGCTTTGCCCATATAAGGGCAAATGGCGCAAGATGGACTCGCGCCCCCCCCCGCTCCCGGTGCCGGCCCCCGCACCCCCCGGTCCCGGGGCAGAGCTCGGTCCCGGTCCGGTTCCACCCCCCCCCAGGAACGGCCCCCGCCCTGGGGGAGACTTCGGCCCCGGAAAGGCCCCGCCCGAGGCCGCGCAGGAAGCGCCGGGGCCGGGAGGGGCCGTGCGCGGTACCGGGGGGCGGTGGGAGCCCGGGGTGGTTGGGGGGCTCCCGTGTCCGCTCCCGTTCCCGTTCCCGTTCCCGCTCCCGCTCCCGTTCCCGTTCCCGCTCCCGTTCCCGTTCCCCCGCTCCCGCTCCCGTTCCGTTCCCGCTCCCGTTCCCGCTCCCGGTCCCGTTCCGGGTCACTCACCCGCGGTTTGCTCCTCCGAGAAGTCGCACTGGGGGGGGGGGGGGGGGAGCGCAGGGGGGGGGTCAGCGGGAAACGATCGCGTCCGGTCCGTCCCCCCCGCGCCCCCCGTTACCGTGATCCCCCCGCCCCATCCCGCGCATCCCCGGTCCCGATTCCCGGTGCTCGATCCCGGCTCCCGATCCCGATCCCGGTTCCCCATTCCCGATCCCGGTTCCCGTTCCCGAGCTCTCACCATGGCGGCGGCCGCTCCCGTCCGGGCTCTGTGGTGCGCGCTGCGGGAGGGAGGTTTTCCACGGGGCGGTGTCAGCGCCCGCCCATTGGCCCGCGCTAATTAATGAGGGGCGCATTATTCATGAGGGGCGGTGCCAGTCCAGGCCACGCCCCCCTCCCGGGGCTGATTTGCCTTTAGATGGGCACAGAGCGGGACCGGGGGGGGGGGGGGGGGGGTGTGTGTGTGACATCACGTTTATCCCATGTGAAGCATCCCATGACCCCCCCATGGGTACCACCCCTTATTGACACATGGGGGGGGGCACATCCCATTGCCCCCCCATAGGGACACTAATGGGTACCCCATAAGCACGACCCCACCCCCCCCGAATACATGGGGGGCACACACAGCACAGACCCCATCATCACCTCCATCCTTTATTAGCGCTATGGGGGGGGGCACATTGGATGCAGTGGGGGGGTCGCACAGCGCCGGCATTGAATGAGAGCGTGTCCCGGGGGGGGCCCCTCGGGGTGGGCAGAAGGCACGAGGTACATAACAGTCTATGGGGAGGGAGGGGGGGCTCATCCTGACCCCCCCGGTGCGTCTTTGGTCAGTGCAATGCAGGCGGTGGGAGGGGGCAGCAGGATAATGGGGGGGTCCAGGACCCGTTCCTGCTGCCCCCAGGCACAGCGGAATATGGGGGGGCCCTTTAGGGGCTGCTCCGAGCATCCTGGAGGTTGTACCTGGGCACAGAGAGAGGTGATGGGGGGGGGGGGGCGCACATGGAGCCCCCCCCCCAGTATAGAGACCCCCTGACCCCCCCCCAACTCACCAACGGGGCCCCCCCTCGGAGAGATCCACTTGGGCCAGGTCCAGATGGGAGCTGGGGACAAGAGCGGCTCAATGGAGCTCAGTGGGGCTCAATGGAGCTCAGTGGGGCTCAATGGAGCTCAATGGGGCTCAATGGAGCTCAGTGGGGCTCAATGGAGCTCAGTGGGGCTCAATGGAGCTCAGTGGGGCTCAATGGGGGTCAATGGGGCTCAATGGGGATCAATGGAGCTCAATGGGGCTCAATGGAGCTCAGTGGGGGGTCAATGGGGCTCAATGGAGCTCAATGGGGCTCAATGGAGCTCAGTGGGGGTCAATGGGGCTCAATGGAGCTCAATGGGGCTCAATGGAGCTCAGTGGGGGTCAATGGGGCTCAATGGAGCTCAATGGGGCTCAATGGAGCTCAGTGGGGGTCAATGGGGCTCAATGGAACTCAATGGAGTTCAATGGAGCTCAAAGGGGGTCAATGGGGGCCAATGGGGCTCAATGAAGCTCAATGGAGCTCAATGGGGCTCAATGGAGCTCAATGGAGCTCAATGGGGCTCAATGGGGCTCAAAGGGCCCCCCCCGGCCCCCCTTACCTTGCCCAGCACCTCCTTGTCCCGGGCCATGAAGGATGGGGAGGATTTGACCCGAGCCTCGAGCCGGCGCCGGGAGGCGTCCTCCAGGGACAGATCCCACTCGAACCTGCGGAGATGGGGCGGAGGGGGGCTGGGACCCTATGGGGCTGCACTGGATCACACTGCACCCTATGGGGCTGCACTGGATCACACTGCACCCAATGGGGCTGCACTGGATCACACTGCACCCAATGGGGCTGCACTGGATCACACTGCACCCTATGGGCTGCACTGGATCACACTGCACCCTATGGGGCTGCACAGGGCCATATGGGGCTGCACTGGATCACACTGCACCCTATGGGGCTGCACTGGATCACACTGCACCCTATGGGGCTGCACAGGGCCATATGGGGCTGCACTGGATCACACTGCACCCTATAGGGCCACATTGGTCCCTCTGGGGCCACACTGGATCACATTGGTCCCTACGGCGCCGCATTGGTCCCTCTGGGGCTGCACTGGATCCCATTGGTCCCTATGGCGCCGCATTGGATCCCATTGGTCCCTCTGGGGCTGCATTGGTCCTATGGGGCTGCATTGGTCCCTATGGGGCTGCATTGGTCCCTATGGGCTGCATTGGTCCCTATGGCACCACATTGGTCCCTCTGGGGCCACACTGGATCCCACTGGTCCCTATGGGGCTGCATTGGTCCCTATGGGGCCGCATTGGTCCCTATGGGGCCACACTGGATCCCATTGGTCCCTATGGGGCCGCGTTGGTCCCTATGGGGCCACACTGGATCCCATTGGTCCCTATGGCGCCGCACTGGTCCCTATGGCACCACATTGGTCCCTCTGGGGCCGCATTGGATCCCATTGGTCCCTCTGGGGCCGCATTGGTCCTTATGGGGCTGCATTGGTCCCTCTGGGGCCGCATTGGGTCCCTATGGGGCCACACTGGATCCCATTGGTCCCTATGGGGCCGCATTGGTCCCTATGGGGCCACACTGGATCCCACTGGTCCCCTCTGGGGCCGCATTGGTCCCTCTAGGGCCGCATTGGTCCCTATGGGGCCACATTGGTCCCCTCTGGGGCCGCGTTGGTCCCGGCCCCCCACCTCTCGTTGAAGTCGGGGTCCAGGGTCCTCCTTTGGGCGCCCGTTTTCCTCTTGGAGCCGCGGCCGCGCTCCGGGAGCAGCGCCAGAGGGACACGAAGGGGTCGGGGCAGCTCCTTCCCAAGGGGCCTCAGCTTCCTGCGGGGGGGGGCGGATTGGGATGGGGGGGGTCCCAGCCCCGGCCCCCCCCGGCCCCCCCCGTCGCTCACCTGCAGGCGTGGACGATGGCCACGAGCTTGTGGCCCATCCCCGTGGTACCACAGTGAGAGCTGCAGCCGGCCCAGGGCGGCCCTCGGGATCGGGGGGGGCTGGGGGGGGCAGGGGGTGAGCGCCCCCCAGCACCCCAGCATGGGGGGGCACCCATAGAGACCCCCCAGTATCAGCCATGGGGGGGCACCCGTAGGGACCCCCCAGCATCAGCCATGGGGGGAGCACCCATAGGGACCCCCCAGCATCAGCCATGGGGGGGGCACCACAAGGACCCCCCCAGTATCAGCCATGGGGGTCACCCCTAGGGGATGTGGGGGCGGGATGCTGGGGGGGCCCTACCTGTCCGTGGGGAGCAGGCGCTGGCGCAGCCCCCCGGCCCACTCTGCTCCCCCCCCCCGCCGGCTCCTCCATGGGGTGGGGGGCAGCGTCCCCCCCTGCGCTGGCCTCTGCCCTGCAGCGACACCAGGACCTGGGGGGCAATGGGGGGTTAATGGGGGGGTCTCATTATGGGTATGGGGGGGGTCTCATTATGGGGTTAATGGGGCGCTCTCATTATGGGGCATGGGGGGGTCTCATTATAGGGTTAATGGGGGGGTCTCATTATGGGGTATGGGGGGTCTCATTATGGGGTATGGGGGGGTCTCATTATGGGGTATGGGGGGGTCTCATTATGGGGTATGGCGGGTCCCATTATGGAGTACAGGGAGGTCTCATTATGGAGTATGGGGGGGGGTCTCATTATGGAGTATGGGGGGGGTCTCATTATGGGTATGGGGGGTCCCATTATGGGGTCTGGGGGGTCTCATTATGGCGTATGGGGGGTCCATTATGGGGTATGGGGGGGGGTCTCATTATGGTGTATGGGGGGGTCCACTATGGGGTCTGGGGGTCTCATTATGGGGCATGGGGAGGTTCCATACAGGGGTCTGGGTGCTCCCATTACGGGGCACGGGGGGGGCCCCTGCTCTTCCTCACCCGCAGCTGCGCCCGCAGCAGGACCTCGCTGCTGGGCCCCCCCCGGCCAGGGGGAACCATCCATCGAGCAGCATCCCCTCCGAGGCCAGGAGCTGGGGCAGGGGCAGGCTCAGGGCCCCCCAGGGGCTGCCCCCCCTCGTCCTTCACCTGCGGGTACGGGGGGGTCAGGATCGCAACGGGGCCCCCCCCATGGGGCCGGGACAGGGATGGGGCCGGACCTGCAGCTCCAAGGACTCCGCATGAGGCCGCTTGATGAGGAAGGAGAAACCTTCATCCCACAGCGGAGCCGTGGTGGGGGCGCTGGGCTGGGGGGGCACAGAGAGGGTTGAGGAACCCCCCCGGGAGCCCCCCCAGCGACCCCGACCTGGGACCCACCGCGCCTCTCACCTTGGTCTTAAAGGAGACGTCGCGCACGGAGAGGCTGGCGAAGGCGGACGGGGGCTTGGAGCCCTTCCGGAGCTGGGATAACGGCACGGATGGGATGGGGATGGATGCATCCAATGGGGATGGAGGGGGGCATCCGATGGGGATGGATGCATCCAATGGGGATGGAGGGGGGGCGTCCCAATGGGGATGGATGCATCCAATGGGGATGGAGGGGGGGCATCCGATGGGGATGGAGGGGGGCGTCCGATGGGGATGGAGGGGGGCGTCCGATGGGGGATGGATGCATCCAATGGGGATGGAGGGGGGCGTCCAATGGGGATGGATGCATCCGATGGGGATGGAGGGGGGCATCCGATGGGGATGGAGGGGGGCATCCGATGGGGATGGATGGGGGCGTCCAATGGGGATGGAGGGGGGCATCCGATGGCGATGGAGGGGGGCATCCGATGGGGATGGAGGGGGGCACCCGATGGGGATGGATGGGGCAATGGGGGTAATGGGGGTAATGGGGGCAATGGGGCAATGGGGGCTATGGGGGCTTATGGGGGCATGAGGTGATGGGGCCATGGGGCAATGGGGGTAATTGGGGCAACGGGGCCATGGGGCTATGGGGCTATGGGGCAATGGGGCCATGGGGCAATGGGGCAATGGGGCCATGGGGCAATGGGGCCATGGGACAATGGGGGCTATGGGGGGGGGCTATGGGGCAATGGGGCTATGGGGCCATGGGGCTATGGGGCCATGGGGGCTATGGGGCCATGGGGGGCCGGGGGGGCTCACCGGGAGGTCGGACGCTCGATCCAGGAACACCGAGAGCAGCGCAGCCGAGAGCTCCTCATTGTGGGGGGGCTGCAGGAGGCTGTTGATGTGCAGGACCTGGGGGCAATGGGGACATGGGGGGCACCGAGCGGCCCGGGGGGGGGCGGCAGGGATGGGGATGGGATGGGGATGGGATGGGGATGGGATGGGGATGGGATGGAGATGGGATGGGGATGGGATGGGGATGGGATGGGATGCATGGGAATAAGGAAGGGGATCGGGATGGGGATGCACAGGGACAGGGATGCATGGGGACCCCGAGAACAGGGATGGAGGCTGGGATGCACAAGAACAGGGATGGGGACACAGGGATATGGTTGGGGATACAGAACAGGGATTGGGATGGGAAAAAGGGGATGGGCATGGGGAGTGATAAAGATGGGAATGGGGATAATGATGGGGATGATGACAGGGATTATGATGGGGATAGGAATGGGGGACGCACAGGGATAGGGATGGGGATGGGGGATGGGATGGGATGCACAGGGATGCACAGGGATGCACAGGGATGGGATGCACAGGGATGGGATGCACAGGGATGGGATGCACAGGGATGCACAGGGATGGGATGCACAGGGATGGGATGCACAGGGATGCACAGGGATGGGATGCACAGGGATGGGATGCACAGGGATGCACAGGGATGGGATGCACAGGGATGGGATTGCACAGGGATGCACAGGGATGGGATGCACAGGGATGGGATGCACAGGGATGGGATGCACAGGGATGCACAGGGATGGGATGCACAGGGATGGGATGCACAGGGATGCACAGGGATGCACTGGGATGCACAGGGATTGGATGCACAGGGATGGGATGCACAGGGATTGGATGCACAGGGATGCACTGGGATGGGATGCACTGGGATGGGATGCACAGGATGCACAGGGATGCACTGGGATGCACAGGGATGCACAGGGATGGGATGCACAGGGATGCACAGGGATGGGATGCACAGGGATGGGATGGGATGCACAGGGATGGGATGCACTGGGATGCACTGGGATGGGATGCACAGGGATGCACTGGATGCACTGGGATGCACAGGGATGCACAGGGATGGGATGCACAGGGATGCACAGGGATGGAATGCACAGGGATGGGATGGGATGCACAGGGATGCACTGGGATGCACAGGGATGCACAGGGATGGATCCTGTACCTGCTGCAGCAGCGCGGCGCTGGCGCTGGGGCTGAGGCTCTCGAGCTTCACGTGGAGCCGCCCGGACTGCACCCCCTCCAGCGGCAGCCACTGCCGGGGGGGGGCGCGGGGTCAGGACCCCCCCCGGGCAGGGACCGCCCCCCCCAGGGCAGGGCCCCCCCCCGCCCCCCGGCCCCTCTCCACCTCATCCACGACGCGGTTGCTCAGCACCCGCTGCAGCGGCACCTTGCACCTGGGGGGGGGCAGAGCGGGGGGTCACCTCACGGCCCCCCCCCCCCCCCGCCGCCCCCCCGCCCCCCCCATCCCGTCCCCACCGGCCCAGGAAATCGTCCGCGTCGATGTCTTTGTCAAAGAGCTCGAACTCCACGTCCTGGCCCGGGACGTCGGTGACGATGGCCTGGGGGGGGCAACAGTGGGGCGCCCCATAGACACCCCCATAGAGGACCCCACAGACACCCATAGAGACCCACAGAGACCCCATAGACACCCATAGAGACCCCATAGACACCCATAGAGACCCACAGAGACCCCACAGACACCCATGGAGACACATAGAGACCCTATAGAGACCCCACAGAGACCCCCAGAGACACATAGAGAACCCATAGAGACCCTATAGAGACCCCACAGAGACCCCCCAGAGACCCATAGAGACCCATAGAGACCCCACAGAGACCCCCAGAGACCCATAGAGACCCATGGAGACCCCACAGAGACCCATAGAGACCCCATAGACACCCATAGAGACCCCATAGAGACCCATAGAGACCCCATAGACAACCCATGGACACCCCATAGACACCCACAGACACTCATAGAGACCCCATAGAGACCCCATAGACACCCATAGAGACCCCACAGACACCCATGGAGACCCACAGACACCCCACAGACCCCCACAGATCACCCATACCCCCCCCATAGACCCCTATACCCCCCCATAGATACCCCACAGACCCCCATAGACCCCCACAGACCCCCATAGATACCCCATAGACCCCCCATAGCCCCCATAGACATCCCATAGACACCCCATGGACAACCACAGACCCCCCTAGACACCCCATAGACCCCCATAGACCCTCATAGATACCCCATACCCCCCCCCCCCCCCCCCCACCTCGTAGGCCTCGTTCCAGCGCGGGTTCAGCTCCTCCCGCAGGACGCGGCTCCGGAAGCGCCCCCCCCCCGCCCGCACGAGCGCGTAGGGGTCGGAGCGGCCCCGCAGCGCCCCCCCCAGGAACCGGTCCTTGGCCACCAGCGCCTCCGCCTCCAAGAGGTGCACCCGCAGCACCCGCTGGGGGGGGGACATGGGGACCCATTGACACATGGAGCCCATAGAGCCCCATAGAGCCCCATAGAGCCCATAGAGACATGGAGCCCATAGAGCCCCATAGAGCCCCATAGAGCCCCATAGAGCCCATAGAGACATGGAGCCCATAGAGCCCCATAGAGCCATAGAGCCCCATAGAGACATGGAGCCCATAGAGCCCCATAGAGCCCCATAGAGCCCCATAGAGCCCCATAGAGCCCATAGAGCCCATAGAGACATGGAGCCCATAGAGCCCCATAGAGCCCCATAGAGCCCCATAGAGCCCATAGAGACATGGAGCCCATAGAGCCCCATAGAGCCCCATAGAGCCCATAGAGACATGGAGCCCCATAGAGCCCCATAGAGCCCATAGAGCCCATAGAGCCCCATAGAGCCCATAGAGACATGGAGCCCCATAGAGCCCCATAGAGCCCCATAGAGCCCATAGAGACATGGAGCCCCATAGAGCCCCATAGAGCCCATGGAGC
Source organism: Amazona ochrocephala (assembly GCA_039720435.1). Taxonomy (NCBI): domain Eukaryota; kingdom Metazoa; phylum Chordata; class Aves; order Psittaciformes; family Psittacidae; genus Amazona; species Amazona ochrocephala. Next base: position 2,595,608 of record CM077900.1, read on the forward strand.
CCCATAGAGCCCCACAGAGCCCCATAGAGCCCATGGAGCCCCATAGAGCCCCATAGAGCCCCATGGAGCCCCATAGAGCCCATAGAGCCCCATAGAGACATGGAGCCCATAGAGCCCCATAGAGCCTCATGGAGCCCCATAGAGCCCATAGAGCCCCATAGAGACATGGAGCCCATAGAGCCCCATAGAGCCCCATAGAGCCCCATAGAGCCATAGAGCCCATAGAGACATGGAGCCCATAGAGCCCCATAGAGCCCCATAGAGCCTCATAGAGCCCCACAGAGCCATAGAGCCCCATAGAGACATGGAGCCCATAGAGCCCCATAGAGCCTCATAGAGCCCCATAGAGCCTCATAGAGCCCCATAGAGCCCATAGAGACATGGAGCCCATAGAGCCCCATAGAGCCTCATAGAGCCCCATAGAGCCCATAGAGACATGGAGCCCATAGAGCCCCATAATGCCCATGGAGCCCCATCCTGCCCTATATGACCCCCCCCTCCCCACCCCCATAGGATCCTCCCCATTCTCCCCCCACCTCGGTTCCAAACGCAGGGTCGGGGCTGGCGTGGGGGGGCCGCGGGGGGGCGGCGCTGCCCGATGGCTCTGGGGGGGGCAGGGGGAGGCCGGCGTCCTCGGGGGCATCGAGGAAGAGAATCTGGGGGGGGGGGGCAGGGGGGTGTCAGAGCCTGGACCCCCTCATAGCCCCCCACATCCCTCCATAGCCCCCATAGCCCCCAAAGGCCCCCATAGCCCCATATACCCCTATAGCCCCATGTCCCCCCTATCTCCCATAGCCCCCATATCCCCATATCCTCCTATAGCCCCATAGCCCCATAGCCCCCCATAGCCCCCCATGCCCCCCATGCCCCCCCCGGCCCCCCTCACCCTCAGCACGAGCTTCACGTGGATGCGGCTCCTGGGCCCCGCCCCCTGCAGCGGGAAGGGCCCCTCCAGGCTGAGCCCGGGCGCCTCCAGCAGCTGCGAGAGCGGCAGCGACAGCGCCCCCAGCGGTGCCTGGCGGGAATCGTCCCGGACCTGCGGGGAACGGCGGGAATGGGCGGGAAACGGGCAGGGAATGGGAGGGAAACAGGCAGGAAATGGGCGGGAATGGGTGGGAAACGGGCAGGAAATGGGCGGGAAACGGGCAGGGAATGGGCGGGAAACGGGCAGGGAATGGGGGGAAACAGGCAGGAAATGGGCGGGAATGGGTGGGAAACGGGCAGGAAATGGGCGGGAAACGGGCAGGGAATGGGCGGGAAACGGGCAGGGAATGGGGGGAAACGGGGAGGGAATGGGCGGAAATGGGCGGGAAACGGGCAGGAAATGGGGGGAAACAGGCAGGAAATGGGCGGGAATGGGCGGGAAACGGGCAGGAAATGGGGGGAAACAGGCAGGAAATGGGCGGGAATGGGCGGGAAACAGGCAGGAAATGGGGGGAAACAGGCAGGAAATGGGCGGGAATGGGCGGGAAACGGGCAGGAAATGGGCGGGAAACAGGCAGGAAATGGGCGGGAATGGGCGGGAAACGGGCAGGAAATGGGCGGGAAACGGGCAGGAAATGGGTGGGAAACAGGCAGGGAATGGGTGGGAATGGGGGGAAACAGGCAGGAAATGGGCGGGAAATGGGCAGGAAACGGGAGGGAAATGTGAGGGAATGGGCGGGAAACAGGTGGGAAACGGGAGGGAATGGGGGAAACGGGCAGGAAACAGGCAGAAATGGGGGAAACAGGCAGGAAATGGGTGGGAAACGGGCAGGGAACGGGCGGGAATGGGGGGAAAACAGGCAGGAAATGGGCAGGGAATGGGTGGGAAACAGGTGGGAAATGGGCAGGAAACAGGCAGAAATGGGGGAAAGGAGGCAGGAAATGGGCGGGAAACGGGCAGGAAATGCATGGGAATGGGGGGAAACAGGCAGGAAACGGGCGGGAAGCAGGTGGGAAACGGGCAGGAAATGGGCAAGAATGGGGGGAAACGGGGGAAATGGTGGGGAATTGGGGGGGAAATGGATGCAGGGAGCCAGGGGGGCCCTGGGGGGGTTCCGGGGGGGCCGCACCTGGAACTCCACCTCTTGGCTGCGGGGGTCCTGCAGGAAGAAGCGGAAAGCATCTTCCCAGAGCGGGGCCGCGGTGCCGGGAACCACCTGGGGGGGGCACCACGGGGTCAGCGCCCCCCCCGGGCCCCTGCGCCCCCCCCCCCCCCGGGCCCCCCCATTCCCACTTTGCTCTCCCGGGTCACATCCTGCACCGAGATCTGCACCATGGGGCTCGGCTCCCGGCCCGGCTTCCGCACCTGCACACACAGGAGGTGGGGGGGGGGCCCTGACAACCCCCCCCATCCCTGCCCCCCCCCATCCGTGACCCCCCCCCGCCCCCCCATCCCTGACCCCCCCATATCTCTGCCCCCCCCATACCCACCCCCATCTCTTCCCCCCCCCCACATCTCTGCCCCACCATCCCCATCCCCCCCCATCCCTGCCCCCCCCCCACAACCCTGCCCCCCCATCCCCTCCCCCGCCCCGTGCCCCCCCCCTCACGGGCAGCTCCTCCGCCCGCTCCAGGTACACAATGAGGATGGCGGCCGAGGGGGGGTCGGGTTTGCCGTGGATCTTCCGGTTCCGCTCCAACACCTGGGGGGGGGCAGCGATGTGGGGGGGGGGCAGCGATGTGGGACCCCCCCCCCCCATCGTCGCCTCCGCCCCCCCCTCACCTCCTCCAGCCCGGAGGCATCGGCCCGGAGGCTGAGCCACTCGAGGCGCAGGTGGAGCCGGCCCTGCCCCCCCTCCTGCAGAGGGAACCACTGTGGGGCAGGGGGGGGGTCAGCAATGGGGCTGCCCCACAGCGCCCCCCAGCGCCCCCCAACCCGGACCCACATCCTCCAGCACCCGGCGCTTCATCACATCCTCCAGGTCCAGCTGCAGCCTATGGGGTTATGGGGGGACACAGAGGGTGTGAGATGTGGGGCAGGGGGGGGGACGCAGGGACCCCCCCCACCCCCCTGCCCCATAGGTACCTGCCCAGGAGGTCGTCCTGGTCCGGGTCCTTGTCAAAGAGCTCCACCTCCAGCTCCTGCCCCGGCACCTCGTGCACCACGAACTGGGGGCGCCCCCATACACAGCGTGGGCGGGGGTCAGTGGGGGGGGGGTGGGGACCCACAGCACCAATGGGGGTCTCTGGGCACCCCATAACCAAGCCCAGGGAAGGGGGGCTATGGGGCCATAGCTATGGGGGCTATGGGGCTATGGGGAAATGGGGGCTATGGGGCTATGGAGCTGTGGGGCTATGGGGCTATGGGGCCATGGGGCTATGGGGGCTATGGGGCCATGGGGCTATGGGGGCTATGGGGCCATGGGGCTATGGGGGCTATGGGGCCATGGGGCTCTGGGGCTATGGGGCCATGGGGCTATGGGGCTATGGGCTCTATGCAGCCGTGGGTCGGGGCTCTGACCTCGTGGAGCTCGTCCCAGGCCGGGTCCAGGCTGCTCCGCACCACGCGGCTCCGCGCCCCCTGCGTCCCCACCCGCAGCTCCGCGTAGGGGTCCGAGCGCGCCTCCAGGAGCCCCCCCAGGAACCGGTCCTTGGAGCGCAGCCCCCGCGCGGCGCGGAGGTGAACCCGCAGCGCCCCCTGCGGGCAGCGGCGGCAACAGCCGCTGAGCGCCGGCACCGGGGGGGGGCATGGGGGAGGGAGGCAGAGAGGAACCCAGGGATGGATCCAGGGATGGATCCGGGGGTGGATCCAGGGATGGAGGGAGGGATCCAGGGGTGGATCCAGGGATGGATCCAGGGATGGATCCAGGGATGGAGGGAGGGATCCAGGGGTGGATCCAGGGATGGAGGGAGGGATCCAGGGATGGAGGGAGGGATCCAGGGGTGGATCCAGGGATGGATCCAGGGATGGATCCAGGGGTGGATCCAGGGATGGATCCAGGGGTGGATCCAGGGATGGAGGGAGGGATCCAGGGATGGATCCAGGGATGGACCCAGGGATGCATCCGCGGCCGCCGCAGCCCTCACCCGCGGCACAGGGCTCCGCAGCTCGGCCGCCTCGGGCAGATCCGGCACCAACGGCACCAGGAGCCGGTTGGGAAGCACCAGGTAGGAGGCGATGGCGTCCATGATCATGGAGTCCGACATGGAGCTGGGGGGGAGCATGGTCACGGGGGGGGCACGGTTACAGTGGGGGGGGCATGGTCATGGGGGGGGGCACAGTCACAGTGGGGGGGGGACCCAGCCGGACCGGCCCCATCCCGGGGGGGGCTCACCTGAGGCCGGGGATGTCGAGCAGGTTCGTCATCCCCGTCCAGTTGATGTCCAAGGTCTGGGGGGGGTCACGGGTTAAGGGGGGGGCACAGACCCCATTTGGAGCCCAATTTATGGGGGGGGGGGGGGCACAGACCCCATTTGGAGCCCTTTTTAATGGGGGGGGGCACTCACCGGGCGCCGGATGAAGAACATGGAAAGAGCCCCCACAATGGGCACATCCCCAAGGAGCGGCTCCAGGATGATCCGCAGCGTCCCATGGAGCTGGGGGGGGGGGGGGGGCAGTGCTGAGAGGGCCCCCCCATGGGCGCGACCCCATCATTGGTCCCCCCATGGGTGAGACCCCATCATTGGTCCCCCATGGGCGCGACCCCATCATTGGTCCCCCCATGGGCGCGACCCCATCATTGGTCCCCCCCTCACCTGCATCCCTTTGACCCCCGCTTTGCAGAAGAACTTCTTCACCTCCACGTCGATGTGGACGTCCCCCACGTAGCTGCGAGGGAGGGGACGTGGGGGGGGCCATGGGGCACCCGGACCCCCCCTGCACCCCCCCCCGGGGGGGGATGCTCACCTGATGTTGAGATCCAATAGGATTTGCTTCTTATGGGCGCCGGGATGAGAGCGGATCCCCAGGATACGGAGGGGCTGGGGGGGGGGGGGGGGTGAGAAGGAGATGGGGGGGTCCATGGGGCGCCCATTGGGTGCTTATAGTGGGTACCCACGGGGATGCCAATGGGGGTGCCCAAAGGGGGGTACCCATGCAGGTGCCCATAAGCAGGTATCTATGGGGTGCCCACAGGGGGGTGCCCATAGAGGGGTGTCCATGGGGGTGCCCATTGGGGGGTGCCCATGTTGGTGCCCATGTTGGTGCCCATAGGGGGGTGCCCATGTTGGTGCCCATAGGGGGGTGCCCATGTTGGTGCCCATTGGGGGGTGCCCATGTTGGTGCCCATTGGGGGGTGCCCATGTTGGTGCCCATGTTGGTGCCCATAGGGGGGTGCCCATGTTGGTGCCCATAGGGGGGTGCCCATGTTGGTGCCCATTGGGGGGTGCCCATGTTGGTGCCCATGTTGGTGCCCATTGGGGGGTGCCCATGGGGGTGCCCATGTTGGTGCCCACGGGGGGGCCCCACCTTCTCGCCCATGTCCACCCTGGTGAAGGTGAAGCTCTGCAGGTGGGGGCTCGAGGCGCGGATCGCGGGAGCCACGTGCGCCAGGAGCAGCTTCTCCATGAACTGCCCGAAGAAGGGCCAGGCCTGAGCCAGCACCTGCGGAGCACAGCGGGATGGAGCGGGAGACAGCGGGGATAGGGAGGGACAGAGCGGGATGGAGCGGGAGACAGCGGGGATAGGGAGGGACAGAGCGGGATGGAGAGGGATACAGCGGGGATAGGGAGGGACAGAGCGGCATGGAGCGGGAGACAGCGGGGATAGAGAGGGATAGAGAGGGATGGAACAGGATAGAAAGGGGACAGAGTGGGATAAAGCAGGGATAGAGCGGGATACAGCGTGATACAGCAGGGATGGATAGAGGGATATAGCAATGGATACAGGCATGGATGGAGGAATAGAAGGATACAGCGATGGGTACAAGTATGGATTCAGGGATGGATGCAGAGACAGGAAGATGCAGGGCAGGATGCAGGGATGCACAGGGATGAAGGAATGCAAACATAGGAGGATGCAGGAAGGGATGCAGGGATGGATGCAGGGATGGATACACAGATACAGGGACGGATACAGGGATGCAGAGATGGATACAAGGATGAATACAGAGATGGATGCAGGGACACAGGAATGGATACACAGATGCAGGGATGGATACAGGGATGGATACAGGAATGCAGGGATGGGTGCAGGGATGCAGGGATACAGGGATGGATACAGGGATGCAGGGATGGGTGCAGGGATGATACAGGGATGCAAGAATGGATACAGGGATGGATACAGGGATGCAAGAATGGATACAGGGATGGATACAGGGATGCAAGAATGGATACAGGGATGCAAGAATGGATACAGGGATGCCGGAATGGATACAGGGACGGATACAGGGATGCACGGATGGATACAGGGATGGATGCACGGATACAGGGATGGATCCAAGGATGCAGGGATGGGTGCAGGGACGTGGGCTCGGACGCGGGCTCAGCCGCGGCAGCGCCGCCCGCGGGCCCGGGCCTCACCTTGTTCACCCACTCCGCCCTCTCCACGTCCGGGAAGCTGACCTGGGGGGGGGGGGCACCGTGGTCAGCCCCGGCCGCTGCCGCTGGAGCGGGCGGGGCACCGACCCCCCACCCACCCACCCCCCCCCCGGCGCGCGGCCCCGGCGCGCGGCCCAGGCGCTCACCCAGGCCGGGAGCTCCCCATTGGCCCATCCGAGCCCCGCGGCGGCGCCGCGCACCGCGGCCTCCTCGTCCCGCTGCAGGCGCGCGGCCGCGCGCATCCCCCGCTCCCGCGCGCGCCGCCGCCGCCGCCATCCCGCGTAGAGCGCGAGCGCGAGGAGCAGCGCGGGCGCGCCGAGGCCGAGGGCCCCCGCGGCGAACGCGGGGAGCGCCCACAGCAGCCGCCGGCCCAGCGCGCCCAGCGCCGCGCGCCGCGCCTCCATCCCCGCGCCGCGGCAACGCCCATAGGCTGCGGGGCCGTCCCCGGCAACGCCCATTGGCCCCGTGCCCCGCCGCGGGTCGCGCCCATTGGATGCGCCGCGCCCCGCGGCTATTGGGCACGCGCTCCGCGCCGGATGGAGCCCATAGGCTGATCCATGCCCCGCGGCAAGGCCCATTGGCTGCTCCGCGCCCCGCGGCTATTGGCTCCAGTCCCGGCGCAGGACAGCGCCGCCTTGTGCTCATTGGGTGCACCACAGCCGGCTCCCATTGGCCCCGTGCCGCGCCGCGGGTCGCGCCTATTGGCTGCGCCACGCCCCGCGGCTATTGGGCATGCGCGCCGCGCCGAACGGCGCCTATTGGCTGTGCCACGCCCCGCGGCCATTGGCCCCGGTCCCAGAGCAGGACAGCGCCGCCTTGTGCTCATTGGGTGTACCACAGCCGGCTCCCATTGGCCCCGTGCCGCGCCGCGGGTTGCACCTATTGGCTGCGCCACGCCCCGCGGCTATTGGGCATGCGCGCCTCGCCGACTAGCGCTCATTGGCTGTGCCACACCCCGCGGCTATTGGGCATGCGCGCCGCGCGGAAGGGCACCGATTGGCTGTGCCATGCCCCGCAGCCATTGGCCCCGGTCCCAGCACAGGACAGCGCCACCTTGCGCTCATTGGCTGCACCACAGCCGGCTCCCAATGGCCACTTTGCCCCGCCCCGGATGGCGCCCATTGGACCCGTGCTCCGAACCGGATACCGCTGCCATGTGCTATTGGCTACACAACCCCCGCTCCCATTGGCTGCACAGCACGCTATTCCCATTGGCTGCACAGTGCCCTGCTCCCATTGGCTGCACAACACCCCACTCCCATTGGCTGCACAGTGCCCTGCTCCCATTGGCTTCACAGCACCCATTGGCTGCACAGCATGCTGCTCCCATTGGCTGCACAGTGCCCCGCTCCCATTGGCTGCACAGCACCCCGTGGCCATTGGCTGTGCTCCTATTGGCTGCACCACGCCCCCACTGCACTGCCCACGGTGGGGCGGAGCCTACGTAGGGGGCGTGGCGCGGGCCGGTCACGTGGCGCACCCCCTGTTCCCCCCCAAGGCCCCGGTACCGATTCACCCTCAGTTCCTTTAATGGCTGCGATCGTTACAGACCTGGGGCCGCCCCCCCCGCACCGGCACCTGCGGGGGGGGCTGTGTCCATGCACGAGGCACCTATGGGGAGGGGGGAACCACAGCCCCAAATCCCCCCCCCCGGTGTCCCAGAGTTCTTCCGCACCTTCCCCCGGTACCGGACCGGGCTTTGCCCCCTCCCCCCCCATCTCCGGGAGGGGGGTCAGTGGGGCATGGCCGTGATCCGCATGCTCTGCGAGGCGATGGGGTAGGTGACCATGGGGGTGGTGGCGTGGCTCATGGTGATGCCCCCCAAGGGCTGCGCCATGGACACGGCCACCGGCGCCACCGACACGGCCACGGGCGCCATGGACACGGGGGGGGCCATGCCCTGCGCGATGGTTTGAGCCAGGGCGGCCGAGAGCGGCGCGATGTCGGGGTTCAGCGGGGGGGGGGGCGGCGTTGGCCGGGGGCGCCGCCTGCGCCGGGGCCGGAGCCACCAACTCCTGCTGGGACACGGGCCGGGGCTGCAGGGCCTGGCTGCTGAGCGTGGTGTGCGTCTGCGCCATGCCCGGGTTGAAGCTGGTGACGGTGCCCACGGCGGGCGCCAGAGTCTGCTCGGTGGCGGCGGCGCTGGAGCTCAGCGTCATCACCTTGGCCTGGTTGCGGAACTGCGCGTTCTGCTCCAGCAGCACCTCGTTGGTGGCCAGCAGGTTGCTCACCTGCTTCTTGAGCTCCTCCACGCGCTTCCGCAGCATGGCGTTCTCCTCCTCCAGCAGCCGGTGCTCGGCAGCGCCGAAGCCGAACTCGAAGCCCTCGAAGTGGAGCCCGTCCCCGCGGCGCCGCTTGAGCAGGGGCTCGTGCTCCGCCTCGTAGAGCCCCTCGAAGGCCTCGAAGCGCCGCGCGCCGCCGCCCTGCTCCCGCGCCGCGTACTCGAAGTCCCGCTGCAGGTGCTGGAACTTGCACTTGGCCCCGCGCTGGCAGTCGCCCTTGAGGAAGTCCCTGCAGATGGGGACCTCCTCTTTGCTGTTGGGGAGGTCGGCGGGGGACAGCCCCAGCCCCGCCGCCACCTTGTGCCGCAGGCGCGGCGGGAGCTCGCCCGTCTTCTTGTAGCAGTCCTCGTCCTCCTTGGAGCCGTGGATGAAGCGGCAGCTGAGCCGCACGCACTCCTTGTTCTGGAAGTCGTGGCAGAAGATGAACTCGTTCTTGCGCACCCCCAGGTTCGTCACCTCGCTCATGTCCGGGTGCCGGAACCGGCACCGCTTCCCGCGCTTGCACACGTTGCGGAGGAAGTCCCGGCAGATGTCATCGTCCGGGACCGACCCTCCCCCTCCGGAGCCGCCGCCGCCGCCGCCGCCACCGCCGCCGCCGCCGCCGCCGCCGCCCCCGGAGGCTTCGTCCCCGCTGCCGCCCGAAGGGAACCCGTCCCGGTCCGGCATCGCCGCGGGGCTGCGGGAGGGACGGAGCGCGGTGAAGGGCCCAGCGCGGACACCGTACCCCCGCCGCCGGGCTCCATGGCAACCGCCCCCCCCCCCCCCGCTGCCCCTCCCCTCCCATCTCCACACCCCCCCCCGCTCCCCCCCGGTCGCGGCCTCACCCTCCCGCGGGTCCTCCAGCGCCAACAATGAGCGGCCCCGGTGCGGCCGCTCCGCGCCGGGCAGGAAGCGCTCTATGGTGCTTCCGGGGCGGCGCGGAAGGAGCCGGGAAGGGATTGGCGGTGCGGGGTGACGTCATGAGCGTGCGACGCCGCCGGTAAGCGCCGGCGGGAGCCGCTCGGTACCGGAGGCGCCCACATTGGCCCCGGCGGCGCCGAGTCCGGTCCCGGCCCCCCCTCCCCCGGAGCCTCCACCCCCCTCCCGTTAAGGGCCGTCCCAGCTCTCCCCTCGCCGTTACCGGAGCCCCGTCCCCCTTAAGGACCATCCCAGCACTCCCCCGCCGTTACCGGAGACCCCCCCCCAGTTAAAGGCCGTCCCAGCTCTCCCCCCGCCGTTACCGGAGCCCCGTCCCGGACGTCTCTCCGTCACCGTGAGTCCCTTCACTGCCTTCCCTGTTACCAGAGCCCCCTCCCGTCTTGGGGCGTCCCAGCATCCCCCCGCCGTTACCGGACGTCCCCCCATTACCGGTGCTGCCCCCGCTATCAGAAGTCCCAACACCCGTTACCGGACGTCTCCCCATTACCGTGAGTCCCTTCACTGCCTTCCCTGTTACCGGAGCCCCCTCCCGTTAAGGGCCGTCCCAGCACTCCCGCCGCCGTTACCGGACCCCCCCATAACCGGAGCTGCCCCCGCTATCAGAAATCCCGTCACTCCCGTTACCGGAGCTCCTCCCCCGTTACCGGACGTCTCCCCATTACCTCCGTTGTCACCGTAAGTCCCATCACCGCCTTTCCCATTATTGGAGCCCCTTTCCCTTACCGGACGTCTCCACACTCCCTCCGCCGTTACCGAAGCCCCCCACTACCGTGAGTCCCGTCACTGCTCTGCCCATCCCCGAAGCCCCCCGCTCCCGGTCCCGGTCCCCGCTCAGGAGCCACACGCACGGTGTCACCACCAGCTTTATTCACAGCACAACGGCAGCCGCACGGCCCCGAACGCACCCGGGGCACCGGGCTCCCGCCCCCCGCGGCCCCTGCGCGGCGTCCCCGGTGGCGGCGGCCGTTACTTGGATCTCTGCCTCATCTTCCTCCGCTTGCGCTTCAGCCTGGGGGGGGGAAGCAGCGCTCAGGGCCGGCACCGACCCGCGCTGGTGGGGGGGACACCCGGCGGCACCGACCGCGGCCTCCCCCGGGCTCCGGCGGACCGGGACCGGGACCACCGGGAACGGGGGAGATGGGGGGGGCTCCACGTACCTGCGCATGCGCTTCTTGCGCCACTGCGGGAGCGGAGAGAGGCGCTCGTTAGTGACGCCGATCGCGATCGGGCCCCCCCCCCACCCCCACCCCCAATGCACCGGTCACGAGCTCCCGGTGCACCGGAGTCCCCCCTCCCGGTGTCACCGCATCTCCGCACCCCCTCCTGCCGGGGCCCGGTCAGGGATGGAGCCCCACCCCCACCAACACCGCCCCCCGGGGCCGCCATCGGCCGCGTCCCCCCGCTCACCTTGGCCCTCATGGCGGAGCGCAGGCGCCGCGCTCAGTCCCGGCGGGCGGGCGGCGGCGGGGCCGGCGGATGGCGGCGGATGGCGGCGAGCACCCCGCAAAATGGCGGCAGCAGCGGCTGAGAGGCCTTTGCTTCGCGATGGGGCCTATTTATAGGCTGCAGGCTTGGCCACGCCCCCTCCTTCTGTCGTGGGGCACGACGGGAGCTGTAGTCCGCACCCCCGGGGCATCACGGGAGTTGTAGTCCGCCTCCCCCGCCGCCATTTTGCGCAGCGCCGCTGGAGAGCTCCCCCCCCCCCCCCGCCCCCCCCCAGCACCATAGAGCGGCTCCCGCGGGGCCAGCATTCCCGTTGGGAATGATGGGGATCGGTTCTTCCCCTTTATGGTCATGGTTAATCCCATCTGGAACAGGTTAATGCTACATCCGTCCCCAGGAGCAGGCATGGAAAACTCATGGGAAAACTCATGGAACTCATGGGAAAACTCATGGAAAACTCATGGAAAACCCATGGAAAACTCATGGAAAACTCATGGAAAACTCATGGAAAACTCATGGAAAACTCATGGAAAGCCGTCTCATAGCGCATCATTTATTCTCTTTTATTGACTTGTGCACGTGTGGAATTGGGGATGGAATCCGGAAGGATCCGGAGCGGATGATGGAGCCCGGGAACGCTGTTCCAGCCCAGGTGGAAGCTTCCCCCCATGGATCGGGATAACCCGGAGCCGGCAGTGGGAATGGGCCCCGGAGAAGCTCCATGGTGGGAATTTGGCTTTTTCCCTATATTTTTCCCAGGTTTGTCTGTAAACAACCGCTATAAAAGAGTGATTCCCACAGCGATTCCCATTGGAAGGGGGAATTCCCGGGAATCGCTTCCCGTGCCGACAAACGAGCCCGCCACAGCCGAGTAGTACAAAATCACTGTTTATAGGTTAAAACCGAGGCAAAGCGGAGGAAAAGGCTTCCAAAGAGCCCGGATTGGTTCCCTTCGATCCCAACTTCCCCCTGGAACAGGCAGGAGAGCCCCCAGGGAACCCCCCCCCCCATTCCTGCCTTTGGGATGGGGCTCTTTCCGGAAGGATGGAGCGGGAGGAGGAAGAGGGGCGGCTCCCATGGGGAAGGGGACACAGAGCGGCCTCACACCGGCTTCAACGCCTGCTTTTATTACGCTTCCGGGCTGGAGCTTCCCTGCCCATGGCGGCCGCTGCCGGAAGCAGCGGGATCCCCCCTGCGCGTGCCCTGGCTCCCAGGGGACAAACAGGGATGCGCCATGGGCCGCAGCCGCTCAGTCGCCCGCCTCCGTCTCCTCCGCTGTCTCGCCCGTGGTGGCGTTCTCGGCATTCCTGGAGGCCTGCGGGAATAAGGGAGGGATGAGGGGAGGGAGGGGGAGCGCGTCCCATGAGGAAAGGGATGGGGAACCCTTCCCATGAGGATAGGGATGAGGAACCCTTCCCATAAGGATAGGGATGGGGAACCCCTTCCCATGAGGATAGGGATGAGGAACCCTTCCCATAAGGATAGGGATGGGGAACCCCTTCCCATGAGGATAGGGATGGGGGAGCGCTTCCCATGAGGATAGGGATGGGGAATCCTTCCCATGAGGATAGGGATGAGGAACCCTTCCCATGAGGAAAGGGATGGGGAACCCTTCCCATGAGGATAGGGATGGGGGAGCCCTTCCCATCAGGATAGGGATGAGGAGCCCTTCCCATGAGGATAGGGATGGGGAACCCTTCCCATCAGGATAGGGATGGGGAACCCTTCCCATCAGGATAGGGATGGGGAACCCTTCCCATGAGGATAGGGATGGGGAACCCTTCCCATCAGGATAGGGATGGGGAACCCCTTCCCATAAGGATAGAGATGAGGAACCCTTCCCATAAAGACAGGGATGGGGATCCCTTCCCTAAGGATGCTCCTGTATCCCAAGCCAGGGGAATGCTGGAGCTCAACAGCAGCAAGAGCTGATGCTTTGGATCCCCATGATCCATGCGGAGCATCCATGGATCTTGCTGGCTTCCCAACCCCCCCCTGGCAGCACCCTTGGGGCAAGCAGGCCTAATGGGAGGTGCCCTGCCCACGGCACAGCGCTGGACCTGGAGCTGTAAGCTCCTTCCCAGCCCATTCCATGCTTCCATGAAGCAGGAATCCTCCCCACGCCACCATTACCTTCTTCTTCTTCTTCTTCTGGGTCTTGCGGCTCGCGGAGCTCTGGAGGAGGGCCTGGGGACAAGAAGGGAATCCGAGGAGCCGGAAGGCAAAGCTTTCCCTTTGTCATTCCCGGCGGGAAGGAGGGGATCCACGGAGGGACGAGGAGGAGCAGGGCCTGGAGCAGCTCCTCACGGAGCCGCTGAGGACATCGGGAATGCTCGGCCTGGAGAGCTCAGAGCGGCTCCCAGGGCCCGGAGGGGGCTCCAGGGATGCGGGAGAGCAGCGGGAGGACGGGGATGGGGTCCAAGGGGAACGGGCGGAGTTCAGCCGGGATTCAGGGAAGTGCTTCCCTGCGCTGGGGTCAATGGAGGTTTGGCCGCTCCATCCCGATGGGATGTGGCTGACGTGGAGCTCCCTCCCACCCCATCCACGGTTCCATTCCCAGCCTCCAGGGCTCAGCACCCACCTTGAGCTCCGCATCCTGCACCTCGAAGTCGGATTTGTAGAGGTCGGGCTCGAAGGGGCCTCCCGTTATCCGCATGGGCCCGTTGGGCATCAGGAGCACCGTGAACTTGAACTGGGCCACGAACTCCCCTGGAAGAGCGGGAATGGGATGAACGCCATTCCCAGCCGTTCCAGCCCCGTCGCACCGGAGCCAAGGAGGCCGCGGCCATGCAGGGTTCCCGGCAGGATCCGGAGGATGGATCCCGCTGGATCCCGCTGGACGCCGCCGGCGCTCACCTTCCTTCTCGTAGAGGACGTTGAAGGGCTGCAGCAGCTCGTGCTTGGCGCATTCCACCACTCCCATCCGCGCCTTCTTCTCGTCCTCGAACGCCCTGCGGGGGAGATGGGGCTCAGCCCCTTCCCCAGCCACATCCCGCCCATTCCCAGCATGGAGACTCCGAGGGTGGCTCCGAGCTGGGACAGAGCCCATTGGGGGTACGTCCGAGCCCATCGCCTATGGCCTGGAATTGCCTCATCCCCCCCTCTGCTCCGCTTGGGACCGACCCCGGCTCCCAGGGAGGGCCTCATCCTGGAGCTGCTGCTCCTGGGTGCAGATCCAACCCCGGGGGGGGGGGGGGGGGGGCCCTGCACAGGGAGCACCGGGAAGCACCAGGGAGGCACCGGGAATTCAATGGGAATTCAGCAGGGATTCACTGGGAATTCAGCAGGAAGCAGTGGGAAGCAATGGGAGCAGTGGGGAGCAGCAGGAAGCATTGGGAAGGATTGGGAAGCACTGGGAGCAGCGGAAGCAGTGGGAAGCACTGGGAGCACTGGGAAGCATTGGGAAGCATTGGGAGCAGCGGGAAGCAGTGGGAAGCACTGGGAGCAGCGGAAGCAGTGGGAAGCATTGGGAAGCACTGGGAGGCATTGGGAAGCACTGGGAGCACTGGGAAGCACTGGGAGCACAGGGAAGCATTGGGAGCCCTGGGAGCACAGGGAAGCACTGGGAGCACTGGGAGCACTGGGAGCACTGGGAAGCATTGGGAGCACTGGGAGCACTGGGAGCACTGGGAAGCATTGGGAGCACTGGGAGCACTGGGAAGCATTGGGAGCACTGGGAGCACAGGGAAGCACTGGGAGGCATTGGGAAGCATTGGAAGCAGTGGGAAGCATTGGGAAGCACTGGGAGCATTGGGAAGCACTGGGAGCACTGGGAGCACAGGGAAGCATTGGGAAGCACTGGGAGCACTAGGAGGCACTGGGAGCACAGGGAAGCACTGGGAAGCACTGGGAGCATTGGGAAGCACTGGGAGCACAGGGAAGCATTGGGAAGCACTGGGAGCATTGGGAAGCACTGGGAGCACAGGGAAGCATTGGGAGCACTGGGAGGCATTGGGAAGCACTGGGAGCACTGGGAGCACAGGGAAGCATTGGGAGCACTGGGAGGCACTGGGAGCACTGGGAAGCACTGGGAAGCACTGGGAGCCCTGGGAGCCCTGGGAGCCGCGTACCGCAGGGTGAAGGGCATGGTGTCGAAGCGCCGCTCCACCTCGCTGAAGAAGGCGCGCGAGGTTTTCATCTTGAGCCCGTACTGCTTGGCCGCGTCCCGTTTGTAGATGGTCGTGCGCTGCCCCGCGTCCCGCGCCTGCGGGCACAGCGCGGCTCCGGCACGGGCACAGCGCGGAGCGGGAGGGGAGGGGGCTCCGGAGCGGGAAGGGGGCTCCGGAGCGGGGAGGGGGCTCAGGAGCGGGGATGGGGCTCCGGAGCGGGGAGGGGGCTCAGGAGCGGGGATGGGGCTCAGGAGCGGGGAGGGGGCTCAGGAGCGGGGAGGGGGCTCCGGAGCAGGGAGGGGGCTCCGGAGCGGGGATGGGGCTCAGGAGCGGGGAGGGGGCTCAGGAGCGGGGAGGGGGCTCAGGAGCGGGGAGGGGGCTCAGGAGCGGGGAGGGGGCTCCGGAGCAGGGAGGGGGCTCCGGAGCGGGGAGGGGGCTCAGGAGCGGGGATGGGGCTCACCCCACGGGGATGGGGCTCAGGAGCGGGGATGGGGCTCAGGAGCGGGGAGGGGGCTCAGGAGCGGGGATGGGGCTCAGGGGCAGGGAGGGGGCTCAGGAGCAGGGAGGGGGCTCAGGAGCGGGGATGGGGCTCAGGGGCAGGGAGGGGGCTCAGGAACGGGGATGGGGCTCGGCCACGGGGATGGGGCTCAGGAGCGGGGATGGGGCTCGGCCACGGGGATGGGGCTCAGGAGCAGGGATGGGGCTCACCCCACGGGGATGGGGCTCAGGAACGGGGATGGGGCTCGGCCACGGGGATGGGGCTCAGGAGCGGGGATGGGGCTCAGGAGCAGGGATGGGGCTCAGGAGCGGGGATGGGGCTCACCCCACGCTCACCTTCCCCTCCCCGCTGCTGACGAGGACGTCGACAGCGTAAACCTCATGGACCTCGAACTCGGCCTTCTCATGGTCCTTCCTGCATGGAAACCGGGAGGGTGGGAGGTGGGGGGGGAACACAGGGAGGGATGGGAGGAACACGGGAAAGGATGGGAGGAACACGGGAAAGGATGGGAAGAACACGGGAAAGGATGGGAGGAACACGGGAAAGGATGGGAGGAACACGGGAATGGATGGGAAGAACACGGGAAAGGATGGGAGGAACACGGGAAAGGATGGGAGGAACACGGGAATGGATGGGAAGAACACGGGAAAGGATGGGAGGAACACGGGAAAGGATGGAAAGAACACAGGAAAGGATGGGAGGAACATGGGAAAGGATGGGAAATACACGGGAAAGGATGGGAAGTACATCCAAAAGGATGGGAAGAACACCCAAAACCCCCTCCACAGCCACAGGCATCAGCCAAGGGCCTCGGAGCAGCAGGGGCTGCTGGGAAGTGTCCCTGCCCATGGATCCCATGCCTGGAAGTGGATCCAACCCAACCCATCCATGGTGAAAGGCTCGGTGCCCACATCCTGCCATGCTGCTGAGCGACCAGAAGCCGATGAACAGCAGCCCCATGGCTGCTCCTGCCCTTTGCCTCGCGCTCATGGCCCCCCCATGCCCGAGCGCTGCAGGGAAAGCTTCCAGTGAGCCCCCATCCCATGGGATCATGGCTGAGGAACGCCACGGATGACGTCCGGGCAGCCCGAGCCATGCGGTGCATTCAGCGCCAGCGCTTTGGCACAGCTCCCGCTCCGTGAGCATCCCTCGGGCACCAGGAGAGCTCCGAGCGCCAGGAAGGAGCTTCCCGGGATAGGGACCGGCGGGAAGGAGCATTCCAGAGCCGCGGCTCCCGCCCCTCCGCTGGCGCTCACTTTTGCTGGTCTGTGGGGTTCTGGATGATGGTTTTCTCGCCATCGATGACGTGCTGCTTCAGCTGGTGGGACAGCATCCCTGCACGAGAGAGGGCAGCGCCGTGAGGAGCAGCGCCCACCGGGAATGCCGCCGGGAATGCCGCCGGGATGCGATGGATGGGAGGCACAGCACCGCTCAGTGTCACTGAGGGAGGGTTTGGGTCCGCTGGTGCTCACCCATCTCCTCCCATGGCAAAGCAGTGACCCCCCTCCCCGGAGCCATCCCACACCGGAACACTGCAGTGTTCCAAGAGGAGCTTTGGGATTGAAAGGAATCTCCCTCAGAACGGAGCAATTGTGGCTGCAAGAAGCGATGGCAGCACCGAGGAGCCGAGCATCCGGCTTGGCTCCAGCGCCCCGGCACCGGAGCTGCTCCCATTCCCACGGGAGACTCCGTGTGCTTCCAGGCGGGAATGGGATCTCACCTTCGATGGGTGTGCAGTGGAAGGAGTGCGCTATCTTGTTCCAGGCCTCTGTCACCTGGGTGTTCTGCGGGAAAGGCACAGGAAAACCCATTCAGGATGGAACGGGGGAGCCCGGATGTGGGATGTGGGTACCGCGAGGCTCCGGGATGGAGGGGGCACCATTCCCACCCCAGCACCTCCCGGAGCAGCGGGAACAGCGCCGGGCCTCGGGGTTCAATCCTGCCCCAGGCTGGATCCAGGGAAGCTGCTCCCCGGGATGCTGCCGGGACACCGGGATGGGCTGAACGGAAGCGCATTGGATGCTCCATCCCCATGCGCTCCATGGAGGGTGTCCCCGCCCATGGAAGCGGATGCTCCTCAGCTCTTCCCAAGGCATCCCATGGCTCCATCCCGGCACTCACCTGGTTTCCAGGCTTCACCAGGCGCAGGGCGGCCTCGGCACAGAGATGAGCCGCTTTGATGACATCGGCTTTCCGGCCGGACACGGGCTTTTCCTGCGGGATAGGGGACAAGGGGGGGGCTCAGGTGCGTTCCCTTCCTTCTCCCCACTCGAATCCCAGGCTCCGTTCTGGGGCCCTCAACACAAGGACCCGGGGGGGGGTTTCATGGCGGGGGGGAGCTCAGCTCCCTGCGGGAGGATGGAGCTGGAATTGTGCTCCCAATGGATGGGCCAAGAGGAAGCGGCCGCAGGGCCGGCGGGGGGGCGCCCACCTTGGAGGCCTCGATGACGAAGCTGTGCGCCACGTTGGCGATGAAGCCGTCCACGTGCACCCCCAGGTCCCTGCAACACAAAGAGGGGTCGGGAAGCTCCGGGATGATTCCAAGAGGGAATTCCGGAGCCGGGGGGGGCACTCACACTTTGACCAAGTCGCCGTCCTTGAGGATGTAATCCTGATCGCTCTTCAAGGGGGAGAAGTGGCAGACGCAGTTATTGACGGATATACTGGTGGGGAAGGCGATGCCTGCGGGCGGGAACAGAGCTGCCCTCAATTCCTGCCCCTGCCGCGTGGAGCAGGACCATGGAATGGGGGCATGGAAAAGCTCCTCCGCCTCCAAGGCCTTCCCATGGGCAGGGAGGCTCCAACCTGGCCTCGAGCGCTACCAGGGATGGGGCACCCAAACCTTCTCATTCCCAAGGGAATGAGCTTCCCGAGGCATTCCCGTCTCCTAACTGGCTTTGGGAACAGCAAATGCGGGAGCCCAATGAGCCCTTTCAGGGCTCTCGCGCCCATCGCCAACGGGGCAACCCCAAAATCCCCTTTGGAAAGGCCAAATCCCCTTGGGAAAAGCCAAATTCCCTTTGGAAAGGCCAAACCCCCTTGGGAAAAGCCAAACCCCCTTGGGAAAAGCCAAACCCCCTTGGGAAAAGCCAAACCCCCTTGGGAAAAGCCAAACCCCCTTGGGAAAAGCCTCACCTTTCTTCATCTCCTTTTCCTTCTTGAAGATCTTGCCGGTCTCTTCCATGATCATGGAATCTCCCTTCTCGCACAGGCACAGCACCGAGGCGCCCGAGTTGGCCGCATCCAGCACCGCCCGCAGGACCCCTGGAGCCAGAGAGAGACACGTCCGGAGCCTGCCATGGATTGGTTTTCCAGGTGGGAATGAGGGCCCTGGAGAGGCAGCGAGAACCCCGCTGCCATTCCCATTGGATTCCAGGCCGCGCGGGTTGAGGCTGCCAAGCACAGCCCAGCCATGGAGCAGCGACATTCCCGGCTGGAGAAGCCAGGGCTCCAGCAGGAACAGGTTTGGGAATGACGCTGGGATGCAGCACATCAAAGGATGGGAGGCGGGAGGCTTTGCTGGGCTCCCAAAGCTGCTGTTTGGCCTCTTCCTCCTCTCTGCAGCTCCCACGACATTCCCAAACCCTGGAATCAAGGCTTTGCTCCTGGCTCCGTGAGGCTGCTTCACCACTGGCCTCGGTTGGAGGAGTTTGTGCCCTGGATCCAGCACCCGGAGGCCGCTCGGTGCCAAGTTCCCACCTGGAGCCTCAAATCCCTTCCGGGAGGATCTGGGAATGCTGGAGCGGGATAAAGCCCTGCTCCAGAGCTGCGGGCCACGGCGAGGAGCCGCAGGAGCAGCCAGCACCGAGCGCTTCCATAGGGCATTCCGAGCGCTTCACACCACGGCAGCACCTCGCTCCATAGGGATTCAAAGCATTCCAAAGCCACCGCAATTCCATGTTTCCCTTGAGCCGCTTTTCCCCCCATTCCAATCCGGTTTCTCCCAAGCAGACCCTCCCTTCCCAAAGGGGAACGCGCTGCTCCTGGGCCATTCCCATTGGGAACCGCGCCTGAAGCGGCCAAGTCAGCAGGAATCCATGCGGGACACGCCGGGAAGAGCTCGCCCAACCGGTCCCGTTGGCTGTCACCCCGCCGGGGGGGCGGACCGAGCCCCAGAGGGCTCAAACAACGCATACGGGGCTATGGGGGGTGCCCCACATGCGCACCCCCCCCCATATGGGGTCTATAGGGGGGGGTTAAAGCCCCGGAACAAAGCCCCGGCCCCCCCCGGCTCCTCCTCCCGCCGCCGGTGCACGTGGGGCGCGGAGGCCACGTGCGGGCAGCGAGGGCCGAGCGGGGCCTGCGGGCACCGGGGGTCGTCCCCCCCCCATCCCGGGGGTATCCGCTACAACCGGGCCCGACCCTCCGCGTGTGCAGACCCCGGTTAACGGAGGAGGGGGGGAGGTCCAGGCCTCGCCGCCCGGCCCAGGCCCGCCCCGTTCCTCCCCGCGTATCCCCGGTTCCCGGTGCCCCCCCCCACGCGCGGCCTCGTCCCGCACTCACGGTTGGCGATGTCCCCCCCCATCTTGTACTTGGTCACCACCAGGTCCTCGGCGATCGTCAGCTCGGCCGCCTCCTCCTCGCCCGACATGGTCGGGGCCGCCTCCGCCGCCGCCTCCGCCCCCCCCCCTCCCTCCCTCCCCGGTACCGCTGCCCCCGGAGCCCCCGGTGCCGGGACCGGAGCCGCCGCTGAGGAGACCCCGGGAGCGCGAGGAGCGCGCGGGCAGGGCAGGAGCGCGGGCTCCGCGCGGGGCACGCCGGGAACGCGAGTCCCGCCTCCCCCTCCCGGGGACTACAACTCCCGGCAGCCCCCGCGGCCCAGCGCCGCGTCCGCTGCGGACTACGGCTCCCGGCGGGCATCGCGGCTCTCGCGAGATCCAGCGCGGAGGATGCTGGGCAATGTAGTTCAATAGCGGCCTCCGGTATTCCCGGTATTCCCAGTTACCCCCCACGAAGCATCAGCACCACTTCGGGGTCAATTCCCTTTATCTTTATTCGCCATTTACAAACAGACCCATCGCGGGGGGGGGGGGGGGAACTGTCTCCCGGTTCCCCCCTCCCCGGGGCATCCCCCATTAACCGGGATAAAACGACCCGGGAACGGGATTCCCGGCGGGCGAGAGGATCCCACGTCCCATGGGACACCCCTCGAGGTGCCCTATGGGGCTGTCCCCAAACCTTCACTCTGCTTCCAATAGGGAATGGGGGGGAACCTGAGGATGAACCCGGGGTCCGAATCCCAAATCCCACCCCATATTCCCGCACCGGCGGGGGGGGGACCCGGGGGTCCGGACCCAACACCCCCCCCATTGCAGTGGGTCAGCCCCGGGATGCTCGGGTCAGCGCCGGTACCCAGCAACGCCATTGGGAATCACAGCCGGGAACCGGAGCATCCCCAGGCCGGGCTGTGGCCCCCCCGGGGGGGGGGATCCTTCATATCCAATGTAAACAGTCCCGATGGGGGGGTCCGGGGGGGGGGTCCCTACGTCCGCTGGGGGTCCGCCTTGGCGAAGAGGCGGCTGTGCCAGTAGTCGGGGTTATCGAAGGCGCAGTCCGAGGCCTCGAGGCTCCGCAGGGCCTTCATGGCGGGGGGCGGGCAGCGGCAGCCGGGGCAGCGCGGCGCCAGCACCGCCTCCATCTCCTCGTAGCCCTGCTCGTCCGGAGGGGGGGACGGCGGCGGCGGCGCCGCCCCCCCCGCTCCCGGCCGCATGTCCGTGTACCCCGCGCCGCGCAGGGAGCGGCTCAGCCGCGGCTGCCGGTTCATGTACGCGTAATCCTCCTCCGCCTCCCCCCCGGGCCCCTCCTCCGCCGCCCCCCCCCGGGGCGGGCCCGGCTCCGCGCCCACCTCCATGTACTCGTAACCCGGCTCCTCCGCCGGCGCCGCCCGCCCCCGCCGGTTCATGTACTCGTACTCCTCGTCCGGGGCCGCTGCCGGGCCCGCGGAGGGGTCCGGATCTGGGGGGGGGGGGTAAAACATCCCTTAGAGGTGACCCCCCCCACCCCATAGACCGGAGCCCTGGGTTGAGGCTGCGGTGGGAGAGCCCAAAGGGTCCGAGGGGGAGCTCGGAGCTCCCTTAACGCCTGAATTGTGGGGGGTGAGGACCCCCCCATCGCTGCAGCACCATGGGGGGGACCCGGAGTTGGCCCCACGGGATGGGACCCCCGCGGGATGGGACCCCCGCGGGATGGGACCCCCGCGGGATGGGACCCCCCTAGGATGGGACCCCCCTAGGATGGGACCCCCGTCCCCCCCCGCTCACCGCTCCCGGTGCCCCCGGGGCTGACGTAGCCGTTGCTGTCCTCGTCGGGGCCGGGCGGGGGGAGGCTCCCGCGCTGGGACAGGTACGCGCTGTCCCCCCGCGAGCGCAGGCTCCGGCAGAGGCTCCCCCCGGACACGGACCCCCCCTCCGCGGGCTCCGCCTCCGAGGCCGTGCCGCGGCCCTCGGACGACTCCGACAGGGTCCGGCCCAGGGAGCCGCGGCGGCTGCGGCGCAGGGGGCGGCTCCCCCCGGACTGCGGGGGGGGGGCGCGGGGTGAGGGGGCGCTGCGGAGCCCGGAGCCCCCCCCCCATAGCGGGCGCTTCAGTGGCACCCACAGACCCCCCCGTGCCCCCCATGGCCACCTCCTCCCCCCCCCCAGCACCCCATTGCCCCCCCCTTTGCCCCCCTTCTCCAGCACCCCACAGCCACCCCATTGCCCCCATGTCCCCCCCATGCCCCCCTTCCCCATTGCCCCCATTGCCCCCATGCCCCCCCTTTGCTCCTCTTCCCCATTGCCCCCATTGCCCCCCCCATTTGCCCCCCTTCCCCAGCACCCCATTGCCCCCATTTCCCCCATGTCCCCCCCTTTGCCGCCCTTTCCCATTGCCCCCATTTCCCCTATGGTCCCCTCTTTGCCCCCCTTCCCCAGCACCCCACAGCCACCCCATTGCCCCCATGCCCCCCCTTTGCTCCCCTTCCCCATTGCCCCCATTGCCCCCATGCCCCCCCTTTGCCCCCATGCCCCCCCTTTGCTCCCCTTCCCCATTGCCCCCATTGCCCCCATGCCCCCCCTTTGCCCCCCCCACCCCATCACCCCCTCTCCCCCCCCCCCCCGGTACCTGGCGGCCGCCGCCGAGGCCGGGCTGGTTCATGGGGATGTACCCGGCGGGGGGGCTGAGCAGGCTCGGGCTCTGTGGGGGGCGCACAAGGGGGGGGTGACACCGAGCCCGGGGCCGTGCGCAGGGATGGGCCCATGGGGCAGCCCCACAGCGGTACCCATTGGGGGGGGGCAGCGCGGTCTCACCCGGGCGCTGCTGCCCCGCGGCCGCTGCGGGGAGAGCGCAGCGCTGAGGCCGAAGGAGGCGTCGAAGCCCTCGTCCCCCTCCTCGTCCTCGTCCTCCTCCAGCTCCAGGGTCTCCATCTCCTCCAGTTCCCTGTCGCTGAGGGTCGGGGGCTCCGCGGGCGGCGCGGCCCCGCTCTCCTGCACCGGGCACGGGCACGGGCACGTCAGCGGCTGTGGGCGGGGCCGGGGCGGGGCCGGGGCGGGGCGGGCTCACCTTGATCACCAGGTAGCGGGGGGGGTCCCGGGCCATGCGCGTGAACTCGTTCGCGAGCTCCTTGAAGGTGGGGCGGATGTTCTCATCGATCATCCAGCCTGGGGGGGGGCAGCGCGGGCTGCGGGCGGCGCCGGGGGGGGAACGGGAGCCCGCGGGGGGGATGGGGATGGGAATGGGGATGGGGATGGGGATGGGAATGGGGATGGGAATGGGGATGGGGATGGGGATGGAGATGGGGATGGCAGCCCACGATGGGGATGGGGATGGGGATGGGGATGGGAATGGGAACAGGAGCCCGTGATGGGGATGCGGATGGGAATGGGGATGGGAGCCAGCAATGGGGATGGGGATGAGAATGGGTCCCTGCTATGGGGATGGGGATAGGACCCCACCATTGGGATGGAGATGGGACCCCACTATGGGGCTGGGGCTGGGGACGGGACCCCACTATGGGGCTGGGGGACTCACACTTGACCATGACCATGTAGACATCAATGGTGCAGATGTGGGGCTGCGAGAGCCGCTCGCCCTTCTCCAGCAGGTCGGGCACCTCGGCCAGGCGGATCCCCGCATAGGGCTCAGCGCCGAAGGTCATCATCTCCCACAGCGTCACCCCTACGGGGACAGCGCCCGTAAGCCCCATAGCGCTATGGGGCGACGCCGGGGGGGGGGGGGGGGGGGCTGCGCTCACCGTAGCTCCAGACATCGCTCTGGTGCGTGTACTTCCCGAAGTGGATGCTCTCCAGAGCCATCCACTTGATGGGGGTCTGTGGGGAGAGGAGGGCACAGAGCACCCACAGGGGATGGAGGAGGGGTGCAGGACGTGTGGGGCGCCCCATAGCGCGTGGGGAGGGGGGGGTCCCACCTTGACCTCGTTGTAGAAGTACTTCTTGTCGTCGGGGTAGAGCAGGTCGGCGATGCCGAAATCCGCCACCTGGGCCTGGCTGGGGGACTTGAGCAGCACGTTGCGGGCCGCCAGGTTGCGGTGCACCATGCGGTGCTCCTCCAGGTAATACATCCCCTGCGCGGCCGCGGGTCAGGGGGGGCCCCGCGGGGCGCGGGCGCCCCCCCCCCCACCCCCCAGGGCACGGACTCACCTTGGCCACCTGCACGCACCAGTTGAGCAGCAGCTGCGGGCTGATGCCGTCGCGGTGCTTGCGCACGTACTCGAGCAGGGAGCCCAGGGGCAGGAGCTGCGTCACGAGCTGCAGGCGCGGGCCCGGGCAGATCCCCAGCAGCCGCACGATGTAGGCATGGTCCAGGCTGCCGATGGCCAGCATGTGCTGCGGGGACAGCGTCAGCACCGCCCCGGCCCCCCCGCGCCAGCGGCCATAGGGAGCCGTGGGGATGCCCCCCCCCCCCCCCCAACACCGGACTCACGTCGGTGACGGCGTGGAAGGACTGCTGCCCGCTCCAGTCCTGGATCACTTTGATGCTCACCGGGATCTTGATGGAGTCGCCGTCAGGGATCCAGATGCCCTTTGGGATGGGCGGCGTGGTGAGGGCAGCGCCGGGCGCGGGTTGAGCCCCCCCATAGAGCGCCCCTCACCTTGTGCACGGTGCCAAACACGCCGGAGCCCAGCACCTTGAGCCGCTTCAGCTCCGACTCCTTGAAGATGCGGGCGAGCACCTTGTTGGCTTTCTCACTGGGGTCCAGCGGCTCCAGGCTCTGGGAGAGGGAGGTGGGATAGGGGTGGGGATGGAGCAGGATGGGGATGGAAGTGGATGGGGGTGGAAGAAGTGGATGGGGATGCAGGTGATGGGGGTGCAGGTGATGGGGATGCAGGTGATGAGGATGCAGGTGATGGGGATGCAGGTGAAGGGGATGCAGGTGAAGGGGGTGCAGGTGAAGGGGGTGCAGGTGATGGGGGTGCAGGTGATGGGGCCCCCCCTGACCTCGCCCCTCTCCAGGTAGCGCCTCATCGCCCTCTTCTTCTGGATCTTCTTCCCTCGCAGGTAGAGCAGCGCGAGGAGGACGCAGGAGGAGGAGAGGAAGAGGCCCCCGACCACCGTCACCGCGATCACCGTCGGTGCCTTCCTGCACGGACGGGGCCCGGGCTCAGCTCCCGCCCCTTCCCATGGCCCCCTCTGGCGCAGCACCGCAGCGCCCCGGCCCCCCCGCGGTACCTGGACACGGGCAGAGCCTCCCCCAGGCAGTCCCGCAGCAGCGGCCCCACGCACCTGCAGGGATGGAGATGGGGGGGATGCAGGGGGGGACACGGAGCCGGGGCGACCCCCCCGCCCCTCCCGGCCCCCCCCGCACCCGCGGGTGCAGTTCTCGTGGCAGGGCCGGCACTCGCGGCCGCCGTCCGGGTACTTGTAGATGGGGCCGCGCTCGCCCAGGACGCCCTCGGGGCAGGACTCGACGCAGTGGGGGCCATCGCGGTAATGGGCGCAGCGGGTGCAGGTGTCAGCGCCCTGCGGGGGGGGGCAGGAGGGTGCGTGAGGACCGGCGGGGGGGCCCGGCACCGCGCGCACCCCGTGCAGGGCCCACACCGAGCCCATACCGAACCTGCACTGAGCCCACACCAAGCCCGCACCAAGCCCGTACCGAGCCCCCACTGAGCCCCCACCAAGCCCCCACCGAGCCCCCACCGAGCCCACACCAAGCCCGTACTGAGCCCCCACTGAGCCCCCACCAAGCCCATACGGAGCCCACACCGAGCCCGTACAGAGCCCACACAGAGCGGGCACCGACCCCATACAGAGCCCGCATCGAGCCCGCACCGAGCCCGCACCGAGCCCGTACTGAACCCGCACCGAGCCCGCACCGAGCCCGTACTGAACCCGCACCGAGCCTGTACCGAGCCCGCACCAAACCCACACCAGGCCCGCACCGAGCCGTTGCAGGTGACGTTGCCCTCGATGCGCTCGCACTCCGGGTGGCACTCGAAGCATTCTCCCCCCTGCGCGAACTCCCGCGTCTCGCTGCGGGGACGAGGGGGGGTCAATGGCGCCCCGCGGCACCGGCGCCCCCCGGCGCGGTCCGGAGCTCACCCCTGCGTGAAGCGGCACGTGGGGACGCAGACCCCGCGGCGGCTGAAGTGGCGGCAGGAGAGGCACTGAGCGGGGCCGGGGCCCCAGCAGCCCTCGGCGGAGCAGAGCGGGTCACAGACCTTCCCCTCTTGCTCTGCGGGCAGCGACAGGAGCGGGGGGGGCGGGTCAGGCCGTGCGCCCCCCATATCCCGTCCCCGCATCCCCCCGGTGGTCCCCATCCCTGCATCCCCATCCCTGTTCACCCCTGCCCCTGCATCCCCATCATCTCCCATCCCTGGTCCTCCTGTCCCATCCCTCCCCATCCCTGGTCCCTCTGTCCCTGCATCCCCATTGCCCTCATCCCTGGTCCCCCTGTCCCTTCATCCCCATTGCCCTCATCCCTGGTCCCCCTGTCCCTTCATCCCCGTCACCCTCATCCCTGGTCCCCTGTCCCTGCATCCCCATTGCCCTCATCCCTGGGCCCCTGTCCCTGCATCCCCATTGCCCTCATCCCTGGGCCCCTGTCCCTTCATCCCCATTGCCCTCATCCCTGGTTCCCCGTCCCTTCATCCCCATCACCCTCATCCCTGGTCCCCTGTCCCTGCATCCCCATTGCCCTCATCCCTGCTCCCTCTGTCCCTGCATCCCCCCATCACCTCCTGTCCCATCCCTCCCCATCCCTGGTCCCCCATCCCTTCATCCCCATCACCTCCCATCCGTGGTCCCCCTGTCCCCGCATCCCCCCCGCTCCCCATCCCTGCCCCCCCCGCACTCACGGCACTTGCTGCGGGGTTTGTTGTTGCGGATGTCGAGGTCCGCGCGGCGCCGGCTCAGGGCCGCCCACTGCACCGTGTGCAGGTAACAGAGCCGCCGGTTCTCGGTGATGTAGACCCGGCCCGCGCTCACCTCCCGCAGCGAGCGCAGCCCCAGCGAGGTCACGTTCTCGTTCTTCATGATCAGCAGCGAGAAGCCGCGGCTGCGGGGGGGGCAGCGGCGCTGGGGGGGGGGCTGCTGCGGGGACGGGGCAGCCCCGGAGCCAGGGCCGCGGGGACCGGGGTGCTGGGATGGGATGGGAGGTGATGGAGGGATGCGGGGACAGGGGGAACGGGGGGGGAGTGATGGGGGGGACAGGGATGGGAGATGATGGGGGACACAGGGATGGAGGAGTGGAACAATGGGGGATGCAGAGGTGGGAGATGATTTAGGACACAGGGACGGGGGAATGCAGGGGCAGGAGATGATGGGGGATGCAGTGGCAGTGGGATGCAGGGATTGAGGATGATGAGGGGTACACAGGGACAGTGGGATGCAGGGACAGGAGGTGATGGGGATGCAGGGACAGGAGGTGATGGGGATGCAGGGACAGGAGGTGATGGGGATGCAGGGACAGGAGGTGATGGGGATGCAGGGACAGGAGGTGATGGGGATGCAGGGACAGGAGGTGATGGGGATGCAGGGACAGGAGGTGATGCTCTCACTTGTAGAGGCTCCGTCCCCCGATGGTGACGAGGTTGGAGAAGACGCTGAAGTTGTGCATGTGCTTGGGCCAGGATTGGATGTTCAGGTACCCTGTGGGGGAGGCCCGGGGGGGGTCAGGGTGTCCCGGGGGGGGCGGTCCAGGGGTGCCCCCATCCCCACCGCTCACCTGTGATCTCCCGCACCGTGCGGAACACGTTCAGCTTCTCGGGGTCCAGCGCCGAGATGTTGCGCCACGGATCCCTATGGAGGCAGCGCATCAGCGGGGCCACGGGGGGGGCAGCAGCGCGCGGCCCCCCCCGGGTCCCCCCTCACCCCTCGAGGCCGGTGATGAGGAAGTCGAGGTTGCCCAGGATCTTGGTGCAGTTCACGAAGGTGTCGATGTTGCTCGAGTCCACGGTCTGGTACCGGCTGCCGGCGCCGGTGCCCTCGCAGGCTGCGGGGGGGGGGGGGATGCTGAGCACCCCATTGGGTCCACAGCGCCCCCAAACCCCCGCCGGGCCCCCCCCGTACCCTTGGGGCACAGCCCCGAGCAGGGCTCGCACATCTTGAGCCCGTTCTTCTCCACTTCCATCTTGTCATTGGGGCAGGCGCGCACGCAGGAGCTTTGGTCCACGACGAAGTTGTCTGTGGGGGGAGCCCAATGTCAGAGCCCCCCCATCCCCTCCGGACCCCCCCCCCCCCCCAGCCCCGGGCCCCCCCCTCGGGCGCAGCTCACGCGGGCAGCTCCGGACGCAGATGCCCCCGTACTGGTACTTGGTGTCGGGGTTGGGCTCCAGCTGGAACGTCAGCTTGTTGTAGATGAGCGGCTGCGGGCAGAGCGGGACGCAGGAGCCGCTGTCGTTGAAGTGCCGGCAAGCCTGCGGGATGGGCAGGGATGCAGGGATACAGGGATACAGGGATGCAGGGATACAGGTGTACAGGGGTACAGGGATACAGGGATACAGGGATACAGGGATACAGGGGTACAGGGGTACAGGGATACAGGGATACAGGGATACAGGGATACAGGGATACAGGGATACAGGTGTACAGGGGTACAGGGATACAGGGATACAGGTGTACAGGGGTACAGGGATACATGGAGTGCACCGGGGCTGAGTCCTGGGGACACGGAGAGGGATGGGAGGGACGGGAGGACACCTCCTCTGCCCATCAAGGACAGCATCGCCCTCCACACCTGCCCTGGGAGGGGGCAGACAGACACAGGGATGGAGGGATGGATACAGGACACAGACACAGGGATGGAGGGATGGATACAGGACACAGACACAGGGATGGAGGGATGGATACAGGACACAGACACAGGGATGGAGGGATGGATACAGGACACAGACACAGGGATGGAGGGATGCAGGATACAGACACAGGGATGGAGGGATGCAGGATACAGACACAGGGATGGAGGGATGCAGGGATGGATGGATGCAGGGGTGGATGGATGCAGGGATGGATGCAGGGATGGATGCAGGGGTGGGCGCAGGGATGGATGGATGCAGGGATGGATACAGGGGTGGGGGGGGGGCAGGGCGCAGCACCGGACAGAGGGGCTCGGGGCTGTGGACCCACGTACGAAGCAATCCGTCTGCAGGGGCCCCGTGCACCCCCCCGCGCACTCCTCGTGGCAGCACTCGTTGGGCGCCCGCCCGAAGCAGCGCCCGTTGCACTGCGGGGCGCAAATCGTCTTGGTCACTGTGGGGGGGCAGCGGGTGAGGCCGGGGCCGTCCCTGACCCCCCCCCAGCGCCCCCCCCCACCCCGTACCCACGTTTCTGGCAGTCCCCGGGGCCGGGTCCCCAGCAGTGGCCACCGCAGCTCTCGTGGCACGGGGGGCCTGGGGGGGGGGGGGGGCACAGCGGGGTCACCCCATGGCCCGGGGGGGGTCCCAGCAGCACCGCCCCCAGGCCGGGGTGCCCCCCCCCACGCACAGGCCTTGCCGTTGTCGCCCACCACGGGCTCGCGGCGCGGGTCCCTGAGGATGTCCTTCCACTGCACCGTGTCCACGTGGCAGAGCTGCGCGTTCTTCTCGATGTAAACCCCCCCAGCCAGGATCTCTGGGGGGCAATGGGGGGCAATGGGGCAATGGGGGGCAATGGGGCAATGGGGGTAATGGGGGGCAATGGGGGTAATGGGGCAATGGGGGGCAATGGGGCAATGGGGGCAATGGGGCCATGGGGGGAAATGGGGGCAATGGGGACCATGGGGGCAATGGGATGCGCAGGGGGTAGCACTGCTCTGGGCGAGGACCACAGTGGACAGCACCACTCCAGGATGGGGACCATGGGACACACAGGGCCAGCACAGCCTCATGGTGACCACTCTGGGATGAGGACCAGGATGCACAGGGGACAGCATCACTCTGGATGCGGGCTTTGGGGACGGATGGCTCCATCCTGGATGGAGGGATGCAGCACAGCACGGGCACCAGGATGCGCTTCACCCTGGGATGGGGACCACGATGGCGGCAGCATCACCTCCGCGGCCCGGGTACCGCAGCATCGCCCCGGGGGCCGGGTACCACAGTATCACCCCAGGGCCGGGTACCGCAGCATCACCCCAGGGGCCGGGCACCGCAGCATCACCCCGGGGGCCGGGCACCGCAGCATCACCTCTGTGGCCTGGGTACCGCAGCATCACCCCAGGGCCGGGTACCTGTGAGCTGGTTGAGGCCGAGCTGCCGCAGCGCGTGGGTGCTGTTGGGGTTGTAGTTGAGCAGCACGAAGAGCGCGAACTGCTCCTCGTAGAACTGCGTCCCGCGGATCACGCGCAGGTTCCGCAGCGGCAGCGCCGCGAACACGTTCATGGCGATCAGGATGTAGCCCGTCACCTCCCGGATGGTCTGCGGCACAGGCACAGCACCCCCGGGGTCACCCGGGGCCGCATCCTGCCCACCCCCCCCCCCCCGTGCCCCCCCCGCGCCCCGCACCTGCAGGAAGGACAGGTCCTGCGTGTGGTCGATGAGGACGATCTCCAGGTTGCCCAGCACCACCTCGCAGTTGTTGTACATCCGGTGCAGGGTCCGGTACTGGTGCTGAGCGTCCCCCGTCACGCTCAGCCCGTTCAGCGTCCCCGCGCACACTGCGGGCACAGCGCCGCGTCCCCCACTGCGGCCGCGTCCCCCACTGCGGCCGTGTCCCCCCCATGGTGGCCACGTCCCCATGTGCTTCCCTTGATGCCCATGTCCCCTCCCGTGTCCATGTCCCCCAATGGTGCCCACATCCCCCTCCGATGTCCACGTCCCATCCATGGTGCCCACATCTCCCAATGGTGCCCCTGTTCCCCCCTTGATAGCCATGTCCCCAATGGTGTCCATGTCCCCCCCCGTGTCCATGTCCCCAATGGTGTCCATGTCCCCCCCTGTGTCCATGTCCCCAATGGTGCCCATGTCCCCCCCCTGTGTCCATGTCCCCAATGGTGCCCATGTCCCCCCCCGTGTCCATGTCCCCAATGGTGCCCATGTCCCCCCCCTGTGTCCATGTCCCCAATGGTGTCCATGTCCCCCCCTGTGTCCATGTCCCCGATGGTGCCCATGTCCCCCCCCCAATGTCCCTGTCCCATCCATGGTGCCCACATCCACCAATGGTGCCCCTGTCCCCCCCTTTGATGTCCACGTCCCCCCCGTGTCTACGTCCCCCAATGGTGCCCACGTCCCCCCCCCGTCCCTGCCCCCGCACCCCCACCTTGCCCCATCCCCTCCCTGCCCCCCCCGCCCGCCGCAGCAGCGCCCCCGCCCGGGGGTGCGGCGCCCGAACCGGACGGGGGAGCCTTGCGCAAGGCGGGCGCGGGCCCGGCCCCGCTCCGAGCGCCCCCGACGCGGACTTCGGCCCCGGCCCCGCCCCGATGCCCGGAGCCGGGGCCGGGGCCGGGGGGACCCCGGGGCTGGGGGGCGGGGGGGGCGCACGGACGGCGCGGACAGAGGCGCTTTGTGCGCGGGGCCCCCTCCCCGCAGCCGCACAAAGGGGCGATTGTGGCGAACGGGACAAGGGGGGGGCACGGAGCCCCCCGGGACCCCCGGGGCACAGCGGGGTGCGGGGCCCCCCCCAGACGTGAGTCAGGCCCCGGCGCGGGGGGGCCGCGGCGGTAAATGGCGGCTTTGTGCGGCCCCAGTGCGGGGGCACGGAAGGGGCCCGAGCCCCCCCCCCCGCCCCCCCCGCCGAGAACGGGCAGCTCAGGGCACGCATGGGAGGGGGCGAGGGCCCCCCCGAGGCCCCCCCGCCCGCAGCTGCACGGGTAGGGAAGGGGCTATATAAAGGTCTCAGCTGCGCTCTGGAATGGCCCCGGCCCCGACGGGCAGGGGATGGGCGCGGGGGGGGGGAGGCTCGGAGCAGGGGGGGGCTGAGACCCCAAAGAACTCCTTTGGGGGCCCCCAAAGCTGCTGTGGATGGGGGGGGGGACCCAGCGCCGGGGGACCCCCACGGGCCATTAACAGCGGCTCAAACCCCCCCCGCAACCACAGCGGGGTCCGCGGGGCGCGGGTCGGGTCCCTGGGGTTCACCTGCCCGGGGGGGGGGGGCTGCCGAGGGCCCCCCCCGGCCCGGCCGCCGCCGCGGCGTCGCGTTATCAGCGCGGGGCCCCGCTGGCGGCTCCGCTGCCGCCGCTATCGCCCGCGTGCCCCCGGCCCCCGGCGCCAGGAATAGAACCGGGACCCGAGCGGGGGCCTCGGGCAGGGGGGGGACGGGAGCGGCCCCGGCCCCGGGCCCCGCGGGCGGCACCGAGCGGGCACCGAGCGGGGGCAGCGGCGCCGGTGCCGGGGCGCTCCCCACGGGCCCCGCACCCCGGGGCCCCGCGCCCGCCGCGCCCTCGCGCCTGGAAAACAACGCGGGGCGAAGCCGCCGCTTCCGGGAGCGGCCCCCGAGGGCAGCGCCTGGGCCGGGGGCACCCCCAGGGGGACCCCCCCCGCACCCCGACGGGACCCCGCTGGGCCCCGGGCCCGGACGCTGCGGGGGCGCAGGTGCCGCTGTCGGGGGGGATCCGCGCCCCGGCCACGGCCGCACCTCTTGGGGGTGGGGGGGGGGTGGTCGCTGGTCCCGGTCCCCCCCCCAGCCATGGGCTGCGATGGGGCCCGGGGGTCCCGGGACGCGGTTGTCGAGGAAGGAGCGGCGGGGACCGGGAGCGCGATCGCGGCCCGGGGCCCCGCGCTGCCGGTGCCGGCGCTCACCTGCCTGCGCGGAGCCGGGCGCGGGGGCGCGGAGCAGCAGCAGCAGCGGCGGCAGCAGCAGCGGAGGGAGCCGGGGCCGGGACCGGGACCGGGACCGGAGCCGGGGCCGCTCCATCGCGGCTCGCAGCGGGGCCCGGCGGTCGCGGCGTGCCCGGGCGCGGCGGGGGGAATGCACCTGGCGCGGGGCCGTCGGGGCGGGGCGGGACGAGGCGGGGCCCCCCCCGGGCAGCGCAGCGCGGGACCCGCCCGCCGCGCCCCGGCTCCGCCCCCATCAGGTGCAGCCGCTCCCACGGCCCCTCCCTGCCCGGGGGGGGGTCGGGCCGCACCCCCAGTGCAGGGGCAGCTCCAGGATGGGGTCACAGAGCCCCCCCCCCCCCCATAACCTTCATTGTGTCCCCCCCCCACCCCTCCCATGCCCACCATGGGGCGCGCAGCAGCCGCTCACAACCCGCACCCCGTCCCCTGCCACGGGGGGGCAGAACCCCCCCCCCCGGAAGCCCCATTGCCCCCCCACAAAGACAGGGCCCAGGCTCCGAGCAAAGTCCTTTATTGACCCCGCGATCGCGGTCCCATTCCAGCGCTGGTTCCTCACATGGGCTTCGGGGGGGGCCGGGGGGCAGCACCCTGGGGGGGGGGGGGGGGATGGCATCAGCAGAGGCCTGGGGGGGGGACCCCATTTTCCTCCATGGGTACAGATAACGCACAATACATAACATAGGATACACACAGACAGCGTCAGCCAAACCTATGGGGGGGGAACTGGGGGGCAAACGAACCCCCATTCCCCCCCATGTGCATTAAGCACCAACCAGGCCTTAGGAGGAGATGAACCCCATTGCCCCCCCCCCCACATCCACACAGCATCAACCCGGCCTTGGGAGGGGACTGGGGGGGATGAACCCCATTTCTCCCCCCCCCATGCAATAGGGGTTCACCCCCCCATACCCACACAGCATCCACCCGGCCCTGGGGAGGGGTTGGGGGGTGAACCCCGCTCCCCCCCCCGGTACCTACCGCAGGACGGAAGCGGGGCGGGGGGGTCCGGTCCTTGCGCGCCTCCCGCGAGCGGTTCCGCACCACTTTACTGTGGATGGCGCAGCTCACGCAGTAATGGAGCTTCACATAGAGCTTGGGCAGCACATAGGCTGGGGGGGGCAGGGGGTCAGCGACCCCCAGAGTCCCCCCTGAGCCGTGCTATGGGGCAGCGCTATGGGGCTGGGGCAATGCTATGCGGCAGAAGCAGTGCAATGGGGCTATGGCAGTGTTATGGGGCCGGGGCAGCGCTATGGGGCCAGGGCTATGGGGCAGCGCTGTGGGGATGGGGCAGTGCTATGGGCAGCGCTATAGGGACGGGGCAGTGCTATGGGACAGGGGCTGCGCTATGGGGCCGCGCTATGGGGATGGGGCCGCGCTATGGGGATGGGGCAGTGTTATGGGCAGCGCTATGGGGATGGAGCAGTGCTATGGGCAGCGCTATGGGGATGGAGCAGTGCTATGGGACCGCGCTATGGGGATGGAGCAGCGCTATGGGCAGCGCTATGGGGATGGGGCAGTGCTATGGGGATGGAGCAGTGCTATGGGCAGCGCTATGGGGATGGGGCCACGCTATGGGCAGCGCTATGGGGCCGTGCTATGGGGATGGGGCAGTGTTATGGGCAGCGCTATGGGGATGGAGCAGTGCTATGGGCAGCGCTATGGGGCCGCGCTATGGGGATGGAGCAGTGCTATGGGGATGGGGCAGTGCTATGGGGATGGAGCAGTGCTATGGGCAGCGCTATGGGGATGGGGCAGCGCTATGGGGATGGGGCAGCGCTATGGGGATGGGGCAGCGCTATGGGGATGGGGCAGCGCTATGGGGATGGGGCAGCGCTATGGGGATGGGGCAGTGCTATGGGCAGCGCTATGGGGATGGGGCAGTGCTATGGGGCCGCACTATGGGGATGGAGCAGTGCTATGGGGATGGGGCAGTGCTATGGGGATGGGGCAGCGCTATGGGGATGGGGCAGCGCTATGGGGCCGCACTATGGGGATGGAGCAGTGCTATGGGGATGGGGCAGTGCTATGGGGATGGGGCAGTGCTATGGGCAGCGCTCTGGGGCCGCGCCGTGGGGCTCCCGCGCTCACAGTCGAAGACGCTCGCCTCCGAGATGTCCCTGACGGCCGCGGCCTCCACGATGTTGCGGATGACGAACTTCTTGATGGCCTTGTCCTTGGGCACGCAGCGCGCGCAGTTGGTGCAGCGGATGGGCTGCACGTGCCCGCGGCCCTTCTTGGCCCGCCCGTTGTTGCGGCGCTTCTTGGTCTGCGGGGGGGGGAACGGAGCTGAACCCCCCCCCCCCCCGGCCCCACCGGAGCCCCGCGCGGGGCCCATGGCGGCCCCCGACCACATCCCCTGCCCCGGATGGGCCCCATACGCCCCCCACAGGCCTTGTGGACCCCCTATAGGCCTCACACATCCCCCGTGGACCCCACATAGGCCCCATACACCCCCTATGGACCCCATATAGGCCCCGCACCACCCCCTATGGACCCCGTAAGGCCCCGCACAGCCCCTATAGACCCCATAGAGGCCCCATACAGCCCCCTATTGACCCCACATAGGCCCCGCACAGCCCCTATGGACCCCACATAGGCCCCATACACCCCCTATGGACCCCACATAGGCCCCACACAGCCCCTATGGACCCCATAGAGGCCCCATACACCCCCTATGGACCCCGTAAGGCCCCACACAGCCCCTATGGACCCCATAGAGGCCCCATACACCCCCTATGGACCCCGTAAGGCCCCACACAGCCCCTATAGACCCCACAGAGGCCCCGCACAGCCCCGCACGTGCCCCCGCCCGCGCCGCTCTCACCATGGCGCTCCCGAGGCCGCGAAAGAAGGCCCGGCCGCAGCGCTGCCACCCTTATATATGTCTCCCGCCGCCCGGAAGCGCCTCCGACACCGCCCGGGGCCGCCCCGGTCCCTCAGGACCATTCCGGGCCCCCAGCACCGCCCCGATCCCGCCGCAGCGGCCCCACCGGAGGGTGCGGGGGGGAGCGGGGCCGAGCGAGACCCGGGGCGGCGGAGGGGCGGGTTGAGGGACTACTTCTCATCGCAGCGGCGGAGGGATCGGTGCTACGTGAGGTGTAACAGGCTAATGCGTGCTGCGCGTGACGTCATTCTCCCGAGCGCGCCGCGGGGGATGCTGGGAGTTGTAGTCCCAGGGGCTCATAGGGGGGCTCAATTCCCCCCCCATCATCCTGCCCCCCCCCCCCCCCCCCCCCGCTCTGGGGGGACCCCCGTGTGCCCCCCCTTATGAACAGGGTCCAAATGCCCCCATCCCTTAGAGGGGACCACCCACTGTGTGTGCACCCACGGGGGGGGGCCCCATTGTGTGTATGTGTCCATTGGGGGGGTCCCCACAGTGTGTATGTGCCCATTGGGGGGTCCCCATTGTGTGTATGTGCCACTGGGGGGGTCCCCATTGTGTGTATGTGCCATTGGGGGGTCCCCACTGTGTGTATGTGTCCATTGGGGGGGTCCCCATTGTGTGTATGTGTCCATTGGGGGGGTCCCCATTGTGTGTATGTGTCCATTGGGGGGGTCCCCAACGTGTCCCCCAGTTACCCCTGGGGGGTGCTCAGTGTGTCCCGTCCCCCCCTTATCACCTCTGGGGTGTGTGTCTCACAATGACCCCTAGGGGGGGCAGTTCCCAGCATCCCCCCCATCACCTTCGGCGGTGTGTTGGGGGGGGTCCCCCATTGAGCGTCCTCCCCATCACTTTGGGGCCGGGGGGGGGGCCGGGGGGGCCGTTAAATTACTCGGGTTTATTTATAACAGACCTTCAGCCATTACAGTACAAAACTTACAGTAGATCTCGTTACACAAATAGGTACTTACAATATCTTACAGATACAAAAGCTCCTGGGGGGGGGGCCGGGGGGGTCCAAAAGCGACTTTAACCTCCCAAGCAAAGCCAACAGCAAAGCCATTAACGAGAGACAACTGAAACCCAAGGGAGGGAGCAATGGGATTTCAAGGGGGGGGGGGGACACGGGGTATTGCACATCATCCTCATCCTCATCCTCAGGGTTTGTTCTTCATCCATCTGCTCCAAAAATAGACATTTACAGAGTAAAGCGCCTGGAGGTGTACAAAATTCCTATGGTCGGGATAGGGAATGGAATTCCGGAGGGAAAAGAAAGGAAAAGAACAAACACCCCCCCCCCCCCATAATGAACCAACCCAAGAGCGCTCACACGGCGCGGGTTTGGGTTGGGAAAGCCCCTTTTTGGGGCGGTTTGGGGGGGGTGGGAAGGGGGGGGCTGAGCCCCAATGATCTCCCCCCCATATAGAAGGGGGGGGATTAAATATATATCTAATAATAATAGTAATAATATTAATTAATAGCAAAAGGGGGGGGAAGAGGGGCAACGGGAGCTGTTGCCGCCGCATTGAGGTGGTTGCGTTGGTACAAAAGGAACAGCCTTTGGTTTCACCCTCAGGAGCCCCCGGGGGGGCTTTTATGCGTCCTGGGCCTGGGGGGGGGATCAGGGACCCCCCCCCCCGAGGGGGTGGGATATGGATATAAAGGGGGGGGATGCGGGAGGGCACCGGGATCGGGTGAGGCCCCCGCTTCATTTTTGGTTCGCGGCTGCTTTCCCCTTTGGATAAGGGACCCCAAGGGGGGCCTGGCCCCCCCCCAGTGTGTTCTGCCCCCCCCAAAGCCATCCCAAAGGATTGAGGAGCCACAGCTCCATGCTGGGGGTGTTGATACCCCGAAGAGGAGTGACCCTGGAGCACCGGGAGAGCCCCCCCCAGTCCCTTGGGAATGGCGGGGGGGGGAGGAGGAGGAGATCCCATCTTCCTGCCTTCATTTAAGGGGAGCAATATGGAATCTCATCCCCCCCCATGCAGGGCTAAGTATCCGGGGGGGGGGCCTTCAAATCCCATTGGGAATCACCGGGTAAATCTGGCAGCACCGGGAAGGGGGGGGGCAGCAGCGGGTCCCCCGGGATAGACTCATTAAAGCTCAGGGTGCAGCGACCCCCCCAAACCAGGTTAAAGGGGGGGGGGTCACAGCTGATGGAGGTGGGGGGGGTCCCATAGAGGGAGGGGTTAGCACCGAATCTGAGGTTCAACGGGCTCGTGCCAAGGAAAGGGCTCGGAGCCGGGATTGGGAGAAGGAAGAGCCCCAGCGAGCGCGGCTCTGAGAGGGGAGAATAGAAAAGAGCAACTCAAAAGCTTAATAAATAACAATGGGGGGGGGGGGGCTCCAAAAAAGTCCATTCATATTTAAATATAAAAAGGCAAATGGCTCCCAGCCCCCCCCCGGGGCTCTGGGGTGGTTTTGGGGGGGACCTTTTCGGTTTTCCATCGGTTTTCTGTAGCCAAAATCAGTGCAAAGGAGTTACAAAAGAACACCACCAGTTCCATGCCCGAGGGTCGGAGGGGGCTGAGCGAGAGCCAAGGGACGGGGACGGGGGGGGCACACAACGTTGGGGGGGGGGGGGGTTTAACCGACTTTGTGCTCGCCCCTCACGATGTGGGAGGAGAACTCGTACCGGTCCTGGCTGTGGTAGCCACAGATGTTGCACTCGAAAGGGTCTCTGAAGCCGTGGCAGCCCATGTGGATGGTGAACATGACGTGGTCCAGGAAGAGGATGCGGCAGTGCTCGCACTTGAAGGCCCGCAGCTGCTCCCCGTCCTCGTTGAGCACCCTCAGCGCTTCTTTGGCAGAGCTCGGGGTGGCGCGGGCGCCCGGGGGCCCCTCCGGCACCTTGGGGTCCTCTTTGGCGTAAGCTGGGCTCTGGCGGGTGCTCCCTGCGGGCCCCTGCGAGCTCCGCTCCTCGTGGTTGCTCTCGGTGTCGCTGGAGTCGTGGCAGCCGTTGGGGGGGGACGCGGCGTGCTCCCGGCCCCGGTACAGCACCGGCACCGCGTCCCCCACGTCCTCGTGGCCCTCGGCCGCCTCCCGGCCCCCCGGCAGCTCCAGCCGGGCCGGCAGAGCCTGGAGCTGGGTGTAGACGGAGCTGATGACGGGGGTCACCTCCGAGATGCAGTTTGTGGGGGGCAGGCGGAGGCTGCGGAGGTGCTCCCCCCCCATCAGGGATAAGGAGCTGCCGTAGGAAGGGTCCAGGGGGTGATGGGCTGAGACCATCTCCACGTCCTTCTCGAAGCCGGAGTTGACGTCGAAGGGGAGGTCCGAGAGGGTGAATCTCATCTGCTTCTCCCCTATGGGAGCAGAGCGGGGTCACAGCGGGCTTTGGGGTACGTCCCCTGGGTCCCGTGGCCCCTCCATCCCCGCTATGGGGGGGGGGGGGTCCAGGCGAGGCAGCTCCAGGGACTCCCCCCCTTCGACCCTCCTCTTCCCAATGGGAATCCAACGGGAATCCCCTTACCCACGAACTTCTGGGGCGTGGAGCGCTTCCTCTTGGTGAGGCTGCTGGCCAGGCGGTCGATGAAGGAGGGCCGCTCGGAGGAGGGGTGCAGCAGCGCGTCCGGCACCATCTCCAGCTCCCGCATCTCATCCCCTGGCAGAGAGAAGGCAAAACCCCCGTCAAGGCGGCGGCCGCGGGACGGGCACGAGACTCCGCAGCCGCCGCTCCTGCCCTCTGCCAGCCGGGATGGACGTAGGGAAAGGCTCCGCTGCTCCAGGCCCTGAGCTTACCCCGTGGGTGCCTCGGTCGCGGGGCGGCCGCTCCTCCCTTCTTCCTCGAGCTGCGCCCGCTCCTGCCGCTTTGGGGAAGAGGAGCCGGCTTCAACGCATGGCAGTGCCCCATTCCCGCTATTCCGGAGGGCTCTGGGCCCATCCCGCAGCGCCGGCTCCGGAAGGCCGAGGAGCAGGAAGGCTCCGGCACAGCCAAGACAAGGGGGCTGGCTGCTGGCTCCGAGGAGCACCAGAAGATGCTTCCAAGCCGCTCGGTGCCCATTGCCCACTGCGACTGCCCTCGATATAGGGGGCAAGGGGGGGGGGTCCATCCAAGGGGGAATTTTCCACTCCGGAAGCTCTGGAACTCAGCTGCTGGCGCAGGGAGGAGCCAGCGAGGTGCCACTTGCAGAGCTCTGTGCCAACCGCCGAGCCCCAGGGCTCGCCCTCCACACACCGCTCCCCTTTTCCAGTGGGAATGCCGATCCCGAGGCGCCCCCCTGCCCCACTGACCTGCCTGGCTGGCCAGGGCCGGCGGCTCCGCGTGCAGGCCCTGCAGGTAGCTGTGGCAGCGCTCCTTGTGC
This sequence comes from Amazona ochrocephala, assembly GCA_039720435.1. NCBI lineage: Eukaryota > Metazoa > Chordata > Aves > Psittaciformes > Psittacidae > Amazona > Amazona ochrocephala. The sequence goes on from CM077900.1 coordinate 2,635,684, forward strand.
TCCTCCAGCGTGCTCTGCTGCTTGTAGCTGCGGCCGCAGTAGTTGCACTTGTAGGGCTTGCCCACCGTAGGGGAGGAGACTGCAAGGGAGAAAGGCAGAGCCGGGTTGGAAGCACCGGGAAGGGCTGGATGCAGGCAACGGGATGGAGGGAGCAGCAGGGGAAGGGCTGCGGGTGCTGCTGGAGCGCTGGGATACACCAGGATAGGGCCCAATCCCACCTCTGCTCGGCCCTGCGCGCAGCGACAGGGAACAGAAGAGGCGTAAGCCCGTTACACCGATGGAAAAGCGGTACTGAAGGTGCCGGCATCCTTTGGAAAGGGCATGGATAAAGGGATGAGGCCCCGAGGGACCAGGACCCGCCCGAACCCCTTTGCTCTTTTCCGGCCACATTTTGGGGTGGTTTGGGGCTTTTCTGCGGGTTGTGGTGGGAATTGCGCTTCCCAACCCCTGCTCCGGCTCCTGGGCTCCTGCCCCGTCCATTCCCGGCTCCGGACGCTGATGCCGGGAGCCAGGTTAGGAACCGATGGGACGAGCGCTGGCACAGAGCAGTGGAGATGGGTTTGCTCCAGCGAAGCCGCCACCGCCTCCAAAGCGGACTCCGGGGCAGGAATTCACTCCCAGATCCAACCGCTTGGAAGCGCAGCCTCGAGTCCCAAATTCCACACCAATCCCCAAGCTCAGAGCTCGGCAAATGCCTCAGTTCTGCTCCTCTCAAACCAAGCCACAACCCAAACCCTGTGCTGTGCCTCCCCAAGCTGCCCCCCGATGGCTGTGTTAGGATCTGGGAGGGCTTTCCAAGCCATAGGGATACCCTGAAGTTATTCCCTCGGGATCCAGCCTGTGATTCAGGGCTCAGGCCCGGGGTGGAGGCTCAGTCTGTGCTTGCAGAGGGTCAGGAATGGGGTTTATGGTGGCTGCAGCACAAGGAGGGAGGCTCCATCCTTTGCCTGTGGTCCGTGGCTTTTCCTTTCATTCCTTCCTCTTGGAATTCGCTCCCCACAGCGTCCTGATGGACTTGGCCCTTCCATCACCTCACAGGAGCTCCCAGCCACGTCCATCGAGGATCTTCACCCCCAAACCAGGAGCCACGGGAACGCTCTCCCAGGAGAAGCCTTTCACAACCGAGTACAAGAGACGAGGAGCAGCTCCAGGACGGAATCCTCACGGAAGCGGTCTCGGAGGAGCTGCAGCTCCTGCTCCCTCCCGTGTTTGATGTGCGGTTGATCCGGGCAGCGCATCCGGCGAGAGGGAAGCTCCGGCTGCCCGCAGGACGCGCAGGGAAGGCAGAGGGAGGCTGCGCCGGGCCCGGCCCAGCCCCTTCCCCCTGCAGCCCATCAGCCCCGGGCTGCTCTCGGCAGCGGGCTCCCAGAGGAGCTCGTTTTGCTTGGAGATGCCGGAAGGACGCGTCCCAGTTCCGCGGCTCTCCCTGAAGGCCTCCAGGAGACCCTTCCCGTGCCGGGCAGTGGGGAGACGGCAGCTCCGGATGCTCAGCGAGGGGAAGGCGGTGGCAAAGCCCAAAGCTCCCCTTGTGAGGTGCCCCATTCCAGGCCTGGCGCTCGGATTCCTGCCCAGCATCGCCTGGGAAGTCTCAGGTGGGGGTGGGAAGGAGAGGAACTCCCAAAAGGAAGAGCAAAGGGGGAAGATTCAGCCTTAAACCCGGAGCATCGCATCCTCTAACTGGGACTTAAGGGAAAAGGAGGCTTCGAGGCCGGGCTGCGAGGGGGGAGCGGGTTCCTGCGCTCCCGGGCACGAAGAGGCTCTTCAGGGGCTGGGATTTCTCCTTTGTGGAATCCTTCCCGTGTCCACAACCATTGGGGTGAGCAGGAAAAGGCCCGGCAGCGCCACGCGCGGTACGGGAATGAAGGGATGCGACTGCCAAGCAGGAGTTGGCTTCACTTCAGCTTCACTCCCCCCCAGGTCCCCATCAGCTCCCAGCTCCCGGAGCCAGAGGGTGGAAAGCACAGCTCCCGGTGTCCCATCCGAGCAAGGACAACGCCAAAGGCAGAGGGAGCAGAACCCCCCAGGCTGGGACAGGGCGCACCCAAGGGTGGGACCTCCCTCCTCTCCATAAAACCTATTAAACATTGATCTTTATAGGGAAGAGCTCCCGCAACCCCCAGGAACAACCGGAACACGGAGCCCATAAACCAGGCACCGAGTCCAGCGCACAGGGAGCTGCACCGGCACCACCTTCGGCTGCTCTTGGTTGCGCCCTTGCCTTTGAATGCCTGGGGTTTGGGCCCTCGTTCCCTGCACCTCCCCATCCCGGTACCCACCGGAGTGTGTCCGGAGGTGGCCGGTGAGCGCATCCCGCCTCCGACAGGCATAGTTGCAGAAGGGGCACTTGAAGGGCTTCTCTCCAGAGTGCAGCTTGATGTGACGCAGGAGGTTTCCCTTCTGGGTGAAGGAGGCTCCGCACTGGTTGCAATGGAAGGGCCTTTCCCCTGTAAAACAGGAGCAAGGGGGTCACATTCCTGCTGGGAAGCTTTTCCCATCCTCCGGGACCAGAAGCATCCCCAGCTCCAGCAGCAGAGAGGGAAAGCCTGAGGCTAAGGGCACTGGGCAGCATGGTCTGGTGTGAAGCATCCCTGCCCACGGCAGGGGTTGGATCTGCGGGAGCCTAAGCTCCTTCCCAACCCATTCGATTATGTGATCCCCAAGCTGGGGAGGCTCAGACCCGGTGCTGGTGGTTGGATGGTGATGAGGAACCTCCATCTACGCACACTTCCATGGACCCTCCTTCATTATCATCACCTCATCCATGACACTCTCATCTCTTGTGGTACCACCAACCATCACCTAAGTGCCACCAATATCCCCAAGGTACCACCAGCATCCCCAAGGTACCACCAGCATCCTCAAGGTACCACCAGCATCCCCAAGGTACCACCAGCATCCCCAAGGTACCACCAGCATCCCCAAGGTACCACCAGCATCCCCAAGGTACCACCAGCATCCTCAAGGTACCACCAGCATCCTCAAGGTACCACCAGCATCCTCAAGGTACCACCAGCATCCTCAAGGTACCACCAGCATCCTCAAGGTACCACCAGCATCCTCGAGGTACCACCAGCATCCTTGAGGAACCACCAGCATCCTTGAGGAACCACCAGCATCCTCGAGGAACCACCAGCATCCTCAAGGTACCACCAGCATCCCCAAGGTACCACCAGCATCCCCAAGGTACCACCAGCATCCTCAAGGAACCACCAACATCCCCAAGGAACCACCAGCATCCTCAAGGAACCACCAGCATCCCCGAGGAACCATCAGCATCGCCCAGGTACCACAAGCATCCTCAAGGTACCACCAGCATCCCGGAAGTACCACCAGCATCCCCAAGGAACCACCAGCATTACCCAGGTACCACCAGCATTACCCAGGTACCACCAGCATTACCCAGGTACCACCAGCATCCCTGAGGAACCACCAGCATCCCTGAGGAACCACCAGCATCCTTGAGGAACCACCAGCATCCTTGAGGAACCACCAGCATCCTTGAGGAACCACCAGCATCCCCAAGGAACCACCAGCATCCCCAAGGAACCACCAGCATCCCCAAGGAACTACCAGAATCCCCAAGGAACCACCAGCATCACCCAGGTACCATGAGCATCCTCAAGGTCCCACCAGCATCCTCAAGGTCCCACCAGCATCCTCAAGGAACCCCCAGCATCCCCGAGCCCCACTCACCCGTGTGGCTGCGCTTGTGCACCATGAGCACGTTGGGGCCGATGCAGACCATGCCGCAGATGTCACACTTCAACTTGCCATTGGGCAAGCGGATGCCACCGGGGGAATGGGGCTCCTGGCCTGGCCCATCACAGTAGCCCAAGGGCTCCGAGAGGGAATCCTCCACGATGACGCTGTCGTCCTTCTCCAGCATCCGCTCGTCCGGGGCCAGCAGCCGGCTGCCCTCCTCGTCGCTGTACATCTCCACCTTGATGGAGTTGGCTGTGGGGAGGCACAAGGGATGGGATGTGAGGAAGGAGCCGGGAGCTTGGGCACCAGTGGCCAAAGCCATGCGGATGAGGCCCTCAGTGGCGGTGGCCTCGAGCATCTTCTCCAGCCTGCGTGGTCCTAAGGCTTCAGTCCGAAAGGGAACAGGGGGATGCGGGAGGGATGTGGGTGGGATGAACTGCTCACCTGGACCACACCAGGTTAGGGAGCGGCTGCACACCCCGGAGCACTGCTCCCGGGGGAAAAGCCACGCATTTCCCTGGATGCAAAGGCACTCGTGCTCCGGAAGCAGACACTGAACTTCCACCCTCTGGAGCAGGAGAGGCTCAAAGAGCCTCACGCAAGTCTCTGGGATCCCATCTCCATTGCTCCCAGGAACCACAGGGAAGGGATGGGACCCTGTGGGCACCCGGAACCCCAAGAAAGCTCCTGTGAGATGAGGGAAGTGGATGCAGGGACCAAGGGAAGGTAAAGCCAAAGGCAATGAGAAAGCAGAGGTGGGAGCAGAGGGCTTCTGATGGAGGCAGGAGTGGTGCTGGGACCCCCTCAGCCTTTAAGGGATCCAAGGGGGAAGCTTCCTCCCTGAAGCCATCGCCAGGAAATCCCTTTGGGATGCTCCCGGGATGGGGACAGCGGCTCCTGCTGGTCCGTGCAGGCCGGAGGAAGATGATGCTGGAGCTGAGTGGGATCCAGGGCACCCGCATGGAGCATTTAGAGTCTCTTTAAAGCTCAGATCCTTGCCTCTCCCATTGGAAGCAGGAGGCTCTTCCCAATCCCTTCGAGAACGGGCACTGGAGGAATTGAACTTCACATCCCAAAGGAGCAGCTTCCAGCCCTGCTGGGACTCCATTCCTGGGGCTCATCGGCTCTTTGTGAGAGCCCCAACACTCACCCACATCCCGGGATACACTGGGGAACGCCGGCAACATCCCGGCCTTTAGAAGCCTGGGGGGGGTGAACAAGCTCTTCCCATCGGCTGCGATTGGGAATGCTGCTTCCCGGGAGTCTTCGGGTCGCTTACCGGGCACCGAGGAGGTGGGAACGCCGCAGGTGGTGGCAGCGGAGGCTCCCAGCGCTGGGAACACCGAGAGGAAAGCTCCTCTTGCTCCCTGCCTGCAGTGGAGCGGGCAGGAGGGCTCCGCTCTCCCCCAGAGCAGGGGGGATTAGCGAGGAGCAGCAGCATGGAAGTGATTCATCTGCGCCTGCGGGAGCTTTATTGCCGGGTGAAGAGCCCAGGAATTCCCTGGCTCCGGGCCTGCCCTTCCTGGATCCCGGGGCACACAAATGCCTTCCCTAGGAGGCTCCCGGCAACGGGAACCCGGCCCTGGCACTCAGCGCCTGTTTGCTGAGCCCTTGGCCAAAGCCAATGCTGGAGGCTGAGGCATTCCTGCGGGGGGAAGCAGGATGGGACCGGAGCCGCAGCGCTCCCATGGGAGCACCCAGCGGGAAGCTCCTCGCTCAATGGGGTGACGGTTGCTGGGCTGGAGGGGGGGGTTCTCTTCTCCCATTCCCTTGGGGATGTTCCATGGAGGGGAGGAGGCCCCCGCCGCGCGCTCCCGCTGCTTCCACCCAGGTTACACAACGCCCTCCTCCTCCTCCTCCGGGGCACGGCACCAGCGGGGAAGTCAGATCCCATCAGAGGGGAGAGCATCAGCAACATCCCGGGGCTGCAGGGGACGGGGGGCAGCGTCCTCCCCCACGTGCTTTGGCTTCCAGCACGCAGAGGCTGCGGCACCGCTCCGAGAGCTCAGCCCTGCGCCAGAGGGCAAGGAGAAGGCAAAGAGCGAGGAACGAAGGGGGGAAGGAAGGGGGCTCCTTCCCGGGCAAGGGAACGCGCGGGCTTATTCCATCCCGGGCACACGAAGCAGCGCCTCCGCTACGGAAAAGCCTCGTGCTGGGAAGCAGAGGAGGAAGTCAGAGCAGGGCTGGGGGCTGAGCCAACCCCTCGGTGCCACTCACGTCCATGGACACGCAGCACCGCGAGGGTCAGGCAAGGAACGACCCCGAGTCCTTGGCATCCCCCTGGAGCCGCTCCGTGGGGGGGTTATCCCAGTGGGAAGCCAATGTCAGCGGGATGGAGGCAGGGCTGGGACTCACCACTGAGCGAGCGGCTCGGGGAGGAGTGTTGGCTGTTGGGGGTGCTCACGGTGGGCCCCACGATGGCCGAGCTGAATTCCTTCTCCAGGGAGGAATCCCCACTGCCTTTGGGAAGAGGGAGACAGCAGTGAGTGAGGCCCCGAACGGTCCCTTGGGATGGGGCTGCTGCCAGCCGCGTTTGCCATGGGCATCCTGACCCCGCGCTCTGCCCAACTCCCTTTGCCTGTAATGAAGTGAGAATGCCCAAGCGGTTCCTTATGGCTCTGGGAAGCCAAATCCACCCCAGCGAGCCCTCAGTGCCCCAGAGCAGCACCCTCTGAATGGGACCCCAGCGCCCCACAGCTCCACTGGGAAGAGGTTTCCTCTCCTCCTGGGATCACATTGGGATTGATGGGGACCCTTCCCATGCTCGAGCTCATGGACAGGTTCTGGGGCTGATGGAGGGGCTGAGTCCTCATGCTGCTCTATGGGCTGGGGGGGGCACTGTTGAGCCCCAACCCCAACGCGCTGCTGCATGGGGTGAGAGTGCCCCACATCGCGTTCAGCTCCACGGGCACCCCCTCTGCTCCCCGCAGCACAGGGGCTGCAGGCACCCATAGCCCCTATAGCCCACCCTGCACAGGGGGTGCGAGCCCCCGCAGCTCCCCCTGCCCAGCGCATCCCCTTCCCATCTTCCCAGCTCCAAGTCATTCCAGGATCCGCCCCCCCCCCCCCCCCCCCGCATCCCTGCATCCTGTTGAATTCCCATTCCTGTACCTTGCTGGAGATAGCCTGGAGTGCTCTCACAGCCAACTCCTTGGAAACAGCGCTGGAGCCCCGGCTGCGTGTGCATGTCTGCGTCGCTGGCAGGGCGCACGCAGCCACTCACCTTCCAGGAAGAGCAGATTCCTGGAAGCCAGGGAAAACGACCGTCATTTTACAGGCAGCAGCACAGGGAGAGCGGGAATGCCGCCGCGGCGCCCCGGGAAGGATGCTGCGCGCAGGGAGAGGGCAGCGGGCCGAGGCGGTCGCTCCCGGGAAGGATGCTGCGCGCAGGGAGAGGGTACCGGGGATGCTCTGCCCCCAGGGCGCAACAACATGGAATGTCAATGGGAAAGGGGGGATTTGATGTGTGGAGGGAGAAGCTCCACAACCTGGAATGCCGGTGGGAATAAGAGGATGTGAGGCGGGGAGGGAGAGGAGCAGCATCCCAGGGTCACCCCACTCACTGGGATCCGATCCCTTGGCAGTGGGGTGGGGACAGTGGAGTGGAAGCAGCTCACACCGAGCCCCTGCCCGGACACAGGGCCGTGTATCCGTATGGAATCGCACACACGGAGGGATCGACCTCAATGGCAGCTCCCACCCCACAGCGGGACCAAACCTGGGCTGGGCTTCAGCCCCACAGAGGAGCTCAGGGCTCACGAACCCCCCCCCAGTGATGCTGAGGGCGGGAAGAACATGTTCCACATCCCATTCCCATTCCCATTCCCAGCTCCAGCCCTTCCCATGTGCTGGATAAAGGCTGAAACACCCCCAGGGAGCCTCCGCAAGGAGGAGAACCGAGTTCCTTCCTCCTCTCTGCTGCCCTGCTTTCAGCTCCTCAGCGAGCCAGCTTCAGCCTCGGATCCCAAAGGAGCCCCAGTCTCAGCATCAGGAGCTGATCATTCCCGAAACAGGGAAGCGCTCCCCTGCTCCCACAGACCTCCAGCAGGACGCCCTCGGCCGGGATCGGGACCGGACACCGGGATACCCCAGCTCGGAGCCCGGGAAGGCGGGAGCTGAAGCACTTCCCAGCGCTGGGAACACCGTTTCCCCCTTCCCGCTGGAGAGCCCAGGAAATACCGGGTCACGATTCATGTGCTCCACAATTCCCACATGGAAACCCGCCGGAAACGCGCCTGTGGCCCACTTATCCCAGGAGCTGAGGGTGAGGAGGGGGAAGAGCTCCCGGAGCTCTGCTCTTCGCACCCCAGGGCCCCAGGGCCAGGCTTCAATCCTCACCCCATGGATGAGCTGATCCCTGTTTCCTGCCCTCATCCCAGGCAGCCCCAGGCTCCACTCCCCATGTTCCAAAGGGAAGGGCCCATGGAGCTCCCCCAACGCTGCTCTTCCCCTCTCCCATCCTTTAACCATTCCCCTCCCTCCAGGCTCCAGGAGCTGCGTAACCCTCCATCCCCCCAACTTCCAGCCTGGAAAGCTGCATCCCAAGAGGGATTCAGGCTCTCGCGCTCCAGGGAGCTGGGAGCAGCCGCCTGGAGCAGGATCAGGCACATGGGGAGCCTCTGGGATCAGAGGGAATCCTTGGAGGAAGCAGGGACTTCGCCAGGGTGGGCAGCATGTCCTGGGATTCCTGCACTGATCCCATGGGATCCAATGCACTTCCACAGGGAGCTTCCTCCCTGCGGAGCTGGATTCACTCTAATCCCTCTCTTATCCCAAGCGAAGGTGTTTCACATCCCAGAGATAAGAACAAATCCCAGCAAACCACCGCATTCCCGCCCGGATGGGTCCTGCAGGACACCAGATAAGCTCAATCCCTGTCAGTATCCCAGAGCTCCCTATGGTCACCGGGGCTGTGATCCCAGCACAGCTGATTCCAGCACGTTGGCATCCAGGGAAGCTCCATCCACGCATCCATGCATCCACCTCCTGCTCTTCCAAGATCCATGGGGGAACTCCCAGCTGCCTCCAGGGCAACACAAGAGGGACCCTGGAGCAGCTTCCAGGGGGATAAGAAACCTGGAAAGGGGCTTTGGATAAGGGATGGAGGGACAGGACAAAGGGAATGGCTTTAACCTGCCAGAGGGAGCTTGGGATGGGATCTGAGGAGGAATCTTCCCTGCGAGGGAGGCGGGACATGGAATGGGCTGAATGGAGGCTCCATCCCTGCTCAAGGCCAGGCTGGAGCAACCTGGTCCAAGGGGTCCCTGCCTCTGGAATTGCATGAGCTCCAAGATCCCTTCATCCCAACCCATTCCATGGCTCTCTGACTACACCACGGCCACGGTGATGTTGGGACCATCTCAATGGCAGCAGCACAGCCATGGGCAAAGCCAGAGGATAACTTAATCCCAAAGGATGGGGCTGAGCATCCCGAATCCATCAGGATCCCGAAGGAGCCAACACGACACCTACCAGATATGTAGGATCGCCCGTTACAGTCTTCGATATCCATCTTGAAGGGATTTTGCTGGAATAGAAAGCAGAGCACGGTCATCTCCTCCCCTCGGGCCACATGGAATCACACCACAGGGAAAGGGGAATGTGCCCAGCTCCCGCAGGCACAGCGCTTTGATCCGGCCTCCATCCCAAACCAGCCCCGTTTTCCAAGCGGGAATGGGGCTCAAGGAGCACTTGGGTTGGAAATGCAGGAGAACAGCTAAAGCCAGGGAGGATTTGTCTCCTTGGAAAGGGAAAACCAATGGGATCCGGAGCCGCGAGAGATGGAGACACCGGGATGCAGACCCCGGGATGCAGACACTGGGACGCAGACCCCGGGATGCAGACCCCGGGATGCAGACCCCGGGATACAGACACCGGGCTGCAAACACCGGGATACACACACCGGGATGCAGACCCCGGGATGCAGACACCGGGATGCAGACACCGGGATGCAGACACCGGGATGCAGAGCCCTCGACCCGCTCCCGATCCACAACTAAAAGGCGCCTCATATCCATATCCCGGGCACTGAGGGACTCCGAGCAGGATTCAGGAGCTGCGCAGCACCCGGGAACAGCGGCTCCATTCCCGTCCTTCCCTGCGGCACAACGGGAGCATCCAGAGCTCCCTTTCCCACTATTAACTTTGTGGGATGAAGTGACTGAGGCTGGAACCAAAGCAGCCGCCCACTGATCCCTATGGAGCAGAGCCCAGGAACACCTGTGTCAACCCCCCACGCTCCAGGAGCACATTCCCATCTCGAGCCTTCCTTCCCGGCTTTCCGGAGCAATCATCCCATTGGGAATGCGGTGCTGGAAGTAGAGCAGAGGGAGTGCCTGAAATAAGGCCTTTTCCCTAAGGAAAACAAATCAAAGGCCTCGGAATTAGCCCGGATTAAGGAACCCCCATCCCAGTATCCGGGTGGGATGCGGCTTGGGAACGTCCTTTGCCCAGTGAGAGGCTGCAGGTCCCTCCTGTGGCCAGGAACATCCCAGAGATGGGAATTCTCCCTGCTCCCGAGCTCATGTCCCTCCGCAGCAGGTCTGGATCCTGCGGGAAGCCAAGCGGGATGAGCTGGAGCTCGGGATGAGCGCCTCGGAGCCTCCTTCAGGGGCAGAATGAGTCAGGGCCGGAACGTGGCTTTATCCCAACTCCAGGAGCTGCAAATGGTTTTTCCACCGCTGAGGAATGAAGCGGCCGCTCCGAACAGCGGGAATGCTGCGGGATCCAGCGCAGGGAACCTCCAAAGGGATCACGAGGGGACGCGACGCTGCAGCCGAAGAGGGACCATTGGGAGCGAAGCAGTGGGAATATTCCCAGAGAGATTCCCGGCTCCCAGCACCATCAGAGGGTCCTCCGGTTATCCCGTGGGTGCCATATCCCACAGAACAGCCCCACTCCGGGTGCCTTTCCCTGGGAATTGGGCAAATCCGGCCGCAATTCCCGATGCAATTCCCGACCGGAAGAGGGGCTCAGAGAGGGAACCCCCGAGGATGCGGCTCAGGCAGCAAAGCGGGACTGGGATTCCTCACCAACACTCCCTGCTCCCGGCTGGAACAGCGCTGGCTCCACGATGGATACATGGATAGAGCCGGCTTTGACAGGCGGCTGCTGGGAAAGGCGCAATTCCCCCTCTGGAAGCAGGAATTGGATCCCAAAGCAATCCAGGGATATTTTGCACCGGGGCTTTGATCCGTGGTGTCCTTTGGGGGGAAGCTCCTCCGTACATTGGGGGATGGACGGAGCCCGGGATAGACACGCTGGATCCTCAACGTTCCCGAGGTCTGGAATGGATGCTCCGGGCGCTCTGCCCTCGGATAACCGCAGATCCCGCGATCCCCAGCAGGAGCAGCGCCCGATCCCGAGTTTCCTCAAGTCCATGGAAGCGGAAGCCAGGATGAATCCCGCTTTCCCGTCCCGGCGGGACACAGGCTCTGATCCCTTCAGTGCCCGCTCCAGGATGTGGGTACAGCAGGAATAAGCTCATGGATGACACCGGGCAGCATCTTCCCATCGCACCCCCCCCATCCCATGGGAATGAGATCCCGCATGGAGCAACCAGGAGCAGGAACAAGTTCCCGGCTTCAGCCCAAAGCAGCCGGGACCCCGGCTCCGGCTTCAGGAATGCGATCCCAGGGAGCCAACAACGGGAACACGAACCCCCCCCCCCCGGAGCATCCAGGGCAGGATCCAGCACTGGGAAAACCCCTCCCGAGCCACCACCTCCAGCATTCCAGAGCGGGAAGCACTTGGAAGCAGCTTCCCCTATTCCCAAGGAACCATTCCCTGACCCCCCCATCCCAACCCGATATCCCATGGAGGGGGGGGGCCAGGACACGATCCAATCCTATCCACAGCCATGGAACAGCGGCCGAATTCCAATGGGATCCCGATCCCTCCCCATGTCCCGGTTGTGTCCCGGGACCCCCCCTTGGTTGAGCCCATTCATCCGGGGGGAGGGGGGGGAGGAGTTCAAAGCCCCCCCCCAAAAGGGCGCAGATTCCGCCCCCCCCAAAGGAGCCTCGCAGCCCCCCCCCCCCCCCCATGGACGCCCCGGCGCTTCCCCCCCCCCGCTCCCGGCCACCCCCCCCCATCCCGTTGCCCCCCCCCCGGCCCCGCTCTCACCGGCGGGAGGGGGAAGGCCCCCCCCGGTTCCGCCCCGGCCGCGGGGGGGGGTCACGGGCGCGGCGGCGGCGGCGGCTCCACCTGAGGAGGGCCCGGGCCCCCCCCCCCGCCGCCCGCCCGCCCGCCCCGAGCCACTTCCGGCCCCCGCCGCAGCCAGGCCGCGCAGCAGAGCGCCGACGCTGTCGAGCCGCCGCCGGGAGGGGGGCGACGCGGCCGCCATGGGCTAACACGGGGAGGGGGGGGCAGTCGAGCACCGATGAATCGAGCGGTGAACAGGGGAGGGTAGAGGAGCGCCGAGTGGGGGCGAGGGGAGTGCGGATGGAGGGGGTAGAGCCGAGGGCATCGATGGGCCCCGGGGGCTGGAGCGGTAATCGATAGCCGATAATCGATAACCGGTAATCGATACGGCGGGGATGGGCTCGCAGCACAACGAGAGGCACCGGGAGCCCCCCAAGGGGATCGATCATAGGGAGGTTGTGGGGTCCTATAGGTTCAGGGAGTCCCATAGGGTCATGGGGCTGTATAGGGTAAGGGAGCTGCACAGGGCCGGGGGTCCTATAAGGTCATGGGGGTTATATAGGGTCAGGGGGTTATGCAGGGTCACAGGGTTCTGTGGGGCTACAGGTCCCACAAGGTCGTGGGGTCCTATAGGGTCAGGGTTATATAGGGTGAGAGGGTCCCATAGGGTCAGAAGGTCCCATAGGGTCAGGGTTATATAGGGTCAGGGTCCCATAGGGTGAGAGGGTCCCATAGGGTCAGAGTTATATAGGGTCAGGGTCCCATAGGGTGAGAGGGTCCCATAGGGTCAGAAGGTCCCATAGGGTCAGGGTCCCATAGGGCGAGAGGATCCCATAGGGTCAGGGTCCCATAGGGTCAGCAGTTCCACAGGCTGACGGTGTCCCATAGGACCAGTGGCTTGTACAGGATCCCAGTGAGGTCCGGGTCACCTGGGGACAGAGGGGTCCCTCTTCTGTGGGACCTTTGGGTTGGGGGGGGTCTCCCAGATCCACCCCCTGTATCCCACCGCATCCCATCCCATCCCACCCCATCCCAACCTGCCCCATCCCATCCCATCCCATCCCATCCCGGCCTCACTCTGCCCCCGGAACCTCCGAGTCCATAAAAGCTTCACAATCTTTATGGAGCCACTTTCACACGTCGGGGGCCATAAACTGCAGCGCCCTTTGCTCCGCGGCGCAGGCGGGGGGGGGGGGGGGGGGAACGCCGCCGCCGGCAGCAGCCGCTCAGCGGGTGACGGTGACACGGACGCGGTGCCAGGCGTTGCTGAGGACCCCGCGCAGGTTCCAGATGGGCGCCACGGTGTCGGGCTGAACGTTGTAGCTCCCGTCCACGGCCTTGCACACGATCTCCACCTCCGCGCCCGCCGCCACCGGCGCCCGCAGCTCCCACAGCTTCCAAGCCCAGGCGCGCCCCAGCGCCGCGCGCTCGCCCTCCACCCACCGCGCCACGCGCCAGCTGCGGCCCCCGTCCAGGGACACGTCCACCCGCACCACGTCGCGCCCGCCGCCGCTCCACGCGTAGCCCTTCACCGTCAGCTCCCCCGGCGGCACGGCCGCGCCGGGGCGCGGGTGGGTGATGGCCGACTGCACCGGCAGCTCCTGGATGGCGGGCGCCGCGCTGTAGTCCACCGAGTCCCAGTCCACGCAGGGCGAGAAGCCCTTGTAGTCGTTCTGCTGCCAGTGGCTGGGGCTCTCGGCCGCGCTCACCGCCACCCGCCCCAGCCACTTCACGCTGCGCGCGCCCACCACGCCGGGCACCACCACGCGCACCGGGAAGCCGTGGTCGCGGGGCAGCTCCTCCCCGTTCATCTCGTAGGCGAGGAGGACGTCGGCGCCGGCGCTGACGGCGCGGCCGTAGGGGATGGAGGCGCCGTAGGGGGCCCCGCCGGGGTCGGCGTCCAGGCCCTCGAAGCACACGTGCCACTCGCCGGCGCGCTCCTCGCCGAAGCCGGCGTGCAGCAGCACGTCCCGGAGCCGCGCGCCGCCCCAGCGGGCGGTGCCGATGGCGCCGATGTCCCACGGGAGCCCCTTGACGGGGCGCACGCGGCTCATCTCGGAGCGGCGGTTCCCGGCGCACTGCAGCGTGGCCGTCACCTCGTGCTTGGGGAAGCGGCTCCGCAGCTCCGACAGCGACAGCGACAGCACCCGGCCCCCCGGGCCCTCCACGCGCAGCCGGTACGAGCCCGGGTCCACCGCCGGCACCGGGAGGTGGTTGCGGGTGAAGAAGAGCTCGTTGGGGGTCAGGAAGCGCTCGGCCAACAGCTCCGCAGGGGTCTCGGCGTTGAACGGCTTCCGGCTGCTGACGCGCAGCCCCGGGTGCCGAGGGGGGTCCCCGGCGAACGGGTCCTGAGCGGCGGCGGGGTCCGGGGGGGCCTCGTCGGGGCTGAGCTCCCCCACCTTGAACTCCCGCAGCAGCTCCAGGACGTGGGGCTGGTTGTGGACGGCGTAAAGGGCCCAGAAGGGCTCCAGGGCGCCCCCGGCCGCCAGCAGCAGCTTCTCGGCGCCGCCGGGGTGAAGCTCCACGAAGTCGGTGACATCGAAGACGTCGGTGCCGTGCGTGACCCAAACGCGGTCCTGGGGGGAGCGGTGCCTCCCCACCTCCTCCCGTGTGTACCGGGGGTACCGGCGGCTCGGGGGGGCCTGGGCCGCCTGCGCCACCTGCGGGACCCCATCAGTGCCCGGGGCCGTCCCGGTCCCGCCGCTGCCCCCCCCGGTGCCCCCTCGCTACTCACCCTCCGCCGCCGCTCTCCGTAGGCCAGCGCAGCTCCGAGGCCCAGCAGCGCCGCCAGCACCGCGGCCGCCCCCCGCCGTCCCCCCGCGGCCGGGTTACCGGGAGTGAGGCGGGAGCAGCCGCGGCGGGGCAGCGGCAGCCTGCGGGGGGACAACGGGGCTGGGACCGGCAACGGGGAAAGGGGGCGCCGAGGAGCGGGGGTCCCGACGGGGCGGGTCCTACCTGCGCCCGGCGGCGATAGCGGCAGCGCGGAGCAGCAGCATCGCAGCGGGACCTGCACGGGAGAAAGCGGCTGGGGCGGGCACCGGGCATCGCTCTACCGGGAACCGGCCCCGGGGGGGCGGGCAGCGGGGACCCGCGCGGGGCATCCCCGCTCCTCCCGCCCCTTCGCTCCGGTGCTCCCCCCGGGTCCCGTCCCGGTCCCGTCGCGAACCTGCGTTGCGGTTTCAGTTGCGCGACCTCCTTTGCGGCGCTGCCCCTTTAAGAGGCGTGAGGTGGGCGTGGCCTCAGGCGAACCCACGCCCCTCAGTGTGGGGTGGGCGTGGCCAAGCCCCTCCGGGGCTCCGGCGGGTGGTGGGGCGCGTTTAAAAGGGCAACAGCAGCGCGGCTTAAAGGGGCAACGCACTTAAAGGAGCCGCGGCACTTCCCGGTGGGCAGCGGGGGTCGGTCCCGTTGTTGACCGGAGCCGCCGCCGCCCCGCTGGGATCCGCGATAAGCGTTATCGGGGCACGGCCGGCGGCGGC
Source organism: Amazona ochrocephala (assembly GCA_039720435.1). Lineage (NCBI taxonomy): Eukaryota > Metazoa > Chordata > Aves > Psittaciformes > Psittacidae > Amazona > Amazona ochrocephala. The sequence goes on from CM077900.1 coordinate 2,651,004, forward strand.
AGACGGGCGGAGCCCCGCATCCCGCCCTGCGCACACAGAGGCGGGGTGCGTCGAGCCCCGTTGGCTCCCGTTGGCTGGGCTTTACGTCCGTGAACGGCGTGGGGAAAGGAGGGGCCGAGCTCGGGTACCAAGGTTGTTATTGAACCGCGGTGGAGGCGCTCCCTCGAAGCCAAAATCATTGTAATTATAATAAGAATGACCAGGAAAGGGGGGGGGGGGAGCTGCAGCGTGACCCCAAACCGGGACATAGGGGGGGGAAATAGGGGGCAGAAAGAGGGACCCCAGCCCCGGGTCAACACCAAGCCCTGATTTGAGGGGCTGGGGAAGGGGGGATCTGCCCCTGCAACAGGGGGCTTCATATGCGATGGGTCCCTTTGCCCCACAGACATGGGTAGGGTGGGCCCCCCATGCCGTGCAGAGCCCGAGCCCATGGGGTGACCCCCACTGGGGTGGCCCCCACTGGGGTGGCCCAATGGGCTCAATGGGGCCCTTTCGGCAGCTGGGACCTGGAAGCATCCCAATGCTCCGCAGGGTTCCTGCAGCTGGGAATGCTCCAGGAGAAGCCAAACCCTGGGGGCTCCGAGTGGGGGGGCCCCAAAGTGAACCCACTCCCCACCAAGGTGCATCTTAAGGGGACGTTTCCATGACTAAAGTGCAAACCGGAGACGCCGGCACCGGATGGGGAGGAACCGTGGGGAGAGCCGGGGGGGGGCTCCTCATGGCCCCATCACCGCGGCATTCCCATCCTCCGGCCAGAGCCGGGAGTCAAGGCCACCCATGGGAGGAAGCGAGGGCGCTGCAGCTTCCCTCCCTCCCATAGAGCCAAAAAGGAGGAAGAGGAAAAGGGGGGGGGGATAATAAAAATAAGGACAATCCAACAGAAATCCGTGACAGACCCCGCGGGAACTCCGCATTCCCGCGGCCGGGAAGCTCCGAGGCCGGGACAGAGGCGGGAGCCGCGGCTCAGCGGGAGGAGGCAGCGGCGGGAGCTCCGCTCGCTGCGGGCGCCCATGGTACAAAGTGAGGAAGAGTCCGGATTCCCATCCCGAGTCCAATCCGCAGCCGACGGAGCTCCCGGGAGCAGCGGCGGTGGAAGCGGCGCAAAGTGCGGTGAGGGGCACGGCGGGGCCTGGGGGGGGCGTGGATGGAGAAGGGGGGGTCCCGGCGCCGCCTCAGTTGCTACAACACTGGCTCCTGTGCTGCTGGCTCTGCTCGTGCAGGTCCACGCCGCGGCCGCGGCCGCCGGCCCCGCTCGTGCTCTGGGGGTCGCTCTTTGGCAGCTTCTTGGCTGGAAGGGGAAGGAGGAAGAGGAGGTGGCGGCGCATAGGGGGGGCAGAGGCCACGGGGATGGGCTCCCGGTGAGCGGCAAAGGGGGGGGCGCAGGGGATGCATGAGCGCTGCTGGGCCCCAACGCATCAGAACCATGGTTTGGGTTGGAAGTCATGGAATGGGTTGGAAGTCATGGAATGGGTTGGGTTGGAAATCATGGAATGGGTTGGGTTGGAAGTCATGGAATGGGTTGGGTTGGAAATCATGGAATGAACTGGGTTGGAAATCATGGAATGGGTTGGGTTGGAAATCATGGAATGGGTTGGGTTGGAAATCATGGAATGCGTTGGGTTGGAAGTCATGGAATGGGTTGGGTTGGAAGTCATGGAATGAATTGGGTTGGAAATCATGGAATGGGTTGGGTTGGAAGTCATGGAATGGGTTGGGTTGGAAGTCATGGAATGCGTTGGGTTGGAAATCATGGAATGCGTTGGGTTGGAAATCATGGAATGGGTTGGAAATCATGGAATGGGTTGGAAATCATGGAATGGGTTGGAAATCATGGAATGGGTTGGGTTGGAAGTCATGGAATGGGTTGGGTTGGAAATCATGGAATGAATTGGGTTGGAAATCATGGAATGAATTGGTTTGGAAATCATGGAATGCGTTGGGTTGGAAGTCATGGAATGGGTTGGGTTGGAAGTCATGGAATGCGTTGGGTTGGAAATTATGGAATGGGTTGGGTTGGAAATCATGGAATGGGTTGGAAATCATGGAATGAATTGGGTTGGAAGTCATGGAATGTGTTGGGTTGGAAATTATGGAATGGGTTGGGTTGGAAGTCATGGAATGGGTTGGAAATCATGGAATGGGTTGGGTTGGAAATCATGGAATGGGTTGGGTTGGAAGTCATGGAATGGGTTGGGTTGGAAGTCATGGAATGGGTTGGGTTGGAAGTCATGGAATGGGTTGGGTTGGAAGTCATGGAATGGGTTGGGTTGGAAGTCATGGAATGGGTTGGGTTGGAAGTCATGGAATGGGTTGGGTTGGAAATCATGGAATGAATTGGGTTGGAAATCATGGAATGGGTTGGGTTGGAAGTCATGGAATGGGTTGGGTTGGAAGTCATGGAATGAATTGGGTTGGAAATCATGGAATGGGCTGGGTTGGAAGGGACCTCAAAGCTCCACCAGTTCCAACCCCTGCCACGGGCAGGGACACCTTCCACTAGGGCAGCTTGCTCCAAGCCCCTGTGTCCAACCTGGCCTTGAACAGGGATGGGGAATCCAAACGTTCCCCATTCAACCCATTCCATGTCCCACCACTCTCACAGGGAAGAACTTCCTCCGAAGATCCCATCTCATCTCCCTTCTGGCAGGTTAAAGCCATTCCCCTTGTCCTGCCCCTCCATCCTTTATCCAACGCCCCTCTCCAGGCTTCCTGGAGCCCCTTTAGGCACTGGAGCTGCTTTCAGGTCTCCCTGCAGCCCTCTCCAGGCTGCAGCAGCCCAGCTCTCAGCCTGGCTCTAAGGGTCACCCCACCCTTCCCATCCCATCATCCCAACAGCTCCACATCCTCGCGGCTCCCCCCCACTCACCAATGGCCAGGAAGAGGTCATTGACGTTCATCGCCGTCTTGGCCGACGTCTCCATGAACAAGAGGCTGTTGTCATCTGCGTAAGCCTGAGCCTCCTGCAACGCACCCATAGGATGGGAGAGGCCCCAGCAGCACCCAGAGGGGCTGGGGATGGGGCTGGGGACAGGGATGGGGCTGGGGATGGGGCCGGGGATGGGGATGAGGCCGAGGATGGGGATAGGGATGGGGATGGGGACAGGGATGGGGCCGGGGATGGGGATGGGGACAGGGATGGGGCTGGGGATGGGGCCGGGGATGGGGATGAGGCCGAGGATGGGGATAGGGATGGGGATGGGGACAGGGATGGGGCTGGGGATGGGGCCGGGGATGGGGATGAGGCCGAGGATGGGGATAGGGACGGGGATGGGGCTGGGGCCGGGTGGTGGCACCCAGCACCCCCTCACCTCATACTCCACCATGCGCTTGCTGGCCAGGTCGGCTTTGTTGCCCGCCAGGGCAATGACGATGCTGGGGCTCGCCTGGCGCTGCAGCTCCTTCACCCATGTCTTCGCCCGTGCAAAGGTTTCCTAGGAGCAGAGGTGGGACCCAGGGCTCATCCCAGGGCTGTGCTGCAAGGGGGGGGGGCTTAGAGGGACCCCCACTGAGGAAACAGCCCCCAGCGCCCCCCCCCAAAGCTCCTTTATGAGGGTCCCTACCTGGTTGGTGATATCGTAGACCACGATGGCAGCCTGGGCCCCCCGGTAGTACATGGGGGCCAGGCTGTGGTACCGCTCCTGCCCGGCTGTATCCCAGATCTCGAACTTGACCGTTGTGTCATCCAGGCAGACGGATTGTGTGAGGAATGCCGCTGTCCGGATGGATAACGGCATTAGTGCCGTTATCCCAGTGCATCCCAAACCCCATCACACCTCCCCCTGCACCCCACTAGCAGACATCTCCAGCATCCCCAACCCAACCAGAGCATCCCCAACCCACCCACAGCATCCCCTGCATCCCCAACTCAACCAGAGCATCCCCTGCATCCCAAACCCAACCAGAGCATCCCCTGCTTCCCAAACCAACCAGAGCATCCCCTGCATCCCAAACCTAACCAGAGCATCCCCTGCATCCCAACCCAACCAGAGCATCCCCTGCATCCCAAACCCAACCAGAGCATCCCCTGCTTCCCAAACCCAACCAGAGCATCCCCTGCATCCCAAACCCAACCAGAGCATCCCCTGCATCCCAAACCCACCCAGAACATCCCCTGCATCCCCCACCCACCCACAGCATCTCCTGCATCCCAATGCACCCCAGACCCCGCAGAGCTGGGTGCAAGGCTCAGGCTCCTATGGACCGGGAGCTGGGACCAGGATGCCGGCTCACCTCCGATGGTGCTCTCCTGGTACTCGTGGAACTGGCCCTTGACGAAGCGCAGCACCAGGCTGGATTTGCCCACGGCCGACTCCCCCAGCAGCACCAGTTTGAACTGACAGATCTTCCCGGCTTGGGACTGCCCGTTCGGCCTGGCGGCTCCTCGGCTGCTCATGGCCCCCACTTAGCTGGGAATGCCGCGGGGTGTCCGTGCGGGAAGGGTCCGCTCGCTCCTCCTGCAAGCAGGGAAGAGCCGTCGGGATCTGGGATCTCTGCACCGCCCCCCCCCCGGCATCCGCGGCTCCTCCATTTCCAAAGGGGTCGATTGGAGCGAATCCAGGAGGCAGGAAGCCGGGATCCTCGCAGCGAGGAGGCTGGGAGTGAGTCAGCAGCGCAGCAGCGCTCCCGGGAACGCCACTGGAGACCGGGAGCCAGGAGGAAAGAGATGGGAACAGCTCCCGGCTCTGCCCCAGCATTCCTCAGCGCTGGAATGGGGGGGGGGGGGGCTGCCCCTTGTTTGTGCTCGGGCACCGGGAATGCTGCAGCTTCCCAAGGGAAGGAGGAGGAAGCAGATGGGGGTTTTCCATTGGGAATGATCTCGCTCCTAACATTCCAGTTGGAGCAGAGCTTTGGGAGCAGTGGATAAGGCCAGAACCCAGCGGGACGTTGGTGGACGCCGGTTCCCCTTCCCCACCCGCCCCAAGGGGCTGCTCGACCCCGGCACGCACAGCATGGACCATGCCTGGATCCGCTGGGAGCTGCGGGATCACCCCCGGCTCCCCCAGGGCACAGCACAGGGAATGCTGCCCCCCTCCCCCGGCAGGGACGCCTGGAATCCTGCCCGTCTCATCCATAAAGGATCGGGAATACACATGGATGAAGTTCGGGATCGCTCCTGGCCAAGTGTCCCTCAGGGGCTGAGGGCTTCCCAGTGTTTTAAGCGCTCGGAGCAGATCCGGGACACAGGGAACGGCCCCAGGATCATCCCGGCTCCGTCGCCCTCAAAGCACATGGAGGAATCCAACCAGCACCGCACAGGAGCAGCAGCCCCGTCCTGGCGCCCACAGAGGGGGGCACGGCGGGGCCAGCTCCGGAATCCGCTCTGGGAATGGATCCACCTCTCCAAGGCTGATCCCACTTCCTCCAGGGAAGGGGCTGGATCCTTCCTTCCCTCCCAGGATGATTCTGGGAGCAGCCCCATCCACATCATCCCACCTCCACCGCTTGCTCCGTGCGGATTTCCAACACCAGATCCCATCAGCCCGGATTGGATCCCAGGCTATTCCTAAGGGAAGATCTGCCAGGCCTGGGATGGGAATGCTCACTTGCCCCTGGCACAACCCCACATCACGTTTTCCAGCCCCCTGGAACCACATGGATCCAGACCCTCACTGGCGAGGTGGGAGCTGCCTCCTCCCATCAGTGCTTCCCAATGGCTCCATGCCCATGGATCCCATCGGGATTAAGGAAGCTCCAATCACCCCAACCTGAGCCTCGGCGCACCAGAAGCTCCTCCGCCCCCGGGGTCAGCAGCATTCCCGGGATGGCCCACATGGACCATTCCATCCCTTCCCAACGGGATCCCGGTGGCACCGGCTCACGGCCTCACCACTTCCCCCCGGGCAAACGGCTCTCCCGTTGCCGCCAACGCCGGTACCGGGGGGAGCCCCGGAGCAAACCGGAGCCACGAGGCCCTCATCATTGGGTTCAATGAAGGGACCCGGCTCCGGACCCCCCCTCCCGGTGCCCCGGAATGGATCCTCCCGCTACGGGGTGGGGGTGGGCACAGGTCCCGGTCCCGCGGCCACCCCCATCCCGGGGCACCGGAGCCCTCCCCCCCCCGCCTCGGTCCCGGTGCCCCCCCCGGTCCTGGTGCCCCCCCCCACGGTGCCGGTGTCCCACCCCCGGTACCTCAGCGCCCGTCGCGGCCCCGGAGCGCACAAACAGCGGCTCCGCCAACCCCTCCTGCCGCGGGCGGGATGAAGGCGCGGCTCAGCCAATCAGGTGCGAGGAGCGGGGTGGAGGACACGCCCGTACCTCTCGGCTGCACCAATGGGAGGGAAGGGGGAGCGCGTCATCACCCCGCCCCGTGCAAGGAGACCAATGGGAGAGGAGGGGGAGCGCGTCAGCGCGCCGCTCCGCGTAGGGAAACCAATGGGAGAGTGGGACAGGGCGGATGGGCAGAGGGATGACCAATGGGAGCGAGGAGAGCGGCTGGCCAATGGAAGGGAAGGATGGCGCCGGAGGCGGGCGGCCATAGGGTGAGCGGCTGCGCGAGCAGCCAATGGGAGGAGGTGCCACCGAGGGTGGGCGGCACCAACGACAAATAAGGTGACCTCAGGGGGCGGAACGCCGCCACCGCAAGGGCCAATGGGGACGTGGGAAGCCGGAGCAGGAGCACTGCGCAGCCAACCCGAGGCCGGCAGCAGGGCGACAACGCGACGCGCGCAGCCAATCAGAAGAGCCGCTTGCCGTGATTGACAGAGGCGGGGCGGGCGGTGTCCTCCCTGGCCCCACCCACCCCATTCCAGGGCGGGGCGGGGCTCAGCCAATAGGAGCGCGGCAGAGCGCGAGGGGGCGTAGCCATCGGTGGGTGTGGGTGAGGGCGTGGCCTCGCCGTGGTGGGCGGGGCCGGGCGCAGCCACGCACCGCCCCATGGGGGGGATTTGGGCCCATGTAGAGACACGGGGGCACTCATTGGGCAATGGGGGGGGGAAAGCCCGTGATGGGGATGGGGCGCACTGACAGAGGGGCCCGGGGGGGTCCTATGGGTGCCCCCCCCGCTACACACAGAGCCTGATGTTAGCTACAAAACTGCAGTTACAAAAGTCACAAAGGGGGGAGAAGGGCGGGGGGGGGCACCAGGACCCCGAACAGGGCAATGGGGGGCTGGGGGGGGGGGGGGCCACATGAACACAACCCCCGGCCCCAAGGCGAGGAGGAGGAGGATGGGGATGAAGCCGCTCACCCCATACCCAATGCTTATCACGGGGCCCCCCCCTTTGTAAGTGCCGCAAGTCCAGGTTGGGGGGGGCCCTCTCCCTACATTAAGACCCCCAGAGGGGGGAGGGGGCTCCGGCTGCATCCCAATGATGCGCCATGGAGGGTCCGATGGGGAGGGCAGCCCCGTACCCCCCCCCCATTCACCCCATGGTCCCACCCGGCGCGCACCACTCAGAGGCGCAGGTGGGGGACGGTGCGGGTGACATCGCGGAAGAAGGGGTGTCCCAGCGCCGCCTTGGCCGAGATCCGCTTGTTGGGGTCATAGTGCAGCATTTGCTGGGGGGAGATAGGAAGGCGGGGGGTTTAAGGGGGGGGGCACCCATTACATCCCCCCCCCCATTCAATGGGGACCCCCCCCTACTCACCGCTAGGAGCTTGCGGCCCTCCTCCTCGAGGGGGGGCACCACCTTGGTGAAGTCCTGGCGGGCCCACTTGGGGAAGGTGGGTTTGTAGTCGGGCATGGCCGTGACCCCCGGCCAGGCGGCCTCGTCCGGCGTTCCCAGCGTGCGGAAGATGCGGAAGAGCTGATCGATCTCCGAGTCCCCCGGGAAGAGCGCGCGGCGGGTGATCTGCGCCCAGCGGCAGCGGGATCCAATGGGATCAGCATCCCCCCCATGGGGTCCAATGGGATCAGCACCCCCCATGGGACCCAATGGGATCAGCACCCCCCCCATGGGATCCAATGGGATCAGTACCCCCCCATGGGACCCAATGGTATCAGCACCCCCCATGGGATCCAATGGTATCAGCCCCCCACCATGGGACCCAATGGGATCAGGCCCCCCCACCCCCCCATGGGACCCAATGGGATCACCCGCGTGGCGCTCACACCGGCGCCTCGTGACCCCCCCCCCCGCTGGGATCGTGGTACAGGCGTCTGGGGGTCAATGGGGGATGCGGTTGGACGCGTGACGGGCACCCCCCGGGAGCGGCTCACATGACAGCCATGAAGTGGCTTTGATCCCAGCTCCATTCAGGGATGGGATGGGGATGGGAATGGGGATGGGAACAACCCATCCCATAGACGCACCCCTGGGACCCCAAACCCATCAAGGAACCGCTGGGGTAAACGGGATGGGGTGGAATGGGCAGAACCCATCCCATAGACCCTGGGGGCGCCCCTTGGAGCCCAAGATCACCCCCAAAGCCCCTTTGACCCCGGCCCCACACTGCGCAGCGTCACTGCAATGGGGCGGGCAGAACCCACTCGTAGGTGCTGGGGGCACCCAGCGGCGGGCGGGGGGGGGGTCCCATCCATCACCCACCATCTCCGCGAAGATGCAGCCCAGGCTCCAGATGTCCACCGCTGTCGAGTAGTACTTGCACCCCAGGAGGATCTCGGGCGCGCGGTACCAGAGGGTCACAACCTGCCGCAAGGGGACACGCGATGGGTACCGGGTCCCTGCTGGGATCCCCCCCCCGCGCGCCCCTGGGACCCCCCCCAGCGCCTACCTCGTGGGTGTAGGTGCGCACGGGCACCCCGAAGGCGCGGGCCAGGCCGAAGTCGGCCAATTTGATGGCACCGTCGGTGTTGATGAGCAGGTTCTGGGGCTTGAGGTCGCGGTGCAGCACGCGGTGAGCGTGGCAGAAGGCCAGGCCCTGCAGCAGCTGGAACAGGTAGCTCTATGGGGACAATGGGGGGGGTCAATAGGGATGTGGGGCGACTCCCCCCCTGCCCCACATCGTGGTGTGTCGTCCCCCCCCCACCTTGATGAGGGGCAGCGCGATGCCGCTGAGGGATGAGGAGTCCATGAACTTCTTGAGGTCCTGGTGCAGGAACTCGAAGACCAGGTAGAGCTTGTTCTCCGTGTGGATCACGTCCAGCAGCCTGGAGGGGGGGAATGGCGCAGGTGTGGGGCGCCCCATGGCCATGGGGAGGCCCGCACCCGGGGTGTCCCCTCCTTAGCCCCATGGATGTCCCCACCCCACCCCATAGATGTCCTCTTCTCAGCCCCATGGATGCTCCCCCAGACCCACGCTTGTCCCCCCATCTCCCCACACCCCTGTGCCCTCTCCACAGCTTCCAACCGCACCCAAGCCACCCCCCCATCCCTTATGGGGGCCCCCCCATCGCTCACTTGACAATATTGGGGTGATTGAGCTCCTTGAGCAGTGAGATCTCCCGGATTGCGGTGCTGGGGACCCCCTCGGTCTCCCTGGGATGGGGGGGGCACAAAGTGGCTGAACCCCATCCCCCGTAGACCCCTCCATCCCCATAGACCCCCTCCATCCCCATAGATCCCCCATCCCCATAGACCCCCCCATCCCCATAGACCCCCCCATCCCCATAGACCTCCTCCATCCCCATAGATCCCCCATCCCCATAGACCCCCCCATCCCCATAGACCCCTCCATCCCCATAGACCCCCCCATCCCCACAGACCCCCCCATCCCCATAGACCCCTCCATCCCCATAGACTCCCCCCATCCCCATGGACCCCCCCATCCCCATAGACCCCCTCCATCCCCATAGACCCCCTCCATCCCCACAGACCCCCCCATCCCCATAGACCCCCCCATCCCCACAGACCCTCATCCCCACAGACCCCCCCATCCCCACAGACCCCCCCATCCCCACAGACCCCCTCCATCCCCATAGACCCCCTCCATCCCCATAGACCCCTCCATCCCCATAGACCCCCCCATCCCCATAGACCCCCCCATCCCCATAGACCCTCTCCATCCCCATAGACCCCCCCCATCCCCATAGACCCCCCCATCCCCACAGACCCCCCCATCCCCACAGACCCCCTCCATCCCCATAGACCCCCATCCCCATAGACCCCCCCATCCCCATAGACCCTCATCCCCACAGACCCCCCCATCCCCACAGACCCCCTCCATCCCCATAGACCCCCATCCCCATAGACCCCCCCATCCCCATAGACCCCCCCATCCCCACAGACCCCCCATGCCCATAGACCCCCCCCATCCCCATAGACCCCCCCATCCCCACAGACCCCCCCATCCCCACAGACCCCCACTCACGTATCCAACCGGATCTTCTTGAGAGCCACCACCTCCCCCGTCACCTTGTTCCGCGCCTTGTACACGACCCCGTACGTGCCCTCCCCGATCTTCTCCACCTTCTGGAAGTTCTCCATGGGGGGGGGCACCTCTGGGTCCCTATGGGGTCCTATGGGACCTATAGGGTCCACTTACGGGGGGGGGTCCCGGGGGTCGCTGTGGAACGATCGCAGCCGCCGCTGCCCCCCCCCCGGCCACGGAACAATGTTTCGGCGGGTCCCGCTCCCGGCCCCGCCCCGCGCGCACGCTTCCCGCCTTCCGCCGGCCGCGCTCCCATTGGCCCGGCTCTCCGTGACGTCAGGGCGGCGCGGGAGAATTGTTAAAGTGGCAATTGAGGTCCCATAGCGGAGCGTTGGTCCCGTAATGGGAATGGGCTTTGGTCGGGCCCCACCGATGGGGGGGGGCAACGGGTACCGGATGGGGCGTCGCGGGGGGTCCGGAGTCACTATAGGGGGGTTTGGGGGCTTTCCGCGTCCCACATAAAGGGGGGAGCCACCGGGATCTGAACCCCCCCAAAGCGGGAATAATGGGGACCCCACAGGACTGCGGGTGCATGGAGGGTCCCCACTGCGTGTCCAAGCCCAATCTATGGCCATGGGGCCACCGGGAGGGCGCTGTGGATGGGGGGCAGCACCCCCCATGCCCCCCATTAGCTGGGGGTGCCTCTGTGTCCCTAAAGCACCCCACGGCCCCCCCGAGCCCCCCAGGGCACAGCCGGAGCGTGTGACCGGGGCTGACCACACGTGCACACACGTGGCCCCCACGTAACACAAAGGGGGGGGAGCTCCCGGGGTCCCCCCCCCCATCCCCACCTTTTGGGGTGGGGTTTATGCAAACGAGAGCCCCTTCATAGCCCCCGGCCCCGCTGCCTGCGCCCGGCGGTGCCCAGCACGGGGGGACGCGAGGACCATGCGGGTGCTCGGGGTGGCCGCAGCGGTGGGGACCCTCCTGGTCTTGGCTATGGCTCAGAGGAGTAAGTGGGGTTCAATGGGGGGTGTCATTGATGGGGGGGTGCTGAACAGGAGGGGGGGTGCACCCCGAGCCTGGCAATGGAGCCATCAGGATGGTCCTGGCCAAGGAGGGGGCTCTCAGCATCCAACCACCCCGGGGTTGGGAGTGGGAGCAGGATTAGACCCCGCTAATCCCTTTGGGGGCCATGGGGGGGTCATTGTGGGGTCCACGATGCTCTGCAGGACGTGGGGGGGAACCTACAGCCCTTTGGGAATAGGGTTTGGGGGTCCCTATCCCTATGGGGGGGCACCTGCGCGCTGCCTGTCCCCATCCCCAATGACTGTGGGGCACGGGGGGGCTCCGCTCCCCCCATCCCGCGCTGCCGGCTCAGCTGAGAGTCACATGAAGAGGCTTTTGGGCAGCGCTCAGTGCCATGTGACGGGCTTTGCCCCACTCACATCCCATCACGCGGTGCCGGGGGGGGGTCGTTGTGCTCAGGAATGGGGGGTCCCAATGGAGGGGGGGGGCACGAGCGGGGCCGCCCTCACCCCACGTCCCGCAGGAGCTGGCGGTCGGAGCCGGGCCTGGAGCGGGCGCCCGGCGCCGTTCCGGAGCTGGGATGCGCTGCGGTATCGGCCCTGGCAGGAGGGGGCCCCGCAGCAGCGGGGCTGCTGGAGAGGTGGGTACCGGGGGGGGGGGCGATGGAGCCGGTGCTGAGCCCGGTGCTGGGCCTGAGCCCCGCTCCCTGTCCCGCTCCCCGGCAGGCGGTGACGTCGCCTTCGACATCAGCAACGATGCTCCCACCATGGCGGGCGCCGAGGCCACGTTCTCCATCGCCCTGCGCCTGCCCAGCACCCAGGAGCTGCTGCCCGACGGCAGCGTGGTCTGGAGCCAGAACTGCACCGTCAACGGTCGGCACCCAGCGGCGGCCACAGAACACCCCCGGAACACCCCGGAAACACCCCCGGAACACCCCCAAAACACCCCCGGAACTCTCCCAAAATGCCCCCGAAACACCCCCAAAACACCCCCAAAACACCCCGGAAACACCCCCGAAACACCCCCAAAACACCCCTAAAACACCCCCAAAACACCCCCAAAACACCCCCAAAACACCCCTGAAACACCCCCGGAACACCCCCAAAACACCCCAATGCATCCCAAAACCCCCCCAAAACGCCCTCAAACCTCCCCCAACCCCCCCAAACCCCCCCAAACCTCCCCAGAACCCCCCCAAAACCTTCCCCAAACCTCCCCAAACTCAGCCCCCCCCCCCCAATCCTCCCCTCCCCTCTGCTCCCGCAGGCACCCACGTGGCCCGCGGGGACCCGGTGTTCCCGGACCCCCCGGATGAAGCCAACGGCGTCTTCCCCGACGGGCGCCCGTTCCCCACCGGCGGCAAGCGCGGGAGATTCGTCTACGTGTGGTGGACGTGGGGTGAGACCCCCAACCATCGACCCCCATAGCACCCATTGAGGGGGTCCTGGGGCCCATCCTGACCCCCCCATCCCATCCCACTCCACCCCATCCCATAGGGCGCTACTGGCAGGTTGTGGACGGAGCCACATCGCAGCTGACGGTGGGCACGGCCGGGGTCCCCCTGGGCTCCTACACCATGGAGGTCGTTGTCTACCACTACCGCGGCCGCCAGAAGTTCATCCCCATCGGCCGCGCCAGCTCCCAGTTCAGCATCACCGGTGGGCACCGGGAAGGGACCCCAATGGGGATGGGGATGGGACCCCCAATGGGTGCGGGCGAGCTGACGGCATCCCCCCATGTGTCCCCCCCAGACCAGGTCCCGTTCGCAGTGGACGTGGCGCAGGTCCCGGGGGCCGCGGATGGCGCCGGGCGCTACGTGCGGAACCGCGCCGTGGCCTTCACCGTGCGGCTGCACGACCCCAGCCGCTTCCTGCGCGACGCCGACGTCTCCTACTCCTGGGACTTCGGGGACGGGAGCGGGACCCTCATCTCCCGCAGCGCCACCGTCACCCACACCTACCTGGAGGCCGGCTCCTTCGCCGCCCGCATGGTGCTGCAGGCTGCCATCCCCCTGAGCCCCTGCGGCACCTCCGCGGCGCCCGTCGTGGGCCCCACCACCGCTGCATCACCGACAGTGGGACCCACGCGGCCCGCAGGGACCACGCCGGGGGTGCCCAGCACTGGTAAGGGGGCAGCAGACCCCATCCCGTCCCCATGGCTACCAGGGGGGTTCTCCCCATCGTCACTCTCTGCCCGTAGCACCAGCAGCATCCGGCTCACCCACGGGGGGATCGGCGGCCGCCACCGTGCCCTCGGACACCGCTGTTACCGTGCCTCTGGATCCGACCATCACTGGTGCCTTGGACCCTGTTGTCACTGATGCCTTGGATGCTGCTGCCACCGGTGCCTTGGGCCCCGTCATCACTGATGCCTTGGACCCCATCATCACTGATGCCTTGGACCCCGCTGTCACTGATGCCTTGGACCCCGCTGTCACTGAGCCCATCCTCGTGGCACTCAGCACCCCAGTGGATGCTGCTGTGGGTACCGGTCCCGCTGCCGCTGTGGTGTCCGTGGTCCCCCTGCTCCCCACCTCGGTGGCCCCGGCTGGGGATGCTCTGGGCACTGCAGCCACTGTAGACACAGAGGGAACGGTGGCTACAGGTGGGTATTCGGGGGTCCGGGGGGGGGGTCCCATCTCCTTCTGCCTCTTCGTTACCATTGGCTTCTCCTGCAGATGCAGTCATGGATGGAGCCACGGTTGGAGCCGCGGATGGAGCCACAGCTGCGCCCATGGCTGTATCCACGGATGCAGCCATGGATGGAGCCACGGTTGGAGCCGCGGATGGAGCCACAGCTGCGTCCATGGCTGTATCCACGGATACAGCCACGGTTGGAGCCACAGATGCGGCTGTGGTTGGAGTCACAGCCGTATCCACAGCTGCACCCACGGATGCAGCCACGGCCGAGCCGCTGGTGCTGGTGAAGCGCCAGGCACCGGCCGCCGAAGCCACGGGCTGCGTCCTCTACCGCTACGGCACCTTCTCCACGCAGCTCGACATCGTCCGTGAGTGCGGGACGGGGGGGTCCCGGTGGGTACCGGAGCGGGGGGGGGGGGGGGTCCGCGCCCGCCCTGACCCCGCACCCGTTGCAGAGGGCATCGAGAGCGTCTCCATCGTGCAGGTGGTGCCGGTGGCGGCGGCGGGCGGCGGGAGCAGCGTGGAGCTGACGGTGACGTGCGAGGGGAGGTGAGGGCCGGCGGGGCCGGGGGCGGGGCGGGCCCGGGGGCGCGGCGGGGGCTGACCCGCGCCCGCAGCCGCCCCGAGCAGGTCTGCACCGTGGTGGCGGACGCCGAGTGCCGGGAGGCGGCGGCGGCTCAGACGTGCTCGGCCGTGGCGCCGGGGCCCGGGTGCGCGCTGCTCCTGCGCCAGGACTTCAACGGCTCCGGCCTCTTCTGCCTCAACGTGTCCCTGGCGGCCGGCGGCAGCCTCGCCGTGGCCAGCACCCGCCTCAGCGTCGGAGGTGGCGGTGGGACGGGGGGAGCGGCTGGGATGGGGGGGGGGGGATCCAGTGGGATTGGAGGGGATGCGGTGGGATGGGGGGGGCAGAATCTGGTGGGGTTGGGGGGGATTTGGTGGTATTGGGGTAGGAATCTGATGGCATAGGGAGGGGGGAACCCAGTGGGATTTAGGAGGGGGATCTGGTGGGACTGGGGAGGAGATCCGGTGGGATCGGGGAGGTGGGGTGATCCAGTGGGATTGGAAGGGATGCGGTGGGATGGGGGGGGCAGAATCTGGTGGGGTTGGGGGGGATTCGGTGGGATTGGGGTGGGAATCTGGTGGGATGGGGATGGGGGAACCCAGTGGGATTTAGGAGGAGGATCTGGTGGGACTGGGGAGGGGATCCCGGTGGGATCGGGGAGGGGGGGTGACCCAGTGGGATTGGGGGGGGGATCTGGTGGGGTTGGGAGAATCCGGTGGGATGGGGGGGATCCAACGGGGCGGGGGTGCTGAGGTGCCCCCCTCCGCAGGCGCTGCCCCGGCTGCCGGCGCGACCACGCTCATCGTTGTGGGGCTGGTGCTCATCGGGGCTGCCCTGGGCACCGCGGCCTGCGCCTACCAGTGAGCACGGGGGGGGCATGGGGGGGGGGGCACCACGGGGGACATCGTGGCACGGGGGTCACTGTGGTGGTGGGGGGCACCCCGTGGTGGGGGGACTCTGGAATGGGGGGCACCACGGGGACACACACACGTGGGGGGTGACAGGGAGCGTGGGAGAACACGTGGGGCAGGGGGACCCATGGCACGAGGGGGGGCATGGAGCACGGGGAGGACACCACGGCATGGGGGGGGTCACTGTGACAGTGGCACCCGGGGGACACCACGACCCTTCCCTGCAGGCGCGTGCAGTACCACCCGCTGCCGCCCGCGGCCCCCCCGGCCCCCCGGCCCCGGGGGTGGCTCCCCCCCAGCTCTGCCCTGCGCCTGCTCCTGCGCCGGGCGCTGGGAGGGGGGGACCTGGGGGGGGGCCCCAGCAGCGAGAGCAGCCCCTTGCTCCGTGGGAACCCTGCCTAGAGCCCCCCCACCCCTACCTGGGGGGGGGGCACGGGGGTGGCGATGGGGGGGGCATGGCGGCCCTGGTCTCACTGCCATCACCATTAAAGGCTCAGCTCAGCCGGTGCCTCCGCCTGGTTTTGGGTCTGGGGGGGGGGCCCATTGGCACAACCGGTGCCCATCACCATCGGCTTTATTACTGCAAGAGGCACTTGAAATGGGGGGTAATAAAAGGGGGGGGTAATAAATAGGGGGGTCCCAGCCACCGCACACACATGGGGGGCCTGGCACAGCCCCCCAGCACCCTCATATGGCATCCGCAGGCTCTGGGTGTGGGGGGGACACATTGAGGGGGAGAGGGTTGGCCCTTGACCCCCCCCCGGTCCCCTCAAGCCTCTGGGCTCCCCTTCTTGATGCCGAAGAAGCCGGAGGAGCGGGATGGGGGGGCCATGAGCATCAGCGCTTGGTTCTTGTGGGTGATCCTGATCTGCAAGACAAAGACTGGGGGGGTCGGGGGGGTCGGGGGGGCACCCCATACCCCCCCCATACACACACACCCGGGGGGGGGGGTGGTCCACATACAGTGCAGGGCGGCTGCATCCAGGGCTCTCCATCGATCTGCATGGGCAGCGGCTTCGATGTCCTATGGAGAGACCCCAATATCCATCACCCCCCCCCACTTCGGAGGGCCCCCCCCCGCCCCACAGGACCCCCCCCGGCCCCGCTGACCGCAGGGTGAGCTCGGAGCACGTCGCCAGCCGCTTCCCAGCGCTCTTGAGCCCCGCGTAGATCTGCCCCATGTCCAGGACCCCGTCCAGCCCCACCACCTCGAGCCGCCGGTCGCTCAGGTCTAAAGAGGGGGGGACCCCCCAAACAGAGCGGAACAGACAGGATCGGGGGGGTCCCAACGGTGCGGGGGGGGGCAGAAAGGGTAAAGGGGGGTCCCCACGTACCCTGCACGCAGGTCTTGAGGGTCTCGGTGTCGGTGATGGCCGGGGGGGGCGCGGTGCCTGGCGCGGCCCCCCCCGCTCCCCGCTTGGTCTCGCCCCAGAGGTTGGAGCCGCCGTGGGTGCTGGGGATGTTGAGCACCGCCAACCCCTCCAGCGCCGCGCTCAGCTCCAGCGGGGTCCCGCAGCACTGGGGGGGGGGGGCAGCACAACCCGGGGGGAACGGAGGGGGGAAACACCGCTAAAACCACCCAAAACCACACCAAAACCACCCAAACCAGCCCTAAATCACCCAAAACAGCCCCAAACCACCCAAACCAGCCCTAAACCACCCAAACCAGCCCTAAACCACCCAAACCAGCCCCAAACCACCCAAACCAGCCCTAAACCACCCAAACCAGCCCTAAACCACCCAAACCAGCCCTAAACCACCCCAAAACAGCCCTAAATCACCCCAAACCAGCCCTAAATCACCCCAAACAGCCCCAAACCACTCAAACCAGCCCTAAACCACCCCAAACCAGCCCTAAACAACCCAAACCAGCCCCAAACCACCCAAACCAGCCCTAAACCACCCCGAAACAGCCCTAAACCACCCCAAACCAGCCCTAAACCACCCAAACCAGCCCTAAACCACCCAAACAGCCCCAAACCACCCAAACCAGCCCTAAACCACCCCAAACCAGCCCTAAACCACCCAAACCAGCCCTAAACCACCCAAACCAGCCCCAAACCACCCCAAACAGCCCTAAACCACCCCAAGAGCCCTAAACCACCCAAACCAGCCCTAAACCACCCCAAACCAGCCCTAAACCACCCAAACCAGCCCTAAACCACCCAAACCAGCCCTAAACCACCCAAACCAGCCCTAAGCCACCCCAAAACATCCCCAATCCCACCCCCAGAAACACCCCTAAAAGCCCCAAAACCACCCCAAAACACCCAAACCTACCCCAAAACCATTCCAAAGCCACCACCAAAACACCCCCAAAACGCTCCCAAACCCACCCCAAAACAACCCCTTAAAACCCCCCCAAACCCCCCCTCACCTCCACGCTCACGCACTCCTTGAGCCCCTTGCATGTGGCAAAGATGGACTCGGAGGTGGCGAATTCCAGGTACCAGAGTTTGTTCTTCATCCTGGGGGGGGGGAAGGGGATGTGGGGGGGCGGGAATGGGATGTGGGGGGGCAGGAATGGGACGTGGGGGGGCAGGAATGGGATGGGGGGGCAGGGATGGGACGTGGGGGGGTAGGAATGGGATGGGAGGGGCAGGAATGGGATGGGGGGGCAGGAATGGGACGTGGGGGGGTAGGAATGGGATGGGATGGGAGGGGCGGGAATGGGATGTGGGGGGGCAGGAATGGGACGTGGGGGGGCAGGAATGGGATGGGGGGGCAGGAATGGGATGGGGGGGCAGGAATGGGACGTGGGGGGGTAGGAATGGGATGGGGGGGCAGGAATGGGACGTGGAGGGGCAGGAATGGGATGGGGGGGGAATGAGGGGGGGCACCCCAGGACGGTGCCATCCCCTGTACCTGCTGTTGAACTTCTCCGGGTACCTCTCCCGCATGACGTGGAAGCGATGGGCGATGGAGGCGTCCTGGGGGGGGGCGGGGGGGGTGAGGGTGGGTTTGGGCGTGTGAGGGATGATTCGAGGGGGGGGTTTGGGTGGGTTTAGAGTGGTTTTGGGGGGTTTTGGGGTGGGTTTCTTGGTGCTCTAGGGGTGTTTTTAGGGTGGTTTTGGGGTGGTTTCGGGGTATTTTGGGGTGTTTTTTGTTTTAGGGGTGTTTTGGTGTATTTTTAGGGTATTTTGGGGCTGTTTTGGGGTGTGTTAGGGTATTTTTAGGGTGTTTTGGGGTGTTGTTAGGGGTGCTTTGAGGTGTTTTAGGGTATTTTTAGGGTGTTTCAGGGTGGTTTCAGGGGGGTTTTGGGGGTGTTTTAGGGTATTGTTAGGGTGTTTTTGGGGTGTTTTGGGGCCGGTTTGGGGTGTTTTTAGGGGTGCTTTGGGGTATTTTTAGGGTTTTGGGGCTGGTTTGGGGTGTGTTAGGGTATTTTTAGGGTGTTTTGGGGTGGTTTTAGGGGTATTTTTAGGGTGTTTTGGGGGTGTTTTGGGGCTGTTCCCCCCCGTCCCCACGCACCACCCCGACAGAGAAGTAGTTGTTGATGATGTCGTAGGGCACCGGGTCCCCCTCGGCCGCCGCGTCCCGGGGCAGGACCTGCACCCGCCACCGGTCCATGGGCACAACGCTGCCGCCCTCCATGTCCCGCAGGATCCGCACCAGGTCCTCCCCCGAGTACCCTGCACCGGGGGGGGGGCACCGGGATGGATGGGGGGGGCCTTGGGGTGTTCCCCCCCCCATACCCCTTTTACCCCACTCACCCCCTCCCCAGCGCAGGCATCGGGCCAGGTCGTTGCCGGTGCCCAGGGGCAGGACGGCCACCGGGGGGCGATGGGGCAGGTTGGCTTTGTCTGCAATAGAACGGGGGTCAATGGGGGTTTGGGGGGGGGGGCGATGGGGGGGTCCCGGGGGGGCAGCACCCACCGATGGCATCCAGGACCCAGCCCACGGTGCCGTCGCCTCCGCACACCAGGATGCGACAGTCGGGAACGTCCCGGAAGAAGGCGAGGCTGGGATGGGGAAAGGGGGGGTCAGGGCAGTGAGGGGGGGTCCGGACACTATTGCCCCACCCCCAGCCCCCTATCCCCGCTCACCCGGGGCCGGGCCCCCCCTGCAGCAGGTCATAAACCTGCCGGGGGTTGAGCAGGTACTGGAGCTTGCGCAGGATCCTGGGGGCAGAATGGAGTTATCGGGGGGGGGGGGGGGGCAGAGGTGCCCCACGACCCCCCCAAACCACTCCCCGCTCCCCCGTTACCTCTCCCCCTGCTTCCCCCCACTCTTGGGGTTGACGAAGACGAGCAGCGGGTGGGTGCCGGGCACGGGGCTGATCTGCAGGAAGGGGGGGTTATGATGGGGGGGCACGGGGGGGATATGCGGGGCCATGGGGAGGATCCCCCCTCACCCGCAGCGGCTGCCCCTCGGCGGTGCTGAAGCCCTGCGGGGTCCCCTCGCCCGGCGTCGCGCTGTCCTGCCGCTCCTGGGGACACCCGTGTGAGGGGGGGGCACCAGGACCCGACCTGGGCCCCCCCCCTTAGAGCCCCACTGACCAGCAGCACGGGGCAGATGGTGGCGGGGGGCAGGATGTGGTCCCGCAGGACCCCGCAGTCACAGGTGGGGGGCACGAGGGGCCGGCATTCCTCATGGATCTGGGGGGCAGAGCGGGATGAGGGGGGGGGCACATGGGGGTGACCCCCCCCCGGTGTCACCCACCTTGGTGTGGCACCACACGCAGCGCAGCCCCGTCAGGCTCTGGAAGCTCTTGATCCTCTTCTGGCACTGGCTGCACTTGGAGGCATCGCAGCCGCCCGGTACCCAGACGTGGGCCTGGACCTGGGCATGGCCCCCACCCCGTCACCCCCCGGCACCCATTGGCACCCCTCTGATGGGGGGGTTTGGGGGGCTCAGCCACTGCACGGCCTCTGGGGTGGGGTGTGCGGACAGATGGACAAAGGCACAGACTTGACACAGGAAGGGGGGGACAGACGGATGATGGATGGATGATGGATGGATGGATGGATGATGGATGGATAGATGGATGGATGATGGATGATGGATGGATGGATAGATGGATGGATGGATGATGGATGGATGGACGGATGATGGATGGATGATGGATGGATGGATGATGGATGATGGACGGATGATGGATGGATGATGGATGAATGGCCACATGGACAGGTGGACGGGTGGACAGACACACAGACGGACACTTGGACACATAGATGAGGCTCCGGACACTCACCCCAGCCTCCCTGCGGGACTTGGCATAGGTGCTGATGCAGCTGGGGGGGGCGCAGCGGGCGCAGCGCTCGTGCACCGTGAACCGGCACACTGGGAATGGGGATGGGGATTGGGGGGGGATCAGCCCAGGAGCAGCCCCACAACTGGAGCCTCCTGCAACAGCTGGAGCGGGAGCATCCCCCGGCCCTGTTCCCAGCACCTCATCCCTGTCCCATCCCCACTGCATCCTCCCAATCCCTGTCTCCATCCCACTGCCGTCACCATCCCACTTCTGTCCCCATCCCCACTGCGTTGTCCTGATCCCTGCCCCATCCCCATCCCATCATTATCCCTGTCCCTGCCTGACCACCATCCCAGTCCCCACCACATCCCCATCTCCATCCCATTGCCATCCTTGTCTTAGTCTGATCATCACCCCTGCTCCATTCCCACCCCGGTCTGCCCGCCATCCCCCTTCCCCCCCCCATTCCCGCCCCATTCCCGCCCCATTCCCGGCTCACGGCAGCAGCGCAGCCCCTGCCCGCGCAGCCCCCGCAGCAGCCCCGCGCACACGTTGCAGTACTCGGGGCGCGTGAAGTGCTTCAGGCGCCACAAGTGCTGCCCCTCGTCCTTCAGGTGCTGGGGGGGAACACATGGGGGGCTTTGGGGGGGGCCCGGCACCCCCAGACCCTCCCCAAACTCCCTCACTCAGCCCTCCCCATTCCTGCATCCCCACCCCCCATTCCTCCTCCCCTTCATCCCCCCCATCCCACTCACCCTGTCCAGCCCCAGCAGCACCAGCAGCGGGATGTTGGTGACCCCCCCCCGCAGCCACTCGCTCAGTGACACGGTCCCGCTGCCGTCGTAGTCGATCTCCCGCATCATCTCCTGCAGGATCTGATGGGGGGGGGATGGACACGCAGAGGTTTGGGGGTGTCCATGGTGGGGGGAGCACCCCCAACACCCCCATGTGTGTGTGACCCCCCCAGTCCCACTCACCGGCTCCAGCTCCGTCACATCCCAATCCAGGTACTGAGCCACCCGCATCATCTGGGTGATGATCCGCTCCACCTCCTGGGTACCAGCATCAGTGGGGGGGGTCCCAGCACGCCCAACCCCTTTAGGCCCCCCCCCAGCACTCACCGAGCTGTCCAGGAGCCCATTCCCATCCTTGTCATAGAGCTTGAAGGTGACTGTGGGGGGACAACGAGGTGAGACCCCCCCCAAGCAGGACCTTGGGGACCCCCCCCCGGCCCCCCCCACTCACACTGCAGCTTGTCCTCAGGGCGCCCCCCCTCCAGCAGCGAGAAGTAGCAGGAGACATCGCTGATGGAGACCAGGCTGCTGCCTGCGGGGACCCCCCCCCCGGGCTGCGGGGACCCCCCCGGGCCCCCCCCGCCCTGGAAGGAGGCGAAGAGGCGCCTGCAGAGCGGCTCCGGAGGGTCCAGCTCCAGGTACGAGCGCAGGAAGAGCCGGAACCCGGCGAGATCCAGGCACTGGGGGGGGGGCAGAGGCGGGTTGGGGGGGTCCCGGCTGCAGCTCGGGCACAGGGACCCCCCCACTGGAGCCTCACCTCCCTCCCTTGGTGCTGCTCCAGGGCTCCGGTGCCATAGAACTGCTGCAGCACGTCCTGCACTCTCCTGCTGCTGTCTGATGGGGGGGACGTGTGCGTGCACACGCGTGTGGGGCCAGCTCAGCCCACTCACACGCGTGTGCACACGTGTCCATGGCCCCCCCATCACTCACAGTCCATGTACTTCTGGAGCTGGGCGAACTCCTGGGGGCTGAGGGTGGCCCATTCCCGTGTCTCCTCCATGGCTGCACACGCGTGTTCTTATGTGTTCTCGCGTGTTCTTGTGTGTTCTCCAGTGTTCTGTGGCGGGACAAGAGGGAAAAGGGAGGGTGTTGGGGGCATTCGCCCCTTTTGCACCCCCCAACCCCTTCCCACCCCCGTCCCCTATCACGTCTACACGCCACCGTCATACAAACATGCAAACGACACGCGTGAACTTTGAACCCCGAAGGGATGGGGTGGCAGCGCTTGAGGGAGGTCCCCAAACCCAATCACCCCCCTCCGTCCCGGTGCCCCCCCCCCCTCATCCCGCTGCCCCCCCCGGGCCCCACGCTCGATCCGTACCAGCCGTTGGTTCCGGGGCGTCCCCATGAGTGACGTCACGGCCCGACGGGGCGGCACCGGGGCGGGAGGGGGAAGTCGGAAACGGGGGTGCGGGGGGGGATCCCCATTCTACCAACGTGGGGGGGGTTCCCCGTGCACCCCCCCCTTTTCACACTCATCCCCCCCCCCGCACAGTCACTCTTGCACACTTGTCCCCCCTTTCCGTGTTCCGCCCGCCCCCCCCGGAAATCCCCGGTGCCGCCTCAGTTCAGGACGTGGGGCCACATCCCATGGGGGGGTTCCTTGTGGGGGGGTCCCCATGACACGTGTGTGTCTCCATCCCGGCACCAGGTCTCTATCCTCGCTCCTGAGTCTTAGGAGCAGGGGCTCGATGTTCACTATTAGGGAGCTATCGCGGCTCTGAAGGGCTCCGGGGAGACCTTAGGGCAGCTCCGGTGCCTAAGGGGGCGACGAGAAACCTGGAGAGGGGCTTTGGACAAGAGATGGAGGGGCAGGACAAGGGGAATGGCTTTAACCTGCCGGGGGGGGATGGAGGCGGGATATTGGGAAGAAGATCCCTCCCAGCCCAACCCATTCCGGGATCCTGCGTCCTGCGGTCGGGCTCTAGGACCCAGCGGGGACGTGGGCCTGCGCCGAACCGAAGCGGGGTCGGACCTGATTGAAGCCCGCGGTGCCTCCCCAGGCTGGTGCGGGCGGGAACGTCGGACCTGATTGAAACCCCCGCGTTGATTCGACTGCGTCCGGCCCTGTGCTGTGTGAAGTGTTCGCTAGAAACCCACCCAAACCGCCCCGCAGTTGCTCCAATGACCCAAATCCAGCTCAAATTGCCCCAAAACCGACCTGAAAGCTGGCTCTCACAGTGCGAACGTCCGGCCCATGCTCCCACGGCACAGTGAGCTCCGCAGTGGGGCCACCACCGTGGCAATCTGCCCTCTGCCACCTAAAAGCTCATCCTCTTCCTGCTCTTCTGTTAAAAGCGTTCTTGCTTTTCTCAGTTATCTTTCAGCCCTTCGATGGCAATCATAGAGCAGAGATAAACCAATTCATTTACTCGGTTATCACTACATACAAGGTGTGGCTTGGTCTTCCCAACTCCATGAGCTGTGCTAAATGCATTCTGTATAACTTGGGCAGCTTTGCTTTGTCACTCGGTTGCAGTGTAGATTAACCACTAGCACTTAATTGCATTTAATTGTGTTTAATTGCTCTGCCCCAGGTGAGCCGTAACAGAGTGAAAGGAGGGCTTAAAGTCCCTAATAAAGGCCGTTCTGCTGTGCTCAACACGGGTGTTTTGGGGAGTGATGGGGTCCTGCTGTCCCATGAGCTCCCTCCTCCCTCTAGTGGCAATAAACCGGGTACAACATCCAGCGGCCCTGTTTGACCGCTTCATCAACAAACCCCGTTGTGACACCTTCGTTCCTCCACCTTGTGGCGTGTGGAGGAAGGGAACAGTGGGAATGGCTCCGTGCGAAGCAGCTGGATGGGTCTGGAGCGCCCAATAGAGACGTTTCTAATGAAACTCACGGCTTCTAAGAGACCTCTTTGAGGTGTGATCTGAATCAGAGGGAGAGCAGAAGTGATGAGCTTAAGCATAGGTAAAACAGTGGGTTCTGAGGTGTGCTGACAGTGTTCTGCAGTGGAGATGGGATCTCTGCCATCTGATTTAACCAGAAATCAGCTTCCCATTCCGTTTTCATGGACGGTGGTGGTTGTTCCTGCATCACTACACGTTCCCTGATAGGCACAACTTCGGGCTGCAGCCGCAGTACAGGTGCACTTATTCCCTCTTCCCTGGTCTGGCTTGGTAAGAGTGTTATCACTATTCACCCTCTTGAATTGGCCTATTTATTCCTTTGAGCACCTTGCTTAAAGATACCTTATACAAACTGTACTGACACCCTCGGGGCCCCAGGATGTCCTTGAAGTATTTCTGGTGCCAAGGTGCCCCACACTTCCCGGCAGCTCCAGGGTGTCCTACTTGGAAGCTCCGGTGTGCTCCTGCACTCCCAGCACGGAAGGTCCAGCTTGGACTGAAAACGACTCAGGGTCCGGAGCTTCCTGCAGCAGTTTAATGTGCCTGAGGTGCAACAACGTAGGCGTAAATTCTGTGTATAAAGGAGGGGTGCTCAGTCATTGGGAGCTTTAACTTATCCGGACACTATATAAAGAAGGGGTTGGCCAGCACCACGTTTTCCTCTTGCCCTGTTGATAGCTCTTGTCTTGGATCACGCTCTGTGGTTTGGTTATGGGACTTTGGTGCTTGTTTCCGCATGGACACTCCTCGGGCTGTGCCTAAGCAAAGTCGGGAGCTCCAGAGGTCGGGAATGACCGATCCCTACCTCCGGAACGAGGAATGAGTGCGATTTTCTATGGGCACAGCGATGCTGATGCTGGCACCTGCGTCTATGCCCCGTGCTACCGCGGGTCCTACCGGGGGGGGGGGGAAGGGGGGGGTGGTCCCGGCGCGCTCCCGCGCCGCACTGGGGAGCGCGGGAGAGGGCGGTATTTCCCGCGCACGGGCGTTGTGGCGCGCCCCCTGCCGGCCGGCGGCGGCGGTGCGGGGGCCGGCCCCGCGCTGGAGGAAGGCGGAGGTGAGGCGGGAGTGGGGGGGGGCAGCGCCGAGCACCGCACCAAGATGGCGACACCCGCAGTTCCTCCTGCAGCTCCCGCACCGCCGCAGTCCGGCAGCGCCGCGCGGGAGACGCGTTAGTGCAGCGCCGCGGTAAGTCCCAGCCCCGGTGCGGGGCCCCCCCCGCGGCCCCTTTCCCCCCGCATCCTTGTGATCCGCTTGGGTTTAATCCCGCAACGCGCGCTCTGCCCCCCCCCCCCACCCCGGGCGGGGGCTTTGCCGCAGAGCGCTCGGCTCGCACGGGGAGCGGTCCCCGGTGCAGCCGGAACCGGCCAAGGGATAAGGAACCCCCCCCCGCATCCAGCCCCTAACGCGGCTCCTGCGGCGGGGGCGCCGCCGCTTTGCCCCTCTCCGCCCTTCGCCCGCCGCGCTCCGGGAGCGGGGCCCCGCGTGTCCCCGCATCCAGCATCGCCCTCCCGGCTCCGTGGGGCGCCCCGGTGGGGGGAAGGTCCCCACCCGTAGCCCCATTCGGAGGCCCGAGCCCCTGTCGGGGGAGCTGCCTCCGAATGCGGCCTCTGCTCAGCATCCTCTCGGCCTGGGGGACACGCACACAGAGTCCCCCCATCCCTGTGCCCACCCTTGGCCTTGGAGCAGCGGGAGCTCCGCTTGGACCACCCCATCCATCCCTGCACCCCGGGGACCGGCGGGGCCCTTCCGGAGGCCCCCAAATTGGGGCTGTGCTCTTTGTCTGCATTGTGGGGAGGGATAACCGGAGTTCTCTCGCTATCCCTTCCCCCCCCAGCCCTAGCTGCAGCGCTGGTACAGCCCTCCGCCCCCCCACCTCCTCAGCATCCCGCTGCGAGGGAGGGGGAGAAGTTGGAGGATGGAGTTTTTGGGGTGCATGGAGCGGCTTTGAGGCTCCATCCTGACCCAGATGTTGGCAGCTTGGTTCGTGCTCCCCTTCCTTCCCTTGGGGGGGCTGAATTGAGGCTTTTCCCTTCCTGGGCAGCGGGAATGGCTCATTCGGGAGCTTTTCCCATTGCAAATCTGGGTGTTTCATTCCCCCCCCCCCCATCCTGCCCAGCCAATGTGGGGGTGGGGAAGCTGGAATTCTGCTCCATGGCGGTGGCTGCGGATGATCCGGGATGGAGCCTCCAAGTGTGAGGGATGAGGGGATGTGTGTGAGCAGGACACGGGTGCGTGAGGGCAGCTCGGTCCTGGGAAACCGCTGGCTTTCCATGTGCTGGGAATGGTCCGGGGGGGGGTCGGTTTGGGGGGCGCTGGTTGTGATGCTGCTGCTGTAGACACGTATCCCGGGCCCTGGGACACTGCAGCATTCCACCCAGTGGGAACCCATGACCCGTGTGTCCTCGTTTCACACTGGTGTTCCTGCAGCCCCCCGTGGCCTTCCGAGGGGGCACAAAGCCTTCCGGCCGTGATTCCCTCCTGGCTTGGGAGGGAGGGGGCCTGGGAATGCTCTGCCAGGGATGCGCTGCTTTTCCGACGTTCCCAATGGATGCTCTCCTGGAGGATGCTCGCAGCAGAGCGTGAGGGGCAGCCTTGGGGTGCCAATGGCAGCCATGGGGAGCTCTTCCTCTGCCTGCAGCCCCATCTTTCCCTCTGGGAATGTTGTGTGCGGTGGACGGGAAGTGCCGGGAGCAGGAACCGAACCGGCGCCATTCCAGGTGCCATTTTCCATACTAGTTCCTTGTAAGGCCTTTGGGATCTGGTTGTGGTCACATCTGTGGTGTGTGTGTGGAGAGCTCCCGTCCTTAGCTCCAGTGGGGTTCAGATGCAGCACCCACCGAGGGGCCTCTGAAGGGGCTGCTTGACCCCTTTCGATGTATCCCAACGCTCCGATGGTGTCATTGATCCCATGTGGAAGAACCGGGACCTATTGCAAAGCATTTCCCCGGTTATATAAGCTGCTATGGATGGCTTGGACCAGGATCCCGGTGTCGATGCTGCACAAGTGCCATGATGTGGGTATTTTGCTGCCAGAGGTGGGAATGTGGGATTCCGATGACCAGAAGGGAGGGCGATTGCGCGTTGCCACACGTTGAGTGTGGATGGAGTTTTCCTTCGCAGGCAAAGGAGGTGAAACAAGGCAGAAACAAAAGGCACTGAGGGTGGGAGTGATGGGATCACCTCCTCCTGTTTGCTTCTTGCTGGCTCATGAAACCCGGCTCCCACGTTAGCAATTGATGCTCCCTCTGGCTCAATGAGTGGGGAGCTGCCGGCCCCGGGACGCGCTGGGCTCGCACGGGCACATGATTTCCATTCACTATCGATCCGAGCCATTGACATCGACAGGGGCACCAGCATCAGTCATTTACTGCTGTGCTCAAAGGTTTGGCTTCAAGGCGGGGGGGGGGAGAATGCAGGAAAGCCCAGGGAGGAGGTGGTGTGCGCGGGTGGTGGGAGGGAGAGCATCGCTGCTCTCCTGGACCCAGTGGGACTCGGGAGGAAATCAGTGCTTGGGACTCCCCCCTTATGCCCTGTTATTGCACAGGAGAGTGTGAGCGGTGGTTTGCTGCTGCCGAGATGCATTGAACCCCTCTGTGACATCAGCTCGGCTTCAGACTGGCTCTTAATGCTCCTGCCTTAGGAAGGAGAGGGAATAGTGGTGTAAAGTTGGAGGAACTTCTGCCTTCTCTCGCCCCGTGACACGGCGTTATTGCTGTTAATGGAGCACGTCAGCGCGTGGGGTGCCTGAAGTAGAAGGAATAGCCTTGGACTGGCACAGAGCATGGTGAAGATGGCAAAAACCCCCCTCCTTCCCCTCTTGGCTGTTACCTCGAGAGCTCCCTTATGGGTTTTCAACCCAAATGCCCTCACTGTCGATGTGTGTCTCTTTGGGAATGCTCTGAAACCCTTCTGCATGCCTCGGAGGTGGTGCTTGCTTGGGATCAGAAGCTCCTACAGCTTAGAGGGGGCAAACTCAGCAATATTTGGCTCCCTTTGGCCATTGGGAGGCTATTTCTGGCACTGGGATTTGAGGGAGGATACTTGAAAGTCTTTCCGAAAGGAGCCCGGTGTTATCCTTAGGGATACCTCATCCTTAGGCCGGTTGTGACCGATCTGAGTGATTTAATGTGATTGCAGCGATGCAGCGTGAGATGTGTTTCACCTGCATGGGGAAGTACCCTGGCAACATGAGGTGGAGCATCAAAGGCTGCTGTTCCAATGGTGTTTCCAGCAGGAGATGAACCTCTCCAGGGAGTCAGGAGCAGGATGGTAACGCTTGGACCAGGAGGGGGGATTTCTTCACCTCCCCTTCGTGTTTATCCCTGTTGGTACCATTTGTGGTCCCACCATTTGAGTGCCCCACAAGGGCCGCCTGGAATAAGTTACCTTGCCCCTGTCCCATGGGTCTGAATGAATGGAGTCAGATTTGGGTGAGCAGGAATAATGTGACCCCAGGGCAAGGCTCCCTTTTCGTCGCTCAGCCTGCCTGTTGCAGACCCACAGGAGGAGATGGGGGCGTTCTCCTGAGGGATTCCTCGTCCATGGACCCTTTGCTTTGGGTTGAAGGCAGGAGGATTCCAAGGGCCGCTCATCCACGCTGTGGTTTCCTTCCTGCCCCGGCCCTGCGTGTTCCAATCAGGGCCATGCGTGTCTGGGTGTGGGTTATATAAAACTGCATCCAGAAGGGTTCTCTCTCAAAGACGTGCAGAGAGCGACTGAATCTTGCGAGTGAATGGAAGGAGAAATGTCTTAAAGCAGAGATATTGCCTCAAAACCGTGGGTTTTATTTGTTGTCACAATCAGCTTGAATAATTGATCAGAATATCTCTGAATGTACTAAATGGGCTGCTGGGAACTGTTAGGAAATATAATTAAGCCTTCGCAATTGGGCACCTCAATGCAGCATCCTCTTTCCTGGTGTAAAATCAGTGGGAAATGTCAGTGTGTGTGCAGTCATGCAGTTCTCCATCTGAATGGATGGAGGTGCAGCTGGAGATGTGGGATGCAGTTATCCATCACTCCAGCACAAAACCTCTACCCGATGGTGAGTCTTTGTCTCGGTTTTCTGACCTTTTCTCTCCTTAGAGGTTGAAGATTCCCATTGGGAAAGTGCCAAAGGAAATCCCAGCCGTTGTTCTTCCCAAGTCCTGTATATCCCATCCTCAGTGATAGAATAAAACTGGCTTTCTAGTTTAAAGCAGCTTGCCATGAACCCATGGGCTTCAATAGGCCACATGTGCCATGTGGAGGTGTCTATTGATGAAGATGAGGATGCGCCAGAGCCCTTCTAGAGCCTGAGGTCTGCAGGGTGAAGGTCATTCAGTACTTGTTCATTCAGTCAACGTGTGGATAAGGACTGATTCTAGTCAAGGTCTTTCAAGTGGCCTGGTTTGGGTTGGAAAGGACCTTAAGGCTCATCCAGATCCATGGGCAGGAACCTCTTCCACTGGAGCAGGTTGGCCTGGCCTTGAACGCTGCCAGGGATGGGGCAGCTTCTCCACTCAACCCATTCCGTGTCCCACCACCCTCACAGGGATGAGCTTCCTCCTAAGATCCCATCTTGATCTCCCTCTGTCAGGTTAACCCCATCGCCCCTTGTCCTGTCCCTCCATCCCTTGTCCAAAGCCCCTCTCCAGCTTTCCCGTAGGCCCCTTTATGGTACTGAGTTCATGATTTCATTCCCATCGTTTAGTTTGCATCCTAATTTTGTGCATTTTCTTAAAGTGGGATAATCTACAAGGAAGCGAGGACAGGCAAGAGCTGAAAGGCCCAGGTCCCCGTTACCTACTGCTGTTAAACAAGTAGCAGCCCTATGAGCAGACACCAATGCAGTCGCTGGTTGTCTGCACCACGTGTGAACACGATGAGGAGCACGAGGCAGCCCTGGTCCATCAGGATCAATCACAGCATCTCTTATTGGACGGATGCACAGGGTCTGGTACAAACCCGCCCTGCTGTGCCCTTGGGTACCAGGGGGATGCTTGTTGGCTTTGGGTTGGTTCTTTAAATGGCCACGTAGCACATCAGGTGCTTGCTTCCCATTGCTGGTTGTGTAATTGGACACAGAGCTCGGGCACATCATTTCTGCCTTCATTTTCCCCCTCTTCTTATGCTGTGTCCCTGAGCTACTTTGGTTTCTAAATTCAGGCCTTACATATTTATCTGTGCCATTCAATTAGACCACATCCCCACCGCTGCTCTGTGGTTTCACAGGATGTGGGAAATTTGGTAATTAAATGCATGCAAATGCTGCAAGAATAGAAGAAATTAATTTTCCTTAATATCAGCTGGTTATTCCGTGATGATTCCAGAGGTAACGGGACCAAGAGCCTGGCTTTGCCCTCCCCTTCTTCCCTTTCTTTCTGAGCCTTTCTTGTTACTACTCCAAAGTACCTGCTTGAGTTCCTACCAATGGAATCCAGGCTGTGGAATTACATAGGCGCTATCCTTAAGGTTTCGTGGCTTGTGTTGGAGCACTTGGGGGTGAAGCAGAGCCCTCCCAGCGTGTAAACGGCAGCGGCCGAGCTGGAATGAAGTAGGCACAAATACACTTGGAAGGATGCTTTGCGCTAGATGTGGCTTTGGAAGTACCCAGATTCCATGTTAAAGGCTGGGATCTCCGTTACAGACTGCGTTTATTCACTGCAGTCCATGGGGAGCTGTGACTTTTGGTTTCAGAGGCCGAGAAAGCCTGTCCCAGCTCACACTGCCAGAGCGTGCCTCCGTTTCCGTGGTGTCTGTGGCTTGTGTGAGCTTCCCGCATGGACACAGCGCTCCTCAGTGCTGGAGCAGTGGGATTTTAACCGTTTGGTCCCATAGCACAGTTATTAAGGAATTTGGAAGTCCCTTGCAGAGGCTGCAACTCTTCAGGAGCTGTTTCGATGCTCTGTGTGTGTTACCTGAAAAGATCCATCTTTACCCCTTACTTACAGGACCCTGTCCCATGTTGGCCCTTTCCACCCCTTCCACTCACCGTTGTCTTCCCTTCCCTCTTGAATCCGTTGCCTCTTTGGTGCTTGAGTGCCTCCCTGGAGTGCCAAAGCCGTGGCAGGGCTGGGTTGTATTCCAGCCTGCAGTACTGCAGTGCTGTTGCATCAGTGCAGGGCTCCTCTCATTCCAGTCTTGGCCTCCTCCTGGAGTGGGAAAAGAGGTCCGCGTGGCCCAGGAATTCGGGGTATTCCTGCTGCTGAAGGGAGCAGAGCGCTCCTGGTGGTGTCAAAGCCTTTGCAGGATGGAAGCTCTTCCTTGTCGTCCTGAAGAGCTCTGTCACGTTGCATCTGATGCAGAGAGCCTGGATCCAGCCTGCCCATTGGAGAAACGTGACTGTCAGGAATGGCTGTTGATGGGAATCTTGGCAAATGATTTCATGCTTGGGGCTTGAAATGAATGGAACCCTCATTGTTACATATGTGTATGTGTGTGAAGGAAGGGGTGGGATTTGGCTTCCCATAGGAGAGATGTGGTGCACTCGGAGGAGGAAGAGGTGAGCCCACTGAGGTCTTGAACCTAAGGAAGAGTGCAGAGCGCTCCCTGCCACACTCATAGAGCCATGGAATGGGTTGGGATGAAGGGACCTTAAAGCTCATCCGGTTCCATGGGCAGGGACACCTTCCACTAGACCAGGTTGCTCCAAGCCCCATGCAACCTTGCCTTGTACAGGGATGGGGCAGCCACATCTGTGCCAGTGTCCCCCCACCCTCATGGGGAAGAGCTTCTTCCCATTGAAGGCTGAATTCATGAAGGCACCTTCTTAACTGCAGTCATACCTGATGGGACGCGGGGGAGCTCAGCGTTTTCCATGCATGTTGGCTGCAGAACACCGGGTTTGATGCGGTTGCTTTGCAGAATAGTTCCACAGACTGGTTTGGGTTGGGAAGGACCTTAAGGTCATCCAGTTCCAACCCATTACAGAGGCAGAGAAGAGGGGGACATACCCCACTGCGTCAGAAGTGGGATAGAGAACAGAACAGAGTTTGTGGTCAGGAGATACCCAGCGTGGGTTGGAGATCCAGGGCTGTGCGATGCTTCTGCTTGGGGTATACAACCAGGGGCAGGGATGGGTAGGGATGGGCAAGGGTGGGTAGGGATGGGCAAGGATGGGTAGGAATGGGCAAGGGTGGGTAGGGATGGGCAAGGATGGGTAGGAATGGGCAAGGATGGGCAAGGACGGGTAGGAATGGGCAAGGACGGGTAGGAATGGGCAAGGACGGGTAGGAATGGGCAAGGATGGGCAAGGACGGGTAGGAATGGGCAAGGACGGGTAGGAATGGGCAAGGACGGGTAGGAATGGGCAAGGACGGGTAGGAATGGGCAAGGACGGGCAGGGATGGGCAAGGACGGGCAGGGATGGGCAAGGACGGGTAGGGATGGGCAAGGACGGGCAGGGATGGGCAAGGACGGGTAGGGATGGGCAAGGACGGGTAGGGATGGGCAAGGATGGGTAGGGACGGGCAAGGGCGGGTAGGGACGGGCAAGGACGGGTAGGGATGGGCAAGGACGGGTAGGGATGGGCAAGGGTGGGTAGGGACGGGCAGGTTCTCCCAGTGTCATCCCTTGGTCCGTGGGGTGAGGACCGGAAGCTCGGAGCTGCTCTGTGTCCTTGCCGTGCCTGACCTCGTTGTGCCTTTGCTCTTTGCTCCCCTGCAGAGCTGACCTGTCCGGGGGCAACAGAGCAAAAGAAGCTGCTGCAGGATGAAAAGATGGCAGCGAAGCTGCTCGCACCACCAGGCCCCGAGAGCTTCAAACCCTTCACTCCGGAGTCTCTGGCCAACATCGAGAAGCACATCGCCGAGCTGAAGAAGAAGCAGCGCTCCAAGCAGGACAGCAGCCACCGGGATGACGATGAAGACAGCAAACCAAAACCCAACAGTGACCTCGAGGCAGGGAAGAACTTGCCTTTCATCTACGGGGACATCCCAAAAGGCCTGGTTGCTGTGCCCCTGGAGGACTTTGACCCTTACTATATGACCCAGAAAGTGAGTCGGAAGAAGGAAGGCGCTAAACTGCCTTTTGCTTTAGGGCATGGCAGGTTTGGGTACGGTGTAAGGAGAAGACAAAGAGTGGAGTCTATGGATGGGGCTTGTTGTGTTCCGTGTTTTTCTTTGGGGTTTAATAGGGATGCTGTGGTGCTGCTCGGATGGAGTTGGGAGAACAAGGGCTGGCAACTGAATGTAGCTGAAGTTGCGCTAAGGCGCCGATGTTAAGCATAAGGGCAAGAAGAAGGGGTAATGGTTTTAAGTGTGTGTTTGATTTAATGACGTGGAATTTGATGGTTATGAAGCAATGAGGACGGAAAGCCCAATGAGGTTAACTGCCTTTCACTGTCATCAGTTTGATTCCAAACGTATTTAATGTCTGTGGCACTAAGAAGGCATTTAAGGTGCTAAGATGCAGTAAGGAATGGAGTGATGGTGTGAGGAAAGGGGTAAGCAAACACTGTGCTGGAAATGGAAGGGAGGGATCTTCTGTGGGGAAAGAAGAGCACGGACACGGATTTTCATAGAAGGCCAAAGGGCTTAAACCTGGGGCTCTGTTTTACTGCTTTATGCCTTGTTTCTGTGCTAGAGATTGAGCTCGAGTGAGCAGAGATGGTTACCAGCTATAAGTCAGGCTTTGCTGTGCCGATGGAGAGCCTGGATGTGACCCCTGTTGGGATGTGACCACTCCAACCTTGAGTTGTCAGGGACAGCAAGGCTTAGTGTTGGCCTTGTCGCACCCAGTCAAAGCCATTGGGTGGCAGGAGATGCTGCTCCGGATCCAAGCAGGAGTGGTTGGTATCCGTGTAGTTGAATGGACGCAGCATCTGTGGGAGACTTGAGCTCCTTCAAGCTATGGTAGGAGAGTGCGGAAGGGCTGTGGCGCTGTTGGGTGTCGTGGTGTTCCACCACAAGCCGGAGCTCCGAGCTTCCTCCCAACACAACGCTAGGAAGAAATCCTTCGTTTCTAGGGAAAACCAAGCTCCGTTCCCCATCCCTGAGCCCCTGCGTGCTCCATTGCGCCCGTGTGTGGAGCTGGAGCTGCTGCAGATGGACGGGAACGTTCTGGAGATGGGAGACGGAGCTCAAAGAGCTTTGCTCTTCCCATGAACCCCTGAAGTGGCTCAGTTCCTTCTGCAGCCACTTGAGCGCGGGGATGGCTTCGGGCTGCGCGGCTGCTTTGCTGCTCCAGAGACTTCCCAGCAGGCATTTGGTTCGAAGGCCGTTGCCAAAGGCGCTTCTGACTCCTTGGGAATCGCGGGAGGTTTTCCAGGAGTTCTCTTGGATTTCCTCTCCGGGTCTTTTCCTTTAGAGCAGCGCCCAGGGAGGAGCAAATCAGCTGCGGGCTTTGCCTTGCAGGAGGACCTTGGGTTCACCACGGGAGCTGCGCCTGCATCCTCATGGAGAAGCTGAGCATTCCCGTGGCTCTTAACTGATGTCGAAAGGAGAAACGGCGCGACCTGGAAACGCAGCCGCGGCGCGGGGACTCAGAATTCCCGGCCCTGCGAGGCTCTTGGCCAGGCTGCTTCCCAATCCCTGCCCGTTGATATAGCAAAGTGGGAGTAATGCCTCATAGGGGTATCGATAGAGGCCCTTCGCTCACAGGTAGCGGGGTTTGGGGGTGATTCAGCTCCTTTTTGTCTTTGTGAGGGAACGTATCCGTGATCCTTTGGTTTGCAAGGAGGAAGTCCAATTCCTGTGGAAACCAACCCGAAAGGTGCGTGACCCTCCCCATTCTTGTGCAGGCAAAACTCAGGCAGCCTCGGGTGTGGGAGCATCCCCTGGCAATGAAGGCAAAGCAGATGCTTGCCTCATAGTCTGCAGTGATTGCTTAAGCAAGAGGTAGGATCCGGTCCATGCTGGACCATTATTGGTGTTTCTATTTCCTGATGTTTTCCCATCTTTTAGACCTCTTTTCCATTTATGGCCTTGGTTATCACTCCTACTAAACACCCTGTTCTTTCCCATTGGATGTGACCTCTGCCACGTTGTGGTCCTTAAGTAACTTCCATTTCACCTCCTACAGAAGAGGGGAAAGGGGTCAATGCTCCTGCAATGGCTCCGTTTAGGAGGTCCCTGAGTTTTCTGGGAGTTGGGATCATACAGAAGCTCATTGAGTTCAATGGGAAAACCAACCCTGCAGTTGCAGGGGGTGGCTGTACCTCCGTGAGCATCCAGGGTCACCTATAGCTTGCAGATGAGCACCTGAGGATCCTTCTAGAGCCTTTGTGCCAATGGAGTGACTTGCAACTTCGTCAAGTCACATGCAGGGATTGGAAATGGGCCCTCGGGTCTGGAATGTCACCTTGGCTCCGTGGACCTGGGAAAATCCCAGGGATGTGAGGCACCAGCCTGGGAGAGGCACGTCTGCCTCTAACGTGTGCTTCTGCAGGGCAAGGCAATGGCCCTACAAGGTCACGGGCTTGGCAGAGCAGTGGAGTCATTGAAACAGAGGGAAGATTTGGGACCATGTCAAAAATGAGCCTTTTATTCTCATTTCCAAAAGCTTTTCCCAGGTTTTCCGTGTTTAATGGCATTTTTCCTTCCACTCCATCCCTCCGGTGGGCTTGAAAGGAGCCGGAAAAGCGAGCATGCCCTTCCTAGCTATCCTAGGAAGGGAAGGGAGAGTGTAATCCCTGTCCATCATCTTCTCCAGCCCTTTCTGGGTGTCAGATGGAAGCAAAGTGTGATGGAGGCAGGAGGGACCGGTGCTGTCTGCATCCAGCCCCAGGTGCTGCCGTAGCACATCCCGCTTCCTGCTGGGATGGGGATACACGAGTGTGGCACGGAGCAGGAGGCGAGAGAGGCTCTGCTGCAGTCACCTAAATAGCTGCAGCCCACTGGTGATGAGTGGAAGGGAGGAGAATCATTTCCGCCTCGGAGGCAGCATGAATCCCCTTCCAGAGGCAGATTGCGCTGCCGTTGGCACTGACACCCAGCTCAGCTTCCCCGTGTTCCACATGGAGCAGTGTCTATTTTTACAGATCCATCTTTCAGGAATGCTTTAGTTGGTGCATTTGAATAAATGGCAAGGTTTCCTGTTTCCTGCCTTGAAACAAGAGGTTAAAACAAGAGCAAAATGTGGCAGATTCTCTCCTCCAGAAAGAATGGAGGTGAAGGATGAGTCGGTTCCCGTCGGAGGGCTGGGATAATAAATACCAAGTGCTGTGATTTCTCTGTCAGGAATTACACCTCGATGATTCGGGAGCTGCTTTGCTCCGTTCTCTCCTCCTTCAGCCTCCAGGGTGGCAGAATTCCCTGCAAGAGGGCTGTTGGAAGTAGCTCTGTTCAAGTGACTTGCTCCGGGTGTCAGCAGAAAGGCCTCGCGCTCTCCTGCTGAACGCCGGGGCTGAGGCAGCCGCGCTCCCGCTGTCGGAACGCGCTTCCATATGTTCTTAGGCTGCTCAGGAGGCTGTTTCCTCCTGCAGGCTGCTGCCCACTCCTCCTCTCTTCCCAACCGTTGCAGGAGGGCTCCATGTAAAACCTGCAGGCAGGAGTGTTTTAAACCTCCACCCCTGGAATGCTCTCTGCCATCGCTTCGCTCGTGCTCCCCAGCACAGCCTCAATGTGCTCTTTCGAGATGACTTCTCTTGGGTGATCTGCCTGTAAGAGAATGGGATCGAAGGCTTCTGTAAAGCCAGCTTCAACCTGAGGACCTTTAATGGCCAATGGAGACGTTGGGAAGTTGGGGCTTCCCCCTTTCTCCAGTCTCAGCTTCCTCTGGGCTTTGAGCTTTGCCTCGGATCTTCAAAGGGCTTAAGGATGTTCTTGGCCCCGGACCAGCAAACATCTTAAGAGCACGCAGCCATTTTGCAATGGAGTTCTCACATCAGCAGCAGAAAGCCAAAGCGAAGAGAAGGGGTTCAGGTGCCAAAGGCTCCCTGGCGTTTGTGCTTTCCTTCCTATGGGCAAGGCCAAGCAGAGATTTACCCTGGGCTTCAGAAGATGCAGAGGAGCCGGAGCGGAATCGATGAGCGCGCTGGGGTGGGCAGCGCCTTCTTTGTGCTGAGGTTGTGTGAGAGGCCCCGTTGTGATGGGCTTTAGAGGCAGGAATCATCTCAACGAGCATCGTGGCCTAAAAAGGGGACGATGGGAAGAACATGGAAGGGAAACAAGGAGCTGTCTTACGGTCATGTAATAGGTGAAGGACTAAGCAGGTTGTTCATGCAGTTGCATGACGAAGCAGCTTATATTGCACCAGGAATGTCAGATGTGTGAAACAGCCATGGAAAACGTCTGTTCCCATGTAATCCTCCAGCATTCCAAGGCAAACAGGCTCTGCTCTTCCATGGGGAGTGGTTCGCATCCACCTTCCCACCTGAGCTTCGCTCCTGTCGTTCAGGTTGAAAGGCTTTGGGTGGGTTTCCATCTGAAGCGCGTGCCTGTGTCTCCATGTGAAGAACAGGGTTACTTGTGGCTTGCTGAGCAAACCACAGGGCTCCTACACTGGGATCTTTCCCAAGTGGAAACGGGGGCGTTATGGAGCTGAGCCGCTGCATGGTCCAGCTCACTTTGTGCCCATGTAGTGTGCAGCACTGATTTCATTGCTTAGAGGATGTGGGAGAGCTCAGTGTCGAGCTGAGGACACAACTGAAGCCAGGAGCATCCCTGTGTGATGGGTATCCTGCTCCAAAGCAAAGGGGGCAGGGAATGAAGGTGTATCCATGGTATGTGAGTGCTGGGAAGTTTGCAGGAGCCAGAGCTGGTTCCTGACGTCGGGGGTCCCTCCACCACTCTGTAACCCGCGCTTTGGAAGAGCTTAGAGCATCTTGTTCCCTGCCAAGGTAATCCGGTCATTAATTCTTGATGCCGCAATTTAAGAGCTGGCTTCCAAGCGCTGTTGCTGGGGATGCATTAGTGGTTCTGCTAACTAATGCTTCACACTCGGCGCCCAACCGCAATCTGATTTGGATTTCCTTTGCCGCTCCATGGGCTCTTTTAGCCCCAAATGAGCTAAAATCCCCCTCGTTTCCCTTTCCTAGGAGGGAGATGGCAATTCCCTAAGAGCCAGCCTCCTGGGGAAGCACAGCGGCTGCCTTGGCAGGAAGCCCTCGTGGGTTCCCTCCTGTTGGGATGCTCCGGGCTGTGCCGAAGGGTGGGCTGGATTTGCTTCTGCCCCTGCCACGCTCTTGGGCTTCCTCCTGCCCTGCTGCAGCATCCCATAGGGAATGTACAATGGGGAAGGCTTTTCAAGGCACACAAGCTGCTTTTCTCCTTCCACTCGAGTGGAAGGTGCATTGGGAATGCAGGTGTTAAGCAGCCCCAGTTCTAAATCTGCATCTCCACATGGCTGCTTTGGTTGTCTCCGTACTCGTGTTGCTGGTGGGAGGTGGAGCAGCAGGTCTGGATTTGAAGGCTGGAGATGGGGTCAGTTCTGCCTCACGTTCGCATCATTCATTTCTCTATAAAGTGATATACCTTTATATGCTATAAATAAGG
This sequence comes from Amazona ochrocephala, assembly GCA_039720435.1. Lineage (NCBI taxonomy): Eukaryota > Metazoa > Chordata > Aves > Psittaciformes > Psittacidae > Amazona > Amazona ochrocephala. The sequence continues at coordinate 2,689,611 of CM077900.1, forward strand.
ATAAAGTAGTAAACCTTGACATCTCACTCGTTAAAGGCAGGGAGAGCACATGATTATGACTGGAGTTGATGCACCAGTATGGAATGTGTTCATATTCCCAGTGATGGTGTCTGACCTGTATCTGATGGGGATGTGTTCTTATTGCTTACCTGCTTCCTTGCAGTGTGATGCTCTCCTGTTTGGTGCTTGGGAAGGGGAACTGAGCTGCATGAACCCTGTGCCCTAAAGGTGGTTTTGTGCCCTGGGCAGTGGCATAAAGCTGGGGTTCAGTTCTTCTGAATTTGTGGTCCCATTGCTTTGGGAGATAGGGATAACGGTGCGTGAGGAGCATGGGTGTTCTTGGATGGGAGGCTGGGCTTCTGCTCCAGGGCTCTGGAAATGGATGGGTTGGAGTAGAACCGCTCGTGATGCACTGCTCGGGATGTTTTATCCTAATGGGAACTTCATAAAGGAGGTGGTGCTTTAAGAAAGGCAGCAAATGCTATTTTTGTACTGGGGGATAATGAACGCTTTGATTTTCCTGCATTAACTCTCTCTTTCTCTTTGTCTCTTTCTTTCTCTGCAGACCTTTGTAGTACTAAACAGAGGGAAAACACTCTTCCGATTTAGTGCCACACCTGCCTTGTACATTTTAAGTCCTTTTAATCTGTTTAGAAGAATAGCTATTAAAATTTTGATACATTCATATCCTTTTGATCGCTGTTTCTGCCTTGCTGCAGTCGCTGAACCAGCCTCTTGCTGCTTGTCCTGGTGCCCAGTTCCAGTAGTGGGGATGGGTTTGCGCTGTGCATGTGGCCTCAGAGCGCTGAAAAGCATGGTCCTTTGGGCACATCCAAGCAAGTCAACGCCTTCATTGTCCCTGCTATGTGCCCCTCTCTGTGTCCATACGTTGTGCACAGACATCAATAAGTGTTGGAACAACTGTGGTTTATGCTTTGCATGAAGAGGAGTTGAGCTTTAGCTCCTGAGATGCTTCAAGAGCCAAAGGTTCCTTGTATGGAATGAGACACTAATTCCTTGCTCTTTCGGCATCTCAAACGTCCCTCTAATGGCAAGGCTGTTCCAAAATGCTCCCCTGCAAGGCTTCAGACAGCTTGGGAATAGGTAGGAAAGAGATGGGAATCATCATCTGGGGAAAAAGGTGGGATATTGAATGAGCTGCTTCCCTGGTTAGTTAGTTATTCATAGGAGGTGTCTCCGAAATGGGATTCGTGTGTTGGGTTGGAGGCTGCTCTGTGCTCGCTTCCTGCATCTCATGCAAAGAAAAACCTTTTCCATCCTTCCAAAGTCCATTTGGGATCTGAGGCTGGGAACGTTTTCTTTGGCTTCTGTGTTATTTCTCCCCTCTGGTTGGTCTGGGATGCAGCTCTGTCAGGTTGATGCTGGCAAGTGGATCTTGAGCCTGGAGCTGAGATCCATGGAGTCTGCTTCAACAGTTTGGGAAGTCCAGCAGCTTGGATGTGACCCGTTCTGCCGATAATTCCATAGTTAACGTGCACTCAGGCTTCTAATGCTGAGATGGGGCTGACCTTGCAGTGCTCCTCAGCAGACCCTGAGCGCACAGAGGGAGCAGAGCTGTTTGGAAAGGTCCCTAAGATCTCCTCCAAGCGAACTCATGGGTGTCCATGGATTGCGATGCTGCTTTCCAGTTGGATATATTACCGATGTTATTGGATCGAGGAATTATCTGGGGAGACATTGCCGTTTAGGCATGCGATTTGGGAATTGCTAAGACATGCCAGAGAATAGGAAATGAATTGAATGGTGACATGGAAACACTATTTATATGTAGGCACCCCAGTCTTATGTCCCGTGAGCATCCTGGCTCTTCTTCGTCATCCCCCTAGACTGGGAATGGTTGAGTTTCATTGCAGTAAGTGATGCTTAGGGAGCCATAAGCTGATATAAAGAGCCGCGCTGGTGTCCCGTTGATCCTTGACTTTGCTCTACAGTATTTAGCATGATCATTATGTGCACTATTTTGACCAACTGTGTATTCATGACTTTTAGTAACCCACCCGAATGGTCGAAGAATGTGGAGTAAGTAAAAGCTTCTTCTGTTCTAGTAACAAACCTGATCCTCCCATCAATCCATCGTCTTTCCTACCTGCTTTGCTTAGACCCCGGTGGTTGCAGCTCCTCTTTGGTCACCACTGAGATGGCGTTTCAACCCCCTTCCTCCCGCAGGTACACATTCACTGGCATTTATACGTTTGAATCCCTTGTGAAAATCATTGCGAGAGGTTTCTGTATAGACGGCTTTACTTTCCTGCGGGATCCGTGGAACTGGCTGGATTTCAGCGTGATCATGATGGCGTGAGTTGCGTTTTCAGCTTACTCTGGCTATTTGTGGCGTGTGGGAGGGGATGGGGCTGGGGGGGGGAAGGAAACAACAAGGGAAACTGCGGTGCATCCCCAAAGGTTCGTTCTGTCAAGAGGAAAGCTGTGCCTGGCGTGGAGTCACAGCCCTAAACCGCAGCTCCACAGGGTCAGGGCTGCTGCAAAAGGCACGTTGAAACCTGCCTTTAGGAGTAAAGGACTTCAGAATGGGCCCTGGCATTTCAGAGTGCTCCCGTGCCCGAGTGGCAGCTTGTCCTGCTCCGCAGAGGCCTCGGAGCCAAGCATTCAGTCTCCATCTCCTTCCCCCTTGGCCTTGTGTGGTCAAAGTTCCCAGGCTGCGATTTAAGGTTGAGTAATTATTAACCCCTTTCCAATGCGCTGGAAAAGGAGATGCGTTCTTTTCCTTCCTCGTTCTCTTCCCTTGTGCCAGCTCAGCTTGCACTGATTATGGGGATTCATGGGGACGGCGGAAAGCTGAACCAGGAGATGCTCCCTGGGTTTTCACTGCATTGATGGTCACTTTGGCTCAGTAGGAAAACCTTGTGGATGGCCCTGGTGGCCCGAGGCACTCATGGAAGAGAATGTTCTATCCCTTTTACAGCTCTTAGTGGGATATTGCCTGTGTGCATGGTTGGGCTCCCGTAGTCGGCAGCAGGAAAGCTCAGGAGCCCCTAATCATAGAAAATACCTTTTGGGGGCTGGATCTGCCCCCAGAGCTGTCGATTTCCCGGAGTTTCTGCGCTTTTCCCCATGCCTTTTCGTTGGTAATTAAACCACATGGGACGAGTTGCCCGTTGTGCACAAAAGGCACATAACCGGTCGCTCCTGAGCCTTTAGTCTCCCTTGGGAAGAGGTGGGGATCTGCTGTGCACAGTGTGAACATGGGCGGGAAGCTCCCAGTGCCATGCGCACACTGAATTCAGCCTCTGCATTGGGTCGTGCCTTTGTTTCTCTGGAGGTGAACACCGAGCAGCTTTAAAGGGCCCAATGCATTGGTCTTAAACGTGAACGCTCCCGCTGATGTGACTCTGTAACCTCCTCGTTGCCAGTGAGGTTGCCAATAGGCTTCAAATCCAATCTCTTTCTGTGTCAGGGGCTGGAAGAAGCTTATGTGTTATTTAAATCCCACTAAAGGGGGTCTGAGTTCTGTGAAGCACCCGGAGGAGCCTCAAATATTGTGCATTTCTTTGCCTTTTCATACCTTGTTTCTCCCCAGACAGCGCAGAGGGAATAGTCTGTTCTGAGTTAGCAAATACAGCCCTGTTACCCTTGCACTGAGCATCTTATCCTCTACGTAGCTCAGGTTTATCCCTTTGTAAAACAGGGATAAGCCTACCTGTGCCTCACACGCAGGTAGTAAAGCATAAAGGGTGAGACTGAAGGATGCTCCTCAAAGCGAAGGATGCTGATGCTTTCCGATAAACACAAAGTGAAGCAAGTACCCTTGAACCCACTGAAGTGAGGCGATGCCACCAAATCCCCCCCCAGCTTTAAGCTTTACAATGCCCTTCTCCTATAGAGATAGCACTAAATCCTCAAGTCCTGTATAGAGGAGGCTGCAGGTGCCACCCCATCCACCTGGACGAGCCGCTTGCAGCGTGGAGACCCTTGAAGGGCGTTCTCCCTTTGCAATGCCCATTCGCAAGCCCTTGCAATGCTTGTTTCCTACAGTGGGAACTAAAAAGCGACCCCAACGGTGCCATTAACTCTGGTTTAATTCTGCAGGTATATAACAGAGTTTGTAAACCTAGGCAATGTTTCAGCTCTGCGCACTTTCAGGGTTCTGAGAGCTTTGAAAACTATATCTGTTATCCCAGGTAAGGCGGCCTCCGCTCGGTGTTAGCTGTTGGGTACAGGCCCCCTGTGAGTGCTGTATTGCTTTGTCTGTAGTAGGTGTTTTCTCTGCGGGGTGTGTGTACTGTCACGGTGTTTCCTGTGTGTGACCTCCCTCATTGCAGATATGTCACAGAGTTTGTGGACCTTGGGAATGTCTCAGCCTTGAGAACTTTCAGAGTTCTCCGAGCTTTGAAAACTATCTCTGTTATTCCAGGTGAGAACCGTGCAGCATCCCAAGCGTGGCCCTTTGCCGCCCCTCCCCTCCCGTCCTGCATCGCTTCTCGCTCAAAGGCACTGGGATGTGTTTGATGGGCTTTGCAGTCTGGAGCAATGGGGTCGTTGGGAATTGAGGCTTCTGGGCCATCAGATGGGGCTGGGGGGGAGAAGTCTGCTCTTCCCGTTCTTTATCCCTTTATCCGCTCTCTGCCTGTAGTTCCAGATGGCTGAAGAACGGGGGTATCCTTCCTACTCGGGATAAAGAGTTTCTTGCTCAGGAAGTCACCCCGTCATGGCCAGCGTTTCTAGAACTGTTCTAAAGCCGAACCCTAAATCCTGGCCTAAAACCTAAACCCAAACCTGTTGTTCTTCCTGAGAATGAGCTGAGAGCAAACCCCAGCAAAGCTTAAAACCTGCCTGCATGAGTCAGATGGGATCTGGGGCAGGCAGTGGCAATAAGCTTCCCTCCCCGGCCTGTCTCACCCCATATAACCACTTGATGAGTTCTGCTCTCCTATTTCGTTGTGCTTTGTTTCCTAATGCAATAACTGGTGATGGTTCTTTTGCTTTCTCAGCCTCCGCTTGCCAGAAAAGACCATGGGATTGTAGGGGCCCATCACTTTTGTCCCCATTCCAGACTGCTAAACCCATCAGATGTACATGGCTGTTGTGCATGATGTTCTTAAGTGGCATCTGCTTTCCTTGCACCCAATGAGAGTATGCAAGAGTGTGTTCTTACTTAGCATTCCTTAATGTTTGCCGATGTTAAAGAGCACAGGATACGTGGGGAATTGCTGTTGGCAGTGCACTCGGGGGATCTGAAGTGCAGTTGTGGTTCTGTCAGCCTGCTACAGGTAGTAACTGCCTTGCTCAAAGCACAGCATCGATGTTAAGAGAAGTTCTATGTGTGGTTTGCTTTCAGAATGGTGGCAAAGTGAAGGGCATGCAGCTTTAATGAGCTGGGTACGAAGCATGCCTTGTCTTCCTATGGAAAGGAGCAGGATGGTTCCGTTCGGGATCGTTCCCTCCATACTACTCGAAACCAATGGAGTTTTCCTTTCATTTCAAATGACAGCAAGGGAAGGGGGAGCTGAGCCCTTCCTAAGTGCAGTGCAGCCATGTGTTCTACTCCAGGCTTGGTGTATGGGTGTTAGTGCTGTAGGGTCTCAGGGTTCCCCTTCTGCTTCAGTGCGTGTAATGGAATGGGCATTATAACACTGGGGTTACAATGGGTGTTAACCACATCTGCTGTCTGTAGCTGGGGTTATCCTCAGTGTGCTTTACAGACAAGATATTCCATGCAGGTAGAGGGTCTGCATGGATTCCTGTGACAGGAGCAGACTGTGGCACCCATGAGCTAAACCGTCACATTGCTGCTGTGGCTTGGTAGAACATATTGAACTCTGGTGTTCTAAAGAGACTTGGCCGTCGGCATAAATGAATTGGGATTTCGGTTGTCTGATGCCATCAGTCTCCATTGCCTGTGACATTCACTAGGACCCAGCGGTGATGCGGATCTGCGGAACACGAAGGCCATTGCTTCCATTGGGAGCTGTTGGAGTTGTGTTTGTCCTGTGACTGGACTGGGAGCGCTCTTGCTGCCAATTGAGCATCGTGGTTCCAAGCCCCTTTCTCCTCCTGTGCCTATGAGAGCAGCGCACAAAGCAGACCCCCAGTTGCTGCTGTAAACGGCTGCATGGTGCACATTTGAGTGATGGAGATGAGCATGCAAAGTGGCGTTGGAATGGGTATTTGTCTGCCAGAACTAACAGCAAAAACCTGCTTGGTGTTGGAGTAGGGCTTTGGCACTCCTTGAAAATGTTGAAGATTGGAATGAAAGACATTGAAAACACTATTCCTCCATAAGAATTCCTGTTGGAGCTTGGTGTTCCTGATCCGGGTCAAACCTCTCTTGGCATAGAAAGGGTTCTTGTCAAAGGTGTGCTGCTCAATGCCAGAGACTTGGATCTGGCTGGCCCCAGATTCAGCCTCCTTCACTGCTCAGTTCTAGATGCAAGATCTGCAGCAGGAAAGCAGGCTCAGTACTCCATGGTTTCTGCATCCAGAGTTCTTGCTTGTTGAGCTCTGTCTCCTGAAGCCTTCATGCTGTGTTCTTCCCACTTCATGGATGGTTCCTCTTCCGGACCTGCCTGGTTTGCAAAACTGGCGGGATTCTTGACTTAGGCCTGAGCTTCCTTTTATTATTGAGCCATTCGTGATCTGTTGGAGCTATTCATGAGCCTGGTGGCCTTGGTAGAACCCAAAGAGCCAGCACTGAGGGTGAAACCCTGCCCCATCAAACCCCATCGTCTAAGTGAAGGATGCGGCCCCTGCAAGGGAAGGGGGAAGTGCTGAAACACTTGAGTTGAGCAGCAGAAACTGAAGATGGGCAAAGTATTGGCTCTTTGCATGGTGTTTTAGCTCGTGCCGGGCTTCAGCAGAGCTCAACGTGTCCGTGGAGAGCTTTGTAGCAGCGTGTCTTAATTTAACACCTCGGTTTAGACAAGCCCTTGCTTTCCTGGCCGGGCCTCCTGAGGATGCTCTGCATCCTCCGCTGCAGGGCTCAGATATGCTCAGGGAGGAGTGTTTGCTCTAACAATTGCCAGTTCACCATTGAAACCAGGGAGCCTGGGCCATCCATCATCCCTATTGCACTGGGTGGGAAGAGCTGGCGGCTCCCAGGGACCGGCTGGCTCATAGCAGCCCTCTTTTGCCACCAGGCCGTGGTTGTAAGGGACCGTGAGGATGTGCTTCCTCACTGTCCTCTGCAGGAGTCATTTCTAGTCCTGTTTTCTCCTCTGCAGGCTTGAAGACCATCGTGGGTGCCCTCATCCAGTCTGTGAAGAAGCTGTCGGATGTCATGATCTTGACGGTGTTTTGTCTCAGTGTCTTTGCTCTCATCGGCCTGCAGCTCTTTATGGGCAATTTGAGGAACAAGTGTGTGATCTGGCCCATCAACGTCAATGAGACGTTCCTGGATAACGGCTCGAGGGGCTTTGACTGGGAGGAATACACCAACAATATGTGTAGGTGCCTCTGTGCAGTGGAAACCCCTTGCTCAGCTCTATTTCAGTAGAGCCCTGGCTTTGTTAAGGTGTTTCTGGTCGGTACATCTGAGTTGGTCAGTTGGGGCTGTAGAGGGTTTTAAGGTGTTGCTGTGTGCTAAACTCTCTCCTCCCTCTGTGTGTGCACTGAATCTTCTCTTTTTGTCTCCTTCAGCTAATTTTTACATTATTCCTGGTGCCCCTGACCCTTTGCTCTGTGGTAACAGCTCGGATGCAGGGTGAGTGATGAGCTTCAAGTGGAGACTCTACTTACCATTGATGGCAAAGCCTTTGGGACGGTTCCTGCTGCTTCCTTTGTTGGTCCTGGTGTTATTCCACATGTCAAGTATTTCTCGTTTCTCAATCTAACTACATTCATCCATTGTTACTACGTGACTAATAGGATGTAAGCTGACATGTTTCATGTCATGAGGCAGATCTATGTCGAGTGATGATGACTTAGTGGCATTATTTCCCCTGAATCCAATTGGAATCATCACGGGGTTCAGCAATGGCAACCTCCATGTGCTCTTGCCTGCGGCTGGGTTTTCACCCAGGCCTCTAAAGGGCAAAAGCTGCTCCTTTCAGGGTGAAGAGCCTCCATTGCCACATCTTGTTTCCATAGGACAAGGACTCCGGAAGTCCATTCTCTTTGTCCGCTCTTCTTACTCGACATGGAAAGCAAAGTGCATGCCATGTGTTGGGACCATCTCCACCAGCACGAATAACGTGCGTGTTCTCACCTTGCTCTGTCCCTTTTCCTGCCTCGATGCCCTCACGTGGCTCTTGTGTCCTCCACAGCCAATGTCCGGAGGGTTACACGTGCATGAAGGCAGGCCGGAACCCCAACTACGGGTACACAAGCTTTGATACTTTCAGCTGGGCTTTCCTGGCTTTGTTTCGCCTTATGACTCAGGACTTCTGGGAGAACTTGTATCAGTTGGTAAGAGCCCTTTGCTTTGGTGTTACACACGATGGGACGTGGGGAATAACGCAGGGGAGAGCCTTGGGTGACATGGTCGAGTGTGAGGCATCCCTGCCCGTGGAACTGGGTGGGCTTCAGGTTGTTTCCAACCCAGACCAGTCTGTGGTTCTGTTCAGAGCTCACAGGAGTGCTTTGGAGGGCAGAATGGTGCCTGGGTACCTGAGGAGGCTTTGGGGACCTCCCTGAAATGGCTTTTGTTCTGTTTGCTGTGCTTCGAAGGGAGCCAAAGCGTTGAGTTTCGCGCTGCGCATCTGAATCACTTCCAGTTTGTAGCCATTGGGTGCTCCCTGAAGAAGAGGGGTGTTCCCTTTGGTGTTTCTGCTGATGGATGTGCAGTGGCTTGGTGCTGAGATGTTGAATACTCAGCACTGCGTAGAAGCGTTCAGGTCAGGGAACTGGGGATCAATGCAGGTACCTGGTGTCACTCTGAAACGCGCTTTGCCCTTTCCTTTTGCCTCCCCTCTGCCATTCCTCTCTGTGACAGACCTTACGAGCAGCAGGGAAAACCTACATGATCTTCTTTGTCTTGGTGATCTTTGTGGGATCCTTCTACCTGGTTAATCTCATTCTGGCCGTGGTGGCTATGGCTTATGAAGAGCAGAACCAGGCCACGCTGGAGGAGGCAGAGCAGAAGGAGGCGGAATTTAAGGCCATGTTAGAGCAACTGAAGAAGCAGCAGGAGGAAGCGCAGGTGGGTGCTCTGAGCGCGCAGGGGTCTGTTTCGGGGGGTGTTTGCCTCTATTACAGTGTGCAATGAAAGGATGCAGCAGTGCCCTGGCTGCCCTGCCCTGGCATCATGTCCTCTGTTGGCTGGGGTTGGCATGGGCACTCTCTTCCCTGCTCCTGCTGGTTTATCCTGGATTATATGCAAGCTTATTGTGTTTATTTGTACTTTAAAGTGCCCTTCTATTAAGGGAAATGGAAATGTTCCCACTTAAGTGTGAGAATGTCTCTGCAAGATAAGTTCATCTTTGATCCTTTCTCAATTGCTTATAAGGGACTGAGAGAGGTTTTACTGCTGCCAAAGTAGACTGTAAAAGGCCCTGGCTGCCAGTTCCTTCCAAGAGAAGGAATAAGCATCCCAATCCCACCCCAGAGACTTGTGGTTCCGTGCATGAAGCCACACCGCGTTTTAAAGCAGAGCTATTAACCATGGTAATCTCTTGCCTACACCCTCAGGCTGCTGCTATGGTCACTTCGGCAGGGACAGTCTCTGAAGATGCTGTGGAGGATGATGGTGGTGGGGTGAGGATGTCTCGGAGCTCTTCGGAGCTTTCCAAGCTCAGTTCCAAGAGTGCCAAGGAGCGCCGGAACAGGAGGAAGAAGCGCAAGGACAAGGAGCTTTCGGAAGGAGAGGAGAAGTGTGACACTGAGAAGGTGTTCAAGTCCGAATCCGAGGATGGCATGAGGAGAAAAGCGTTCAGGCTGCCGGATAACAGGCTGGGAAGGAAGTTTTCCATCATGAACCAGGTAGTTTTCATGTCCTTCCCTGACGTTTGTGCTCGCTTGGTATCGGGATAATGTTCTAGTTTAGATCCCGATTGGCATATCAAAAGAATCTGCCCATCCTCTTAAACCTGCTGTGGATCAGGACGCTCAGAGCCTTGCATAAATGGCTCCTGAGAGTAGGGAGTCAAAGCAGATCACTTCTTTACCCAGGAGTGAACCGCTCTGAAAGCACGGATGATGGTGTCAAACCAGTGATGGTTTGTGTAGACCTGGAGAGGGGGTGAAACCACTTCAGCAGCACTTGAGAGCACTGCAGTGCTTCGTACCATACCACTCATTGCCGTTCTTTCCCTTCTCCCTCCCAGTCTCTGCTCAGCATCCCTGGCTCCCCTTTCCTCTCCCGACACAACAGCAAGAGCAGCATCTTCAGCTACAAAGGGCGATTCCGGGACCCGGGCTCCGAGAACGAGTTTGCTGACGACGAGCACAGCACGGTGGAGGAGAGCGAAGGCAGAAGGGATTCCCTCTTCATCCCCATCCGCGGCCGGGACCGCCGGAGCAGCTACAGCGGCTACAGCGGCTACAGCCAAGGCAGCCGATCCTCCCGCATCTTCCCCAACCTGCGGCGCAGCGTGAAGAGGAACAGCACAGTGGATTGCAATGGCGTGGTGTCCCTCATCGGGGGTCCCCCCTCCAGCATGCCCGGGGGACGCCTTCTGCCTGAGGTGAGCGCAGATGAGGCTGCCCGTGGCAGCGTAAGGGCAGTGAGCAGATAGCACAGGCAGCGTGGGTTGTTCTCTTCTCCTGTGTGCCATGAACAGGGTGGAAGGAGTTGGTCGGAGCCTTGGGTGACGTGGTTGAGTGTGAGGTGTCCCTGCCCATGGCAGGGGGTTGGAACTAAAGGATCTTAAGGTCCTTTCCAACCCAAACCATTCCATGATCCTGTGATTCATTCTGTGACCACAGACTATAAAGCCTGTGCTGCATTAAACACCCTGTGCTATAACTTCCTCCCTCTTCCCTTCTCCAAGTTAACAACCAGCCCACCTCCTTCTCCCCCCTGGGAAGAAAAGGCTTGGAATGGAGTCGTGAATGAAAGGACTGCCAATAGCAGCCTGTTTGACCTTGGCTCAGCATCACTTGCTCCCTGTTGTTCTCTTCCCTAGGTAGCATCTTCATATAATGCTTTGCTTCAGTATTTAATTCTTTTTCGAGCATGGATGTGGTGGGAGTGACGCATGTGTAAAGGAGAAGTAGTGCTTGGCAGCATTTTTGCTCGCTCTATGTCCATGTACATCGCTTAGGGAAAGAAGGATGGCAGGAACAGCCCCGTTTCTCCCTCTTGGGCACACGTGCCTTATTTCTAGGCCAGGAGCATGTGCGATACCGGGAAGAGCAAGGGTTTGTATTGATCCTGTGCCTTTTGCAGGGTACCACTGAAATCGAAATCAGGAAGAAACCCGGTGGCTCCCTCTTGGTCTCCATGGATCAGGTGAACGCGTCCTACGGAAGGAAAGACCGAACCAACAGTGTCATGACCGGGCTGACAAACACCCTTGTGGAGGGTAGGTGTGACCTGAGGAGCTGCCTTGGGTGCTTCCAGTGTGTTTGTAGCGATTGCCCTCTCGTGGTGTGATGGAGGAAGACAGAGGAGCCATCAGTTGGGTGTTCCTCACATGCTGGGTTCCCTGGGGCTGTGTGGTTGTCCCTCTGTCCCACAGGATTTAGCCGTCCCTCCTAATTCCTGCCTTTAATTTGCCTCAGCCTGCTTCTTTGGAGGCATTATTGATGCAGAGGTGTTTGTTGGGCTTCACTTGCCTCTGAATTGTGTGGATACGGAGGTAAAGAGGTGTCGTTTCACACTGATGCGTGTGGAGATGATGGGAGTGAGATGACGTCTGGTACAGTTGTTCTGTCTCCTGCAGTCTCCCAAGGACTGGAGAGTCCCTTTGCTTATATCCATGGGAGGGAATGGTCCGAGATGTGCCAGCAGCAAAAGGGCCGTCAGGATGCTGGCACGTCTGAAGTGGACAGCACATGGGGCTGAGGTTCCAACTCTGTTATGCGGGAGCAAGAATTCCTGAGCATACGAGGGTGATGAGCTCAAATTCCTGCTGCCTCCTGCAGTAACGCTGTGGGGAAACCAAATATACTTAGAAACAGAGCAGGGTTCTGCTGCTGCTTCCCTCCTGCGCAAACGCCTACAGGCTCCAGCGCTACGGTCCCTCTCTTTTAACTTTAGCAACTCCAAGGCAACTAAATCCCGAGCAACCAGAGAGCCAATGGGAAGGAGAACGCAGCGCTCCCTTCGCTCTCCATAGCAAAGAGAAAACTCCAGCTGGAGAGCCTGAATGGAGCCACTGCCAGTGGAGGACTAAAGGGGGGAGCTGATTGTGCTCCGTAAGCACTTGGGGAAGAAACGGCCCCAGCATCCTGTTTGGTTTGTGTGGTTGAGCCGGTTATTCCTGTTGGGAAGCCTGTGCGGCATTATGTCACGTGTTTCCTCTTTGGGACCAGCGTTCGTTCGGCACAGAACTCACTGTGCTCATGTAAGGGCTGCACCGAGGGCAGGCTGGAGTCCGTAACTTTGATTTCAGCCCTGTTCCCCTGCGGGGTCCTCAGTTAAATATAGCTCTTCATTTAAGATGCTCACGAGATCCGCGTGCCCCGGAGATCCGGCAGCCTCCGAGGTGAGCATTGAACCCTGTTGCTGCTCTGTTTTGTGACCGTAGAGCTGGAAGAGTCCCAAAGGAAGTGTCCCCCTTGCTGGTACAAGTTTGCCAACACGTTCCTGATCTGGGAATGCCACCCGTACTGGATGAAGCTGAAGGAGATAGTGAACTTAATTGTCATGGATCCGTTCGTTGACTTGGCCATCACCATCTGTATTGTGCTGAACACGTTGTTCATGGCCATGGAGCACCATCCCATGACCCCGGAGTTTGAACATGTGCTCTCCGTAGGGAATCTGGTAAGCTAGCATGGGGAAGTATTCCCTACAGATGTGCTTCTCCTGGGGTGTGCTGCTTGTTAATGTAGACTTAGGTTGGAAGGATGTTACTCCATTGCATGGGCTGCAGGTTTGAGGTGGCTCAGTGGCTGATGCTGAGCCCGAAGGTCAGGACATGAACAGAAATGGATCTTTGTTCTGTGTCTCTTCTCCCCATTCCAGGTTTTCACTGGGATTTTCACAGCAGAGATGTTCCTGAAGCTCATTGCCATGGATCCCTACTATTATTTCCAAGAAGGCTGGAACATCTTCGATGGATTTATTGTCTCCCTCAGTTTAATGGAGCTGGGTCTAGCAGATGTGGAAGGCCTTTCTGTGCTGCGATCTTTCCGATTGGTATTCCATGTTCCACTTCTTTTGGAATGTTACTGTCTTGGAGCTATTAGAAAGAATCATAGAATCATAGAGCCCCCCTGTTTCCTGGTTTGGGGAAGGACCGAGGTGGAATGGTGTCAATCTCTTCTTATCACAACTGCTCCTCATGAGCTCTGAGCCGCATTTAGGCAGCGAGGGATGACTTGGGAGGTATCCTGGGGGAGACTATGGATAGAGATAGACCATGTCAGGAAGCACCTCTTCTTTCATGGGATAGAATGGGGCAGTTTCTATGGTGCAGTGGAATAAAAGTGCTCAATAGCTGCAGCCTCTCTGTGCTTCAAATGGTGCTGTCAGTGAAGGAGCTCTTGAAAGCCTCAAGGTTGGATTGCTGGGTGCAGAGAGCCCCAGCTGAGGGCAGATGTTCTGCGAGCACCGAGCTCCCACTTAGATCCAGCTCCAGAAACGCTGTCTCCAAGTGAAATCCATCCTTGATTGCGGGGTCTGGCTGTGCCAGCACAGCCATAGGCACGGGCTTCCGTGTTCCTAGACCACGAGGTGGTTGCCGCGTCGGAGGTTCCGCCTGCTGTTCCTCTCTGTTTCAGGTACAGCTCCACTCAGTGTCCTTTTCGGTTGTGTTTTCTGGGTTTTTTGTAGCTGCGAGTCTTCAAACTGGCCAAGTCATGGCCCACTCTGAACATGCTGATCAAAATCATCGGTAACTCAGTGGGTGCCTTGGGGAACTTGACCTTGGTGCTTGCCATCATCGTGTTCATCTTCGCCGTGGTGGGAATGCAGCTCTTCGGCAAAAGCTACAAGGAGTGTGTCTGCAAGATCAATCCGGAGTGTGAGCTACCCCGCTGGCACATGCACGATTTCTTCCACTCCTTCCTTATTGTCTTCCGTGTGTTGTGTGGGGAATGGATTGAGACCATGTGGGATTGTATGGAAGTAGCGGGACAGGCCATGTGCTTGATTGTCTTCATGATGGTCATGGTCATCGGCAACTTAGTGGTCAGTAAATGGTTACTGATGGGCTTTGTTGGTTGCCTCTGGGTGGGGTAGAACATGGGGAGACCACAGATAGGGAGTCATGATTTGGGAGGCTGTTCTAGCTCTGTTGGGGTCCTTCATGGCCTTCAACCTATGAGCCTTTGGTAGCACAACGCTGAGGATGCGTTTTGCTTGATGGGCTTTAGTTACCCAAGAATAAAGCACCCAAGCACTAAAGCGGGGGTGCAACCCCTCAGTTACAGGACATAAAAGAAGCTTAAAAGAAGCCAAAGCTGCCTTTCCAAATGGCAATAATTTGGGACACAGGGGAAGGTCCTGAAGTGTTGAAATGGGGCTGGAAGTTCCTTCTAGAATCTGCCCACCAGCTCAGTCATGCGGTACGGATGTGCGCAGGGACGGGCTGGTGAAGCTGCACGGCCTGCTGTGTGGGAGGTTAGACTTAGCTCATGCTGCTTCCTTCTGCTCTGAAATCCCGGGAAGGAAAGCCTATGGAAGCAAGTGAAGCAGTGCGAACAGTTGCATGCCTTCAGAGCAGTGTTGTGAGCTGGCTCGGGGAGGGTTTGTCTCACCAAGGGAGCTGTCACTCCGTGTGGGCAAGGAGCTATCCCTGGGAACCTAGTCTGGCCCATTTCCTTCTTAACATCAGCAGGACTTGGGTGGCTGAATGCTCTGGGGCCAGCTCTGCCAAGCTCAACCTCTTCTCTTCCAGGTGCTGAACCTCTTCTTAGCCTTGCTCCTGAGCTCCTTCAGCGCCGACAACTTAGCGGCAACAGATGATGATGGGGAGATGAACAACCTGCAGATCTCTGTTATCCGCATCAAGAAGGGCATTGCCTGGATCAAGGCAAAAGTGCGTGAGTTCATGCAGGCTCATTTCAAGCAGAGGGAGGCAGACGAGGTCAAACCCTTGGATGAGTTGTATGACAAGAAGGTAAACTGCATCGCTAACCACACAGGGGCTGATATCAACAGAGACATTGATTTTCAGAAGAATGGCAATGGCACCACAAGTGGCATTGGGAGCAGTGTGGAGAAGTACATAATCGATGAAGATCACATGTCCTTCATCAACAACCCCAATCTCACTGTCCGGGTGCCTATTGCTGTAGGTGAATCAGACTTTGAAAATCACAACACAGAAGATTTCAGCAGTGACACAGATCCTGATGGCAGCAAAGAGGTAGGAGGAGATGCTCCCTATGCGTTGTGGTCGTTTAGTGCTGGTGTGAGGGCCTGGAAGCATCTCGGGAGGGAGAACTACATAGTTCCAGCACGAGCCTTCTGGTTCTGTATTACGATGTTGTCTTTGCACTCAAGGCGCACGTTTCTCGTGCTGGTTGCTCTATGGAGAGCCACCAGCGCTATTAAATATATGTTCTATATATACTTCATCTATGGAATGTAAATACTATTAAATATATAGTCTAGAAATACTTCATGCTCCTGTTAACGTGAGGTGGAAGCTGAGCGAGGATCTGGGTGAGCTGGAGTGAGGAACCAGCTCTTGTTCCAGTAACTCTGGTGAACAAACGGCTGAGTCCTCATGAGATGGGATGTTCTGGGGGGAACTAATGATGGGTTGGCTTGGCTTTGGTTTTGTGTTCAAGAAACTGGATGAAAGCAGCTCCTCTGAAGGTAGCACCATTGACATCAAGCCTGAAGTGGAAGAAGTCCCTGTGGAGGCACCAGAGGAGTATCTGGACCCAGATGCTTGCTTCACAGAAGGTAAGCTTGGAGATGTGGTTGCATTGCGAGGGTGTAGATGACCTATAGGTAGGGCAAATTGATCTCGTGTACAACTGATGCTGTGAGTACTTGGAAGCAGAAGAATTTGGCTTCAGATCAGGTTTTTCTTCCCTCTTCTGTCGCTGGCCTTAATGTCTTTCAGCAGCTGATCCATTACAGGTATTCCCATGGCAAAGATACTCTAAATGGCTCAAGGTTATGTTATCAGCAAGTTTTCCGTTTGTCTGCTGTAAAGTGCGTGGAAACCTCAGCAAATACAATCACAAAATGGTGTTAGTTCAGGTGCCTACGTATAGAAGTGGTGGAAGTAATCATCGATCCTCCAGAATCAGAGTTTGAACTGAAACTCAGCGTATTTAATATTGTTGGCATCAGAACGGCTTCTAGACAATGGCAACTTTATGTTCTTACCATGTTCCCTAAGCCCATTCGGGCTCATCCTGCTCTGTGCACTGTCCCCATTGCAGGGTGCACGCAGCGCTGCAAGTGTTGCCAGGTCAATATTGAGGAAGGGCTGGGGAAGTCTTGGTGGACCTTGAGGAAGACTTGTTTCCTCATCGTGGAACATAACTGGTTTGAGACCTTCATCATCTTCATGATCCTCCTGAGCAGCGGTGCTCTGGTGAGTGCGAGGCAGGTTCTGCTCCTGGAAGCGGGTGCGTTTGGGCCAAGGCAGCATCGGTCAGGTCCCATTTGCACGTTTCCCCTTCTTCCCTTTCCCGTTGTTGCAGGACCACTTGACCTGGTGCTTCCATAGATCCAAACCATTCCTCTCTGTGTGTTTGTGCACTATTCGTTAGCGGGGTTATACAACAACCAACGTCGAGCACCCGTTAGGGGCTTTAGGACCAAAGTCCACACCAATGTGTAAGCAACAGCAGTAACCTGGCTTCCTCTCCATTCACTAATATGGGTAACAGTCTGGCTGCCACCAGGCTCAGCCCTTTTGGGTGTGCTGAGCTGCAGAGGGAACTGTTCCAGTATGGTACCAGTTGCTGAACTGGTTTAGCTGGAAGGGTGGTGCTCCCATCCCTACAGGGCAGAGTTGTTCTTGTGTCATTTAGTCAGGGCTTCATTTTGGGGTGGTTTACTCTGGTTTGGCAACTACTGAGTAGTGTGGCAGCTACTACATCAGGTGCACCGTGTAAAGATGTAATTGTGCTGCTTATCTTGGGGCTGTTTGAACAAGCTGCTGGGAAACAGCCTTGAACTGGGGAATAAATCCTGCCTGAAATGAGAACCCGGTTATTTCCCAGGCTTTTGAGGATATTTACATAGAGCAGAGGAAAACCATCCGGACCATCCTGGAATACGCAGACAAGGTCTTCACGTACATCTTCATCCTGGAGATGTTGCTGAAGTGGTGCGCTTACGGATTTGTCAAGTTCTTCACCAACGCCTGGTGCTGGCTGGATTTCCTCATTGTGGCTGTATGTATCCTCTCCTCCTCCTTTCTTGCTGCTTGGAATTAGTTAGCAGAATGCCGGGGTAGCGTTTTCTCCTGAGGAATGTCCTGACTGAATCATACACTTTATATGGATTCAATCCCAGCTATCTCTTGGGGTCCTATTGAGCCTGCAGAGGCAAAGGAGGGTTTTCCGGCCCTTGGCTCTTGTGCTGTTTTACTGTTTCAGAGAGGCCTGAGCACATCTTGAGCTGCTGGAGGGTGTTAAGAGTGGAGGAGCTTGGTCAGACGTGGTATTCCTTGGTGCCCCCCTCTTTCTGTAGTCACTTGCGTGTGTTCTTAAGGATGGGGGAATGATGAGGCAGGCAAAATCTTCCCATCCCACCGCCTGCCAGGCTCGGTTGTTCTGAACATTGAGCACAGAGCCTCAAAGCACAGTGAGGGCATTTAAAATGAATGGAATTTATGGTGTCAGCAGCAGAAAGTGCTGGAATTTGGTAGGACTCAAAGTCCAACGAATTGCAAAACAAGGAGCTTCAGGCTCCCAAGTACTGGGATTGCATTAAAACGTTCCATCACATCCAGTTGTGCATCAGTGCCTTCAGTGAATGCCCGAAGAGAAAGCAGCAAAACATGAGTTGTCTTCCAAGCTTCTCCTTTGAAACCTTTTGAGTATGATCCAGTTGTACCGAGTTGCTGTTCGGTGGCATTATCCCTCTGGGAATATTTTGGAGTAGGTGGAGGAGCTGTGCTTGGAATTCCAGGGCAGAAGTGTCTGCATTTCCTATGGAAAACTGCATTTATCCCTTTCTTTTCCCAGTCCTCTCTGCTCCCTTAACACACGTCTTGAAGCAGTAACTGTTCCCTGCTGAAAATAACCCTCTGTCTCTTTCGCTGCCTTAAGCTGAAGCACAAGTGCCAACATGGGAGCTAATGTGAGATACCATCTCTTCTGCACTCTATTAAAAGACGTCCAGCAGCTGAGCACAAAAGCAGCATTCACAGCCCTTATGGCTCCGTGTTGTGAGTCCAGTTCCAGCTGCTGGGAACAAAGTGCAGTTTCATCTTCTTCCCAAGCATCTGGAGTAAGGAGAAAGAGCTTCCCAGGCCGTTCGTGCATTTACAGGGAGAGGACCCGTGCGTCTGTACCTGTTAAATCACACTTGAGAACCACTTCGCTAGCGCGCTGTGGCTGGGGTTCAAGTGAAGGCAGGGTGGCAGCCGTGACTAATAGCCAATAGCCTTTGCATCATAACAACCCTCTTGAATGTTATTTTTCAGGTTTGCTAGCATTGTCAAATACCTCCTCCTCTGATTCCCAAAGCTTGCTGGGTCTATTTGTGAAGACAAAGTCTTTTGCTGGGTAATAATGAAGGCTTCTGCTTTTCAGTCAGTCTGGAATTCCTTTTGTCTGCCATCGGTGCCTGCTGTGTCTCCTGTCAGAGTGTCCCCAGAGAATAATACTGCAGAGAGCCCATGAAAGCTCAAACAGCCTTTAGTCACTTCACTGCCCTTGTGTTTGTTTCCTACTTTGGAGCGAGGCATTATCCCAAGGGGAAGAAGCTCTGAAAGTGAGGATTCAGTGAAGCCTGGACCCTGTATTATACGTACAGGGTAAATCACTGCGTTTCTCTCTATGTGGATCTTACAGCCCATCCCTCTGTATTTCGAAAGCTGGGACCAGGGCTTTAACATACTGTGGCTTGGTCCCTTCCTGAGTAGCCTGACTTTGCTTCCCAAGGCTTTGCTGTGAACCTTTGGGACACCCCTGGCTTAAATCAGTGTCATTTTAAAGCCACGTGGCAAAACCCGGAGCCACGCTGCCATAAGTTGCCACGTGGTTTGGCCACTTATATGAAGACAGCAAAAGTCTGGTGCACCAGCAGTCAGATAAGAGGAAATCTCTACCTTTTCCCACATGCTTATGCATCTGAAATCTGGTCGTGGACTATGTGTGGAATAACAATTGTCCATGTGATTCTTTCTTGTTATTATCTCAGTATCCCTTTCTGTAGAAAAGAATGCTAAATAGGAAGTGTCTATTCTGATCATTGAGCTAAAAGCCACCTTTTACAGGAGGAGGTCTCGTGTTTTTCCATTATTTGTTGCTGTATATTGATGTCTTCTTTTTTTTCCCTTAAAAAAGGTTGACATATCTGTTTCTTATCTGTGTCTGTAATGTGCTAGTAGCCAAAACTGGAAGATAGCGGGCTGCTGATGAAATGGTGCCTGGAGATACTGTTTCCATATGGCCAGGTTGTGGCTGGTCTAATCTAAAGAGTTGGCTCATGTGGGGAATGGACCACATGGGCCAGGGCTAGAAGTAGATGGCTTCAAGTTCCAGGCTTTTGTACAACAGGGTTTAATCCTGCAGGCCCCTGGTTAAAGGCTGTTGGGTAATTCATGAGAGCCCAAATCTGATCCCAGGCTGCTAAACAAAACGTGTTGTCTTTGTGGCTCAAAACTGGGTCCAGGAGGCTGTCCCCAGCTGTGGTGTGGTTTCAGTGTATGAGCAGCCCGGTGGTCGCTGCGCGCCTCATTCTGCCCGTGTTTTACATGGGCTTTTCCCCATCATCCTGCCCCACGATGCTCACAAACGGCACTGCACCTTCCAGCAAGTGCACGACACTTGCTGTGTGTTACAGGCAGAGAATCCGGAGCCCATCCTCGGGTTTCCAGGCAGGAACGGTTGGAATGAGCTCCCCCATCACTCAGTGCTGAGGTTTCTCCCGAGTGCCATCCCGAGGGCCATGGCCACGGCTGGAGCAGCGCCGCTCTGTGAGCGCGGTGGCTTTGCTATGCGAGTTGAGGGCAGTTTGTGCAGTGTGTGTATTTATCTGTATTCTTTCTCATAGGTACCTTTAACATTTGTCTGGCTTAAGTTTAATGGGAGCCGCTGGGATCCTGCAGACAGTAAAGGGCGAGGGTAAGGTTTTTGTCCTCGTTTGGGCTCTTCCTTCCGACAGACCCCTTCTCCGTCTGTGTCTCTGCCTCTCACTTATCTTTCCCCTCTCTGTTCTTTTCTTATGCCTTTCTCAACCGCATTATTTCCTTCCAGGTCCTTTCAGTCAAGTGAAGTAGGCAGCTGGTGGCATGTCTTCGGGATTTATTCTGGGGCAAGCAGTGCTAGGGGACTCATTCTAACAGTCTGGAACCTTTTGTGTTTTGTTTCCCTTTTTCTTTCTTTATTTTCTTTCTTTTTTTCTCTTTTCTTTTTCCTTTTTTTTTTGCCTTTGTTTCTATTTTCTGTGTAGGTCTCTTTAGTCAGCCTTATAGCTAATGCCCTGGGCTACTCGGAACTAGGTGCCATAAAGTCCCTTAGGACACTAAGAGCTTTGAGGCCTTTAAGAGCGTTGTCCCGATTTGAGGGGATGAGGGTAAGATGCCATTAGCAGCTGATCCTTCTGCATGCCTGTGAAGCGTTTCTTTTTTACGCATGCTAGAACTGATCAAAACTGGTGGAAAAAGCCCCAAATTCCAGAGAGAATCATGATGCAGCTGCTGACTCGATCACCCACCGTGGATGTCCCCTCACCCTGCCCACCGCTGCACCCTCCCCTCTTAAGAAAGGGAGATGCATTCAGCTGCCTCATTACATTCAGTTCTGGCCCAAACCACATGCCATTCGTAGATGATGTTAACACTTGGCTGTTCTCATTTAGCCTGGCTTTTACCTCTAGCATCCGAGGGGGCTTCTGAGCTGTAACTTCTTCTACCTAGGGAGAATCACCAGGTGCAAAGAAGCAGAATTGGAACCACCTCAGTGTCTCCAGCCCCTCATCGTGTTGGCCGCTGGTGGAATTGGATTCAAAGACCATATCTGAGGGGGTTTTAAAAGGGCAATCTGCCTGCAAGGGGGTAAAAGGCTGCTTCCTTCCTTCCTTGGATCCCTCAGGCCTTCAGGAAGGGACTGGTGGGGAGCTCAGCTCATTGAAAAAAGGCTTTGGTTGAATTCCTCTTGTTGCACCTTGTTGTTCTCGGTCCAGTCTGGTGGCGACTGGAAGCCTTGTCTGATAGTGAAGCTTTTCCTTTCCACTCCCTCCCTTTTACCATGCTTTATGGTCCCCTTGTCCTGTCACTGTGGAACTAGCGCCGAAGCACAAGCAAAGCATTGAACTTAACCAGCGTCCCTCAAATTGGTAGGCAGCAATTGGGGATTGGAAATCACTGCAGTGTCTCACTGCTTTGCCACTGATGGTCTCTATTTTGGTGCCTTCTTTTCCCATTTGGGGTTGAAATCAGCTAGAACATGCAAAAAGTGGAGGCTATGATGTATTAATGGGTTTCCCACTGGCTCTTAGAACAATCATGTAGGTTCTTTAGTGCTAAGTCCCAGTTAGCTCCCAATGAGAGGTCTTAGAAGAGATAAAATGATGTATTAAAAGGGAAGGGAATAGTAGTCACGATTTTACCTTAGGAGCAATTCCACCGGGATCCTTCTGATCTCCTTTGAATCTGCTGTGGCACGAAATACAGGGCGAGAGAGGCAAGGAGCTAACCAGGAATCCCCCAATCCCATAGGAAGCCACAGGAATAAACGATAGAACAAATCCAAAGAGGGTTTTCTCTTCCCTAGTGTTATCCTGCTCTTATTTCTTGGTGTCAGTTAGCTTCATTCTAAACTCTATTCACTAATGCAGGCCCATGGATGCAAAGCCAGAGCTGTTGCTCGGCTGGGGTCAGGTCCCCCCTACGACTGTGATCACAAAGGAAACGGCCCAGCACTAAACCTGTAGCTATTAAAAGCTATTTCTAAGCCGTGCCAGAGAGAAGCTGTGATTTCTAGTGCAAAGTCAAAGAATTCTCATGCTTAGAGTGGGGATTTCCACCCAAATGGGTAGACAGTTACAACCAGAGCCCTGTTGGTCACCTAAACCCAATTCTTCTCCCTTTGGTTGGACTTGAAGCGATGCTGCCCCATACAACCAGTGCAATCCAGAGATTTGAGATGCCTTTGCAAAGGCAGCAGCAAATGTAGTTCTTTGCTTTTCTCTACTCCATAGTAATCTGCATTCTCAAGAGCTTGCTCTGCTCTGAAATGATTCAGGAAGTTCGACAGTAATGCTATGAAACGTGCATGTGTTTTTGTCCGTCTGCACACAAAAGCCATGTTCCTTCTCTCTGTTCTCTGCTGGATAAATTCGACGCGTTCCAAGTGACCAGATTCCGTGAGGACATGACAGGGTTTTGCTTCCCGTGATGAATGGAGTAAAGCACCATGCGGGTATCTGTAAGGATCTAAAAAGGCACACTGCTCTTGGGTTGGTGTTCAGCAGCACAGCATCCTGTTTGCTTGAAGGGAGGGTAAAAGCAAAGGCATTCTCTATGGAGCCTCTGTGGAGGGCTTGGCTCTTCATGGGATTTGCATTGGTCATAGAACCTTAGACTGCTTTGGGTTGGAAGAGACCTTAGAGATCATCCAGTTCCAACCCCTCACAGGCAGGGACACCTTCCACTAGAGCAGGTTGCTCCAAGCCCCGTCCAGCCTGGCCTTGAACACTGAATTCATGCCATCATTTAACAGTTGTTGTAATGCCACTGTCTAGAGCATGGGGATGGAGCGGCTTTCCAAACTAAGGCAAAGGGGTAAAACCAGTGTAGATTCTGCTCCTCTATGAAAGGGGTCTACATTCGAGATCATGATCAAGGATTTAACACCCTGCTGACCTGACTCTATTAAAAGCCTACATTTGGTCATGTGTTGGCCAGCGATGCTCAGGGCCGTGGTGCTCCCAAACCATGAAGAGGCTCAAATGGAAGGTCCGAGCTGTGACAAAACCCATTCTGTGTGTTTTGGAGGAAGGAACGTGGCTTTTCTGTCCTCTTGAGCCTGCATAGCTGCATGCTCAGCTGTGTGCCTGAGACACCATCATTGGCCTTGCTTAGTCACGGATATATCTTGATGTTTACAGCAACTCACTGCTTAGTCTTAACAGCAACGCTGGGCTTGGTCCTGTCCCCACCAGTCCCATACAGGTGGGAGCAGGAGGCAGGCTTCCGAGTGCTAACAGCCTTGTTTGCAAGTGGGGAATGGCCGGCAGGGCCACTGGCTGAGAAATCCCGGAGCAGAAGTGGCCTCCAACCTGGCTCTGAGTCAATTGTAGCTTGGGAGCCTGTTTGGTGCTGAGAAGAGAGCCTGAGCCTCACGCATAGAGCCCCCCTCTCCCTTTGGCGAGTGGAACTGTTGCGAAGAGCTGTTGTTTCACTGAAGAACCCAGCCTCAAACCACAGCGAATGGGACGAACCGGCCTGTTTTCTTGCCAAAACAGAGCTCAGGAGGTGGCTTTTAAGCTGAATTCCTTTTACCACTTGAATAAGTTCATTGCCAACTTCCACATGGAATCGGCGCCATGGCTCTGCCAGTGGCCTTCCCTCCTATTCCCCCCCCCGCCCCAGAAAGAGCTGTACTGATGCTTTGCTGTCTCCTGCCTTGTGTTTTATACTGAAACTCTTTCCCACCCCTTCCAACACAGGTGGTTGTCAACGCCTTGGTTGGCGCTATCCCTTCCATTATGAATGTGTTGTTGGTCTGCCTTATCTTCTGGCTGATTTTCAGCATTATGGGGGTTAACCTGTTTGCTGGGAAGTATCATTACTGCTTTAATGAAACAGCTGAGGAGCGCTTTGAAATAGATATTGTTAACAACAAGACAGACTGCGAGGCGCTGATGCCACCCAACTCCACCGAGATCCGATGGAAGAACGTCAAAATCAACTTCGACAACGTTGGCGCAGGATATCTGGCTCTTCTCCAAGTGGTAAGTTTGGCTTTCACCATCTCCCTGGGAAATCCAGGCTGCTTCAGATGCATTTTGGCTGCTTCCATCAAGTCCAGCGTTCCATTGATCCCACTTGGGATCTGCTGTTCTTTCAGCCCTGTGTCTCCTATGGGTCGCTCACCGCAAGTGGCCCCAACTCTTCCAAAGAGTCCACCAAAGCTTCCATGAGACAACAATAAACCTGTTTAGATCCATTGATGATAGAATCAGAGAGTAATTGAAGCAATATGGGAGTTCAATGCAATGTTCTTTCCCTTGGGGTGAATTCTGCCTAAGAGGAGGTGTCTTTTCTTTGCTAGGCTACTTTCAAGGGCTGGATGGACATCATGTATGCAGCAGTAGATTCCAGAAAGGTAAAGTACATGAGCACAAACTTGCTTCCCAATGTTTTACTTTGGTAAAATCAGGAGTAATAACGGTAGATCTGTGCTTGTGTTCTGTATTTAATGCTGTGGTGGTTTCATTTGCTGTGTTAGCATGAGAAGTTAGAGGATGCTCAAGAAGGTCCTGAAAAGAGCAAGGTGATTCTGGCTGCTCCAGGGGCAGGGAAACTGCAGGAGTAGAACTGCAGTGAGGAAAGGAATACAAGTGTCTGCTTATGGGGAGGAATTAGCCAGAAGGTCCTCCGTGAGCCTTTGCATCTGCATAGGAGTCCAAGTGTTGGTTTGAATCCAGTTTTGGAATGATGCTGGGTTGGAGCTCTTCCTTCAGGCACTGTTCCTGTCCCTGCATGCTGGAATCCTGCACCATCAGTTCCTTTTTGCTTTCTGATTCCTTTTCTCCCCCTTTTCTTGGTTTTATATGAAAAGATAGTTTAATGGATCTCAGTGCAGGACTGGAAGCAAGTGTGTTGGACAGGGTAGAAACCCGTTCTTCCCTTCTTGCTGGGCTGATGCTCTTACCCACCCCTCTTCAAAAGAAAGGATGGTGCCTTCAGTTTGATAGTGCTTGTCATTAAATCCTTCATGGCCTGCAAATCTCTATATTCTATGGGCACGGACCTCATTGACAGTGAAAGTCAGTTTGAGCAGTGTGGCGGCGTGGTTTTCCACATAGAACTCCAGCTTTACAAAGCTGTGACTGCCTTCCCATGGGAATACCTGGACCCAATCTTCCTTTTGAGTCTGGTTGTCAGGCTGCCTTTGAAACGTCATTTATTTCTCTTCTCATCTCCTCTTCAGCAAGAAGAGCAACCCAAGTACGAGGACAACATTTACATGTACATCTATTTCGTTATCTTCATTATCTTTGGCTCCTTTTTCACCCTCAACTTGTTCATTGGTGTCATCATTGACAACTTCAATCAGCAGAAGAAAAAGATAAGTGATCTGTGTGTGCTGCTCAGTGGGGGAGCTGGGACCTGCTCGGGGGATGTTGAGTCTTCAGGCTGATGGGTTTGCATGTATGAGGTTTCTGCGAAATGGCCCAAGACCTCTGCTCCCTGTTCATCCCAAATGAGGTAGAGGGGATGGGGGGGATGTTGTGCAATAACCAAGGTCTTTGTAGGTTCAAATCCTCTGTTTTCCTTAAAGGAAATCTCAGTACCCCTTGGGTATTAGCATGCGTTAGTTCAGTCTGAAATAGCTGCCACCAACTTCCCATATGGCAGGGATCCTCATGACTTAGCTAGGAGGGTTCTCCTTTCCCTCCTGGTGCAGGAGCTGATTGTAACCAGTTTTCCTTTTGCCCCTTTACTTTGGAGGTCAAGATATTTTCATGACAGAAGAACAGAAGAAGTATTATAACGCCATGAAAAAACTGGGCTCAAAGAAGCCTCAAAAACCCATTCCCCGACCTCTGGTGAGTATGTGAGAAAGGGAACTGAAGGAGCAGACTTTCAAAGGAGCTTTGGCTCCAAAAGCATCCTTTGTTCCATCTCACACCAGGCTCCACGTCACCATTTCTTGTCATTATAATTCAGGTATCATCTGGGAAAGGTTCAAATGCTGCAGCTGAGGTTGATGGTAATCAGTGCGCTTGACTCAATCGGCATACCCTATCTGGCTGAGAGGTTGTAGAGTAGGAGGTTATAGAGTAGGAGGCCTCTTGGCATTAGTGGGAGGGAGCTTGGACAACTAGATAGCCTTGTGGCTTGCACTGATTGGGACCTAAGCACATTTCTTTGCATGTGATTCTGCTGTGGATAAGGCTTCCTGCTGCAAAAGAGGTAGTTGAAATCCAGTTCAGGTACCCTGCAGTCACTCGGCACTGCTGAGTGGAGCTGGCTGCTTTCTCCAGTGGTGAATGGAAGCACATCACCCTGCCTTTGGTCCCAACAAAGAGGAGGATTAATAGGGTTGTGGTAGCATGTTTGGGGTGTAAATAATGGGATTTTCCTGCCTTTCCCATCAGCAGATTGAATTGTGGCTAGAGTTTGCCTTGAAAGCTTCATAAGATGCTGAAAGCTCCATGTCCTCATCCTTGTTTCCACCATAAATCCTTTGTTGACTGATGGTTCAGTCTCACTTGGTTCCTTGCTTCTCTCCCATCGCACAGAACCGCATTCAAGGAGCTGTCTTTGACTTTGTTACTCAGCAAGCATTTGACATAGTCATCATGATGCTCATTTGCCTCAACATGGTCACCATGATGGTGGAGACAGACACACAAAGCAAGCAGATGGAGGACATCCTTTACTGGATCAACCTGGTGTTTGTCATCTTCTTCACCTGTGAGTGTGTGCTGAAGATGTTCGCTTTGCGGCACTATTATTTCACCATCGGGTGGAACATTTTTGACTTCGTGGTTGTGATTCTGTCCATCGTGGGTAAGTGTGACACCACTTGGAGGTCTCTGAGTGCTAGGCTTGGTGTTTGCAGAGTAGAGCACGCTCTTGCCTTAGAAGTGCCTCCAGATCACCTTCGGGGTTCTCTTTTTAGCCTTGGGAAGAGACTTGGGGCAGAATGTGGCAGCTTCGAGTCCTCACTAATGCACCCTCCTCCCCCTGTTCTGGTTTTCAGTTCCAGCTGCATGGAGTGACCCAGTCGGCAGTTCCTCTCCCCGTCTGCATTGCAGCGCTTCCTACCTTGCTCTTTGGGTTTGTTTGGTTGGACGTTGAAGCAAGCAGTTGCCTCCAATGGGGTTGGGATCTTTTTAGTGGCCAGTCTGTAAAACAGACGTAACCTCATAGATACCAGAGGGTCCTTCGCAAAGCTCTGCCCAGGCGTAGTGGCAGAGACTGAAGTGCAGCCTAAAACCCAGATCTAGGCTTGTCTGCTGCTTCAAGTAATTCACCTTACGCATTCTCAGCCCTTCCAAGTCAGAGTCCATGGCCTGGCTCCCATGGCAGAGTTGGGCTCCGAGAGCTCAGACACCTCTGAGTAGCAACTCATCCATCCTTACCTAGGTGCAATGGATCGCTCTGCAGCTGAACCTCTCTCCCCCTCCATTTAGAACTATTTAGGCAGCCAGAGCATGTAGCTGAGACCTGAAGATGCCCAAAGTGGAGCCTTTGATAGGTGACCAAGGTGTCCAGCCCCTCGGCTAGGTTCAGAAGCAGCGGCAGGCTCATGTCTCCATTGTCACACTTGTTCCTTCTCCTCCTCTTTAGGAATGTTCCT
The DNA here is from genome assembly GCA_039720435.1 of Amazona ochrocephala. NCBI lineage: Eukaryota > Metazoa > Chordata > Aves > Psittaciformes > Psittacidae > Amazona > Amazona ochrocephala. Next base: position 2,717,310 of record CM077900.1, read on the forward strand.
GGCTGAAATCATTGAGAAGTACTTTGTGTCACCCACTCTCTTCCGAGTCATCCGACTGGCTCGCATTGGACGTATCCTGCGCTTGATCAAAGGAGCCAAAGGAATCCGCACCTTGCTTTTTGCCTTAATGATGTCCTTGCCTGCCTTGTTCAACATTGGCCTCTTGCTCTTCTTGGTCATGTTCATCTTCTCCATCTTCGGCATGTCAAACTTTGCCTACGTCAAGCATGAGGCTGGCATAGATGATATGTTCAACTTTGAGACCTTTGGCAACAGCATGATCTGCTTGTTCCAGATCACCACATCCGCTGGCTGGGATGGCTTGCTGCTGCCCATCCTCAACCGGCCTCCCGACTGCGACCTGGACAAGGAGCACCCCGGGAGTGGTTTTAAGGGGGATTGTGGGAACCCTTCCGTGGGGATATTTTTCTTTGTGAGTTACATCATCATCTCCTTCCTGATTGTGGTCAACATGTACATTGCCATCATCCTGGAGAACTTCAGCGTGGCCACGGAAGAGAGCGCGGACCCGCTAAGTGAGGATGACTTTGAGACCTTCTATGAGATCTGGGAGAAGTTTGACCCCGATGCCACCCAGTTCATAGAGTACAGCAAGCTCGCAGACTTTGCTGACGCTTTGGAACATCCTCTCCGCGTCCCAAAACCCAACACCATCGAACTCATTGCCATGGACCTGCCTATGGTAAGTGGAGACAGGATCCACTGTTTAGACATCCTGTTTGCCTTCACTAAACGTGTCCTGGGGGACAGTGGGGAGCTGGATATACTCCGACAGCAGATGGAGGAAAGATTTGTGGCATCCAACCCTTCCAAAGTGTCTTATGAGCCTATCACAACCACGCTGCGGAGGAAGCAGGAAGAGGTTTCAGCAGTGGTTATCCAGAGGGCTTACAGGGCTCGCTTAGCACGACGGGGCTTCATCAGCCGAAGGCCTGTATCCACAAAGCTGGAAAACGGGGGAGCAAACAGGGAGAAGAAGGAGGGGACCCCATCGACCGCATCCCTCCCTTCGTACGACAGCGTAACCAAACCCGAGAAGGAGAAGCAGCAGCGGGCGGAGGAGGGAAGACGGGAAAGAGCCAAGAGGCCAAAAGACGTCAGGGAATCCAAGTGTTGAGAGGGTGGAATGGTACAGGTCCGACTGTTCGCAAGCAAAAAGGTTGTTTACAGACTTCCTGAGATGTATCACTACAGAAGAGCTGTGGAGACACTTCCCTGCAGATCTTATACCAAACATAGTCTGCTTCCTGTGTGACAGCGTTGCATCTAAAGCAGTGAGCTCCCACCTCTTGAAGGGACCCTTTGCAACCAACCAGTTAAACACCCCCGGAAACAAGGATTAACAAAGGATTTTCTATCGTTTGGGCAGGTGGATACTGCATGTTCCACATCAGTCAATGCAACTTAGGACAAACAAGCAAACTAAACCACACACTCCCCCCGCCCCCCCGAACCAAAACCTGCTGCTGGGATTCCTGTATTTGTCCAAAGCAGCCCCTACATGGATTTGATTTCCCTGTTTTGTTGATGATTCTTCTGGAGAGAAACCCCCAAAGTCACAATGTCCGAGGGTTCGTTCCTGCAAAACTAGGTTTGCATTTAGTGAAGCAGCAAAAAAAACCATAAAACACACAAAAAAAGAGGAAAAAGTTAAAACAAGGAGAACAAAAAACGAGGCAAAACGAAGCAGCAAAGCCCCATTTAACCCAGGCCCTTCAGTTCTCATCCTTTCTTTGCTCTTTCTTAGCTACGTTCTACTTTCTCCATGGGCTTTACTTGGTTTGGGAGATGGGGTCATGGGGTACCTTCAGCCTGGGGCCAGCCCAGGTTGATTCCCCCCCCCAAAAGTGCTCGTTCAATGCATGATGGCATGCCGTGACCAGGGACCATGCATGAGGAACCGTGAAACCACGAGACACAATAACCTGTCCACAGCAGTGTGTTAAGCCATAAAGTCGAGGCGTTCCACTGACAAGGTACCACTGGGTTTGGGATCTAACAGGAACCATGCCCCTCACCAGTGCATCCCAGTTCTTAGCGCCCTTTCCTAGAGCCACCAGTAGGAGACAAAGCAGAAGTACAACGAGATGACATATGTGTGTGTATGTTTAATACGTGTCTTTTTATTTGGGTTTTTTTGCCATCTTTTTGCACATTAAAATAGAATAACCAAACTCAGTGCTGCTCTGGACCTCATCCAAGGGGAGATGATAACAACCTGAGAATGGCTTCTTCTCCTGTGTCCCTAAACCCAAGCTCTAGGGCTCTAATCCTAGTCCATTCATACCCTGTATTTAGCAGTAATAGTCTTCCTCAGCCTCCATCCTGCAGCGTAGACACTTTGTGCTGGTAGAGATAAGTGCTAGAGGAAGTCCTGTGTTATCTCTACTGCTAGAAACATGGGGAGCTTCCCCACAGCAATGCCACTTGTGGGGCTGGGGGACAGGGATGTGACTCGCTGCGGTCCCTTGTCCCATGGCCATCGGGATTCCTGCTCGGGTTGGGATGCTGAGAGGTGGCTTTTGCAAACCCTGAGCCCTTCCTCTCCCTTGGGAGCAGGGAATGGCATAGGAAGGGCCACATCCCAGGGCTGAGACCCAGCTCCTGGATGCCTTCACCTCCTTCCCATTAGTGCTTTCATGGAGCGGCGCCCACCGTGGGATGGGCAGGAATCGGAGCTACCTCTTGCCTCAGTCTCACTGCAGCGGTAACTTGGTGCCACAGGAGCATCACGAGCCAAACCCAAGCGTTGCTTTTCCTCCATGACCAGACTCGGCCCTCCCCCAGCTCCCGTTTTGTGGTGTCCTCATCAATACCCCACCACTGCTCTGCTTGAGGTGGTTCTTCAGGGCCAGCATCGGGTGTTCCCACAGGGCAGGGCAGCAGCGCGAGGGGTCGGTGCTGCTCACCTCCATCAGGGATGCTGAGGTTGAGCATGGACCAACGGAAGGGTACCCAGAATAGCAGGAAGCAAAGCCCCTCGATGGCAGGATGAACCTTCGTTTGCGTCATCTCACCACCCAGAGAATCCAAGGAGTCACTTGAAATCCCAAAGGCCAGCAGGAAGCCACCGGTGCCCCCGGCATCCTCCATGGCAATGGAGCAGGCCTGCTGCTCCCAGCGCCACAGTAAGGAACCTTTTCTATCCCATCAGCTCTTGCCCCACTCGCTCCTAGGATGTGATGTGTAATATAACACGGGAGAGCCCAACAACCTCCATACACATGTACAGGCTACATTGTAAAACAGCACAAAACGAGGCAAATAGCTGAGAAGTGTGGTTGAACTTTTTAAAGATACTATTATAAATAGTGTAATATATCCTTTTATTTTATCAGCATGCCTTTTTGTAAATACAGAGAACTACAAAAGAAGTATAGAATGGCTTCTGGCTTATGCCATTGTCCATGGTTATCCTTATTTTTTTAATACCTTTCTGTTCTCCTTCGACTTTAGAGCCAGTGACTGTCCCCAAAGGCCAAAAGAGAGAAATAACCCCCTATTCCCCCCAAAGAAAAACAGCTTTTAAACAAAGCTTTGTTGCAAATGATCTTTGCAACAGCAAAACTCCAGTTTTGGGTTCCAATGTGCAATAAGTTGAGCACTTCTATGCAAGATTTGGCTCAAGTTCATCGTTCTTCAGCTGGGCTATTGACTCGTAGGTGAAGCTTGGTGCGTTGAAGCGTTCGTGCTGGCCATTGCATTCAGCTACTCGATTAATTTCCAATAAAAAGTCCCTTCAAACTCTGGATATAGATTGGATTTCTTTACCATTAAAGCTGGGATAGAGGCAGGAGGCCGCTGGGATCAGTCGGCATCACTGGGATGGGATGGGAGCGAGTTCTTGCTTGGTCCTTGTGCTCAGAGCAAGGTTTTGGTGGGGTCTTGGGTGGTTTGCCCCCTCTGTGGCCTCCCCCAGGTGTGTTTTCCATCAGGTGCTGAGCAATGGGGCCACGTCTCTGTGGCCTCGATGGGAGGAAGGGCAGAGCTTTGCTCCAAGAGCACAAGGGCCATTTGTGTCTCTCCAAAGTGGGATTTGGATCCTGGTGGTGTGGGAATGAAGCAAAGGGGGTATTGCCAATGCAAAAGATGGAGTCGAACCTCCAAGGACCTCTTTATGTCCGTGTCCAAAACTGGGTTGATTTGGGATCATGTTCTTCCAAGAGCAGAGGGGAAGGGCGACAAATCCCAATTCCAGCCGCTTTATTCCCTTCTCTTAAAGCAGGGAGGCCAATGTTGAACCATCCAAAGGAAACTCAACCCATGATGTTCCATAAAGCTCACACTTGAGTTGGAGTCCAATTTGCTGCTGCAAACAAACCCCTGTGAAAGCTCAGTACAGTGTATTAGAGGTTGCATGGTGGCTCCTCGTGGTCTTACCCAACATGATGAACAATCACGTTACTCTAAGCCAAAAGACAATGAAATAAAGGTTTCCCTTTCCGCTCCACGAGGGAAGGTTGTCTTGGTGTCGCCATTGTTTGCATCCTCCTCCCCTTCCATCTCTCCAAGGCATTTTAGGGTGGTTTCAGCTGCAGTATGCAGAGGAGAGCAGAGTGAGATGCAGTGGAAGCTGCTGGAAGGGAGCTTGATGTGTTCCTTGGTGTTGGGCTCTGTGGGTGCCCTGCTCCGCGCTGCCTGCACTGGTCCATGGGGACCGATGCTGTCAGTGCCCTTGGGCATTGTGGTGTGATGGGGACGTGTCCTTGCACAGGGGATGGTTCTGCTGCTGCTGCCCACCTTGGCCTTGCTCTGGCGAGGGAGGACGTTGTCTGCAGTGCCTCACCTCTTGCTGCACTAAAAGATGAACCAAAGCAGATCTAGGAGGGGGTGAGGCACTTCCAGAGCTGTGGCTGCCCCATCCCTGTTCAAGGCCAGGTTGGAGCAAGCTGCTCTAGTGGAAGACGTCCCTGCCCATGGCAGGGGTTGGAGCTGAATGAGCTTCAAGTTCTCTTCCACCCCAAGGGATCTGTGATCCTGTGATCTAGAGCCACCAGTGAGCCCGTCCCCTGCGAGGCCATCACGTCCCTGTTGGCTTCTTGCTTTCCCCATGCATCCAGTGGGGTCTGCCATGGAGTGACAAGGGCTGCTCCGTGGAGACCTTACCCGTGCTCGGGGTGCAAGTGTGAGGTCCCTGCACACCCCAACGCAGCATCAGCCCGTCCGGCTTGTCCCACTTCAAAGGGCTGAGCAGGGCACAGCTCCAGGTATCAGCTCCAATTTAACCTGAGGTTGTTGCAGTGGCTGAGGGACCACCTGGGAATGAGGTTTCTTATTCAAGTTTGAGCCCTATTTATTCAAACAATGCGGGCTTTGCTGCTCAGTTCAGGCCAGGTCGCTGCACGTTGTAGTTCTGAGCATGAGGGTGCAAGAGGATGCTCGGGCACCCCATCTGTGAACCGGCTGTGTCCTTCCCTACCTCACAGGGGTGTTGTGAGGCTCAGTCAGTGACTGAGTAATGCAATGCAGAGCTGGGGCACCGAGGGATGCAGGGGGTGACAAAGATGCTGCTATCGAAGTGCTCCTGACCCAGCATCTCCCCACAGAGCTGCTCTCCCTTTGCATACCCTGTTCATGACGCTGGCGTTGGCCCCGTGCTGGTCTTACCCTTCCCCTCCTCGGTCCTGTCCTGGTTTACATGGAGAAAGGAGGCTGAAGGGAGGGAGGAGGAAGGTGGTAAAGCAGCGGGCTGGGGGTCGATGTCTGATCTTTGAGTTCCTTTGTACTGTACATCTTTTTACTTTGGAATTTGCAATAAAGAGGGATGTCCATCTTGTTTTAACAACTTCTGCCTGCCCTGTCCTTCTGTTCCCTTTGCGCACCACAAAGCCCTCAGCTCATACAGGTCCTAGAATAGAAACCAAGAGCATCACTTGGGGACCTCCAGCTTCTGTGGGTTTAGGGCTCTCGCACACATGTACCTCTATCAGCACCATGTGCCAGTGTTCAGATAGCTGCAGTTTTCCCTGGCCCATCAGCAACAGAAAACCCATCCCAGCCCCCCCATAACACACAGCCTGTGGGTTTGGGTTGCTCTGTAGATGTTCTTTGGCTCAGAAATGGGTAGGAAAAGCTGAAACTGCAATGAGACATAGGCCAAGAAGGGAGCAAAGCCTCCAGCCCATCGGCACACACAGCTCCGGGCTTCAGGAAAGCCAAGGTTAACACCCAGAGCACAAAGCACCTCTACAATCACACTCGATCAGGTCACTGGGTTGTAATTAACCTCTGCTGTGAGTAATGAAGCCAAGGTGCTGCCTCAGCACAATGACCCAGCAGAGGAGGTTTATTCCCTCCCTGTGCCCAAGGGAGCTCGGCTCCGTCTCTGGCATCCAGGGACAACCAGGAGCATCCCCAGCGCAGCCGGAGGTGGTGGCTGGTGGACATCCATCTCCAGCAGCACCCACGCCAAGGATGGGACCCTCCCTGCCCCGAGGAACAGATGGGGCCGATGTCTGGGTCCCAGCCCCTCCAATGAAGCTTTATCGGGTCTCTGTTTCGGGAGAGGCTGCAGCCTGGGCTCCGTCCCCATTTCAGGCAGCGTCCAAGCCCTGCAGCCAGCAGCAGGAGGACACGGCAACCGCGGCGAGGAGGATGGAGGCCAGGAACCCCCCGAGGATGCCCGAGGCCACGGGCACGACCCAGCCCAGGAGGCTGCGGGTGTACGGGGGGGGCGGGCGCCTCTCCACCACCAGGTCCCCGAGGTCCCCGCTCGGGGACCTCCGGTCGCGCTCCCTGCGGCGCCGCTCGCCCTGCAGCAGCAGCGGGGAGCGGGGGCGCTCCGCGGCGCGGCCGTAGCCCCCCACGTTCCGCAGCAGCTCCAGGCTCCGGTCCTGGTTCAGGTTCTTCCCCAGCTCCAGGGCGATGTCGGGGCGCTCGATGCGGCGGAGGCCGCGGGCCAGGCGGTCCCAGGTCAGCGCCTCCCCCGCTCGCCCCAGCCACTCCCGGAGGGTTTCCGAGCATCCCACGGGACCGCGCAGGTCCCGGCGGTGCCGCCGGGGGATGCGGTTGTTCTCCTCGGAGAGGCGCTGCAGCTCCCGCTCCCCCAGCTCTTCCGGGCCCGACAACAGCAGCCGGAGCCGGAGGCACTCGGACGGGGACAGCAGGTCGGCGATGCGGCTCATGGTGTGGCTGCCCACGCTGGCTGCCACCGTGTCCTTGCACCGGCTGCACGCTGCCAGCAGGAGCAGGATGAGGCCCACGGGTACCAGCATCGACTGCGTGCTCCTCGGCGGCAGGGTGGCCCCAGGACGCAGAACCTCCTCCCTCATCTGACCTCACAAACCGGAGTGCTCCAGGGGTGCGTCCCCTGTTCCCTGGTGCATTGTCCCATGTCACCTCTCAGGAGCGAGTGTTCCCTGTCCAGCTCAACCCTGTGCCTTCAGCCTGCATCCCCGACAGCATCCCTGCCTGCACCCTCGATAGCATCCCGGCCAGGGAGCCTAAAGCATCCCTGCTTCCCTAACTCACCCTCCCAGGGTTTAGGCTCCAAACACCCGCAGCACAGGGACAGGCCATCTTGGGACGTCCCCACCACCCTCTTCCCATCTCCCAAAGGCCCCTCTGAGTCAACAGCAGCAGCTTCCCTTTCCCTCTCTATGGAGGGAACCCACTTTCCCTCTCCCGCCCGAAATGGATGGAGCAGGGTTGAGTTGAACCAACGCGGGTTTGCTCAGGGACCGGGAAAGGACCCATAACCACGAGGTGGCCCCGCACCACCAGCGCACCCACTTTAGAGCAGGGTGCGGATAAGGCCGGAGGAGGACGGAGCCTTCCTCCCATTTCCCAGCCCATCCATCCTCCGAGTAATTTATTCATAGCTCCATAACCTCAGGGGTCCCAATAAGAGACCGGAGCCGCCGCATTGTTCCAGATGCACCAGGGCCAGCACAAAGGTTCCAGGCACCTTCTGGCCAGGGATGCTACCATGTTCCCTATGGCACGGGGATACAGCACCCCATGGGGCTGGGAAAAGGCCACTTTCCCCTTTATTTCCATTCATAACAGCATCAAAAGGTGAGAATCCATCCCAGTGGCATGGCCAGGGTCCCACAGGGCTGGAGGGGACCTAATGGTAGGTGTCCCTGCTCATGGCAGCAGATTGGAGTTGGATGAGCTTTAAGATCCCTTCATCCCAAACTATTCCAGGCATGTTCAGGTAATCTCTTTAATACTGTGTAATACTTTTCTTCTTAAAATACAGCATTTCTTGAGGTAGACCATTACAGCTCAAAAGCATTTCTTATTCTTTCTTCTTTCTCAGCCATTAATAAGCCATGAATTAAATACTTTCATGTACAATATGTTGCAAAATGAGGTAGAAATGGTTACAGAGAGTGTACAAATATGATAATAATAATTAATAATAATAATAATAAGTCTTCAGGAACCCAGGACCACTTTTTGGAGGAAGAGGAGGGGAAGGTGACTGCCCCCCCCTCCATTAATGCCCTTTGCACCTATGCATGTTCCAAAGGGAAACTGCACCAAACCAGTGGGAAACCACCCCAAAACTGGCCAATGCAATGGGGGGAGTACGTTCTGCATGCGCAGACCCTGAGGTTATGGGGGGGCTGCTCCGAGGTGGCCCCAGAGCAGTTGCGTCCCCAATACAACATAGAGCAAGAGAAGAAAGTGGTAAAATGAGGAGTTGGCTTAACTGGAGACAAGAAATGAACCCTCCCACCCTTGAGATGCAAAGGGGGGTCCATGGGGATGTGCAGTGGGGTCATGCTCTGGGTGATGCACGGTGCGGTGTTGGTCAGTGAGGGGGAGCTTCCGCTCGGCCCAAAACCTGGACTGATTCTGGGGGGAAAAGTGGTTTCCTGCAGCCCTGTGGTCACCACCAGCCTCTGCTGGGGCTTTTTGGTGCTTGGAGGACAGTGGGAAGCTGAAAACTCCTTTATTTGCCCTGGAAAGGCAGCAGAAGCCTGACCCAAAAAGTGATGCCCCAGCTCCCAACCTATAGCACCGGCACTGCCCCTTGAGGACACGTTACTCCACCAAATGCTACGAGAACAATGGTAACCCAAAGGAGCTCAACTCATGGCATAAGAGATGTGAAAAGCACCCAAAATACATTCAACTTTGCTCTTTGTAACAGCTTCAAGTTTCTTTTTGCCTCTTCCTCTCTTCCTCCGGCCCTTTTGGAAGCAAACGCAATGAAGCAGCTTTGTCCCAGGTCTGAAAACTCTTTAAAAAGCTCTTTTCCTACCATAAAAAGAGGGGTTTAAACACATTCTTTTCTCTTTTTGTTGAGGTATTTCTTTTCCTGAGTAGTTCAAAAGCAAAAAACAAACCCAAAATCACTACATACCTTACAAAAATAAAAACCCAAGTCTAGGAGATCCATCTACAGCCTTTAACTCCAACACCCCCTGGTTTGTGGCTTTCCCCTCCCCATTCATTCCCTCCTGGATCATGGCTGCTGGTGCCATGGGCAAGGGGCTGCTCTGCTCAAGACGCCCGAGGTATTCCTGTTAGGAACAATCAGTCAAAGGGATATCAAAAGGAACAGTAAGAGTCGAGCTGTTGGGTAGCCGAGGCTGGAAAAGCAGATGCCGAGGCGCCTCCGGCCCCGCATCGCTGCGCCAGGGATGGATGGACGGGAATACAATAAATAGGTTATCCTGAGTTCAGTGGGCGCCGAAAACCAAGGAGAGGAAAAGCCTGGCCGAGGCCAAAGGAGTCGGGATGAGGTTCGGTTATGCAGAACCAGAGCCTCCCCAGACCCCAGTGCAGCCCCTCCAAGCGGTCCCAGTGCCTTGGGATGGGGCGAAGGGTCCATGCCGGTGCCCCACAGCATCAGTGCCTGGTGCCGTACAGTTTATCCCATTCCAGGAACAAGTCCAGCTCCTTCTGGGAGGCAGCGGGGCGCACCTTGCAGAACGCCTTCTCCAAGTCCTGGTAGGAGGTGGGCTGGAGCTGGCCCTGCAGCCCATGCAGCGCGGTGGCCCCGGCGCGCTGGCACAGCTGCACCAGCTCGCTGCCCGAGAAGCTCTCCGTGTGCTGCACCAGGGAGGACATCTCCCGCTCGCTCAGGCAGCAGCTCTGCTGAGCCAGGGCGTGATGGAGGATCTGCCTCCGGGCGATGCTGTCCGGGGGGGAGATGTAGAAGCGCTTGGCGAAGCGCCGGTGGGAAGCTTCATCCATGCTGCCGGGCCGGGAGGTGGTCCCGATGACGACCACGTTCTGCTCCGATGAGGTAGAGACATCGTCCAGGTAGGACAGGAGCTGGGACTTGAGGCCGCTCACGTCCTCGCCAGCCCGGGCCAGCAGCAAGGCCTCGGCCTCGGTGATGAGCACCACTGCGGGCTGCCGGCAGCTGGCCACGAAGAACACGGTCTGGAGGATCTTCTCAGCTTCAGCTTTCCACGTGGAGAGCAGGGCTGTCCCGCTGAGCTTCAGCAAGGTGGAGCCCAGCTGCGTGGAGATGCAGCGGCTCAGCAGCGTCTTCCCCGTGCCGCGGGGACCAAAGAGCAGGATGGTCCGGGGCGGCCGTCCCGCCCCAGTGTAGGCACCGGGGCGCAGGATGGGCCACACCAGCTCCTCCTCAATGGTGGCCTTCACAGAGACCTGCCCGGCGATGTCCGTCCACTGCACGGGCGGCCCCCGCTCCACGATCTTGGTGTTCACCAGCTCCAAGACCAAGGGGTCGACGTTCTTGGGCTGCTCCTCCACCGCTGGGCTGCTGAAGAGGGGGGCTTTGGGGGGCAGCCGCAGTGGGAACGGGGGTCCCGGCTCAGTCGCCCGCTCCCCGTTGGCGAGAGGCGCATCCCCGGTGCCATAGGGCGGCGAGACCATGCTCTTCATGGGCTGCCCGCTGTACTTGCCGCTGTGCTCCTCGGCATTCCCGGCTCCCGATGGCCGCTTCCCGGGCTTGAAGGCCACCTGCGGGGACTCGGCGTTGCCACCGAACCCATTGCCCCGGCACTCGCCGTTGTCTGACAGGGGGTAGGGGGACTTTGGCTGCTCGTAGCTGTATTTCCTATACCTGCCCTCCCCTTCATCCTCCTCGAACGCCTTCCTCTTCAGCGCGCCGGCTGCCTCAGTGCCAAGGGGGGGCACGGCCAGTGGGGCCAAGCCAGCACCCTGGTACCCATAGCTGGGGACACCGGGCGGGCGGGCAGCGGGCGGCGGTGCCGGGATGGGGGTGGGCGCCGCGATGCCGGAGGGCAGGTAGGAAGCAGAGGGATGGGGCGGGTGGATGCTGCCGTAGCCCGGCTGCGGCGCGTAGCTGCCGGCTGTGTAGTTGTACATGGGGCCGGAGGAGCCATAGCCCGGCACCAGGGCAGGAGACGGGTGTGGGGGCTGCAGGAGCCCTGAGCCATGGAGGGCAGGGGGGTGCGGAGGGGGCAGCGCTGCCGCCGGCTGGGTGCAGTAGCCAGAGGGTAAATAGGTGCCGCCATAACCTGAGGGATACTCCTGAGATGACCCAATCCCAGCGGAGCCGGCGGCGGCTCCTCCACAGGAGTTACCGGGATACATGGGATCGGCGAGGCTGGCGGGTACCACGGGGGAGCCACCGAGCCCAATGGCCCCACCGCTGGCGGGGGGCACCACCCCCTTGGTGCCGGGGAGCCCATCGTGGATGGGGGTCAGCGGGTAGGTGCCGTCGGAGCCGTGTGCCGCCGGCCAGGGCTCCCCATCCCCTTTCTGCCCGTTGACCGGCCCGAAGGCTCCATCCCCATAGGCAGCGAGCGCCGGGCGCTCGTAGGGCGCATCCAGCACCCCCGAGTACTTCTCGGCATACCTCTTGAGGAGGTTGGAGGCCGTGAGCGCCGAGATGTCATCATTGGCCCAGGCGTAGTTGAAGCGCTGGCGGGTGCTGGGGTAGAGGTCGGGTTTGTGGGCTGGGGACGAGGTGGTGGAGGAGACGTCGAGGTGCTGCTCCGGCCACTGGTTCAGGGACTGGGCATGCTCTGGTGACCAGTGCATCTTCAACAGACCTGCGAGGGACAGCAGAGCGCAGGTGACGGCAGAGACAGGGATGAGCTCCAGAAACCGCCCTGGGACTGGGCCACATTGCTGGGATGGAAAGGACCTTTAAGTCATCCAGTTCCACGGGCAGGGACACCTTCCACTAGAGCGGGTTGCTCCAGCCTGGCCTTGAACACTGCCAGCGATGGAGCACCCAAACCTTCCCCGTTCAACCCATTCCAGTGTTCCACCACCCTCAAAGGGAAGAACCTCCTTGTCTCCAACCTGAACTCCCCCTGTTTCAGTTCGAACCCATCACCCCTTGTCCCATCGCTCCAGTTCCTGATGCAGGTCCCTCTCCAGCATCCTTGTAGCCCCCTTCACACACTGGAAGCTGCTCTTCTCCAGCCCCAGTGTTCTCAGCCTGGCTCCACACGGGAGCTGCTCCAGCCCCTGCTCACATCCCGACTGTGAACGTGTCTCAATGCTCCCCATCACCCCCCTTTGTGGGACCCCCCCATGCCCTAATGCCTCCGGGGATGGCTGAAGCAGGAGCCAGGAGGGACCTCATGTTCCATCCATTGCCTCCCTCAGCCTTTAAGCCACTTTGTGGCCACCGCACAATTAGATTACTTAAGGCTTTAATTGACTTAGATGGCATTTGTGCTTCCACTTTGGATATCAAACTTCCACAAGAGGATTTCAATAGCGGCTTTCCAGGGCTTGAGCCGGCCTCTTCCCTGCATTTACTGGCCATTATTAAAGTGCTCCCGTTAGATAAATGCTCAGCCTGCAGGAAAGGGCCCTTTTAACACACACAAAGGAGAACGTTGCCCATCCTGAGCCTGGGCAGGATGGGCACAGAGGGATAGAAAGGGAGCACTGGGGCTCGGATGACTCCATGAGGAATAAGATTCCTTTTAAACACAGCTGTTTGTAAAGGGAGTTTTCCTGCTCTCCTTAGGGATGAAGGAAGTGCCACCACCATGACCAGCAAACCCCAGCCCTCAATGGCAGCATCCACATCCTCACCCTCACCCATCCCTCCTGGAGAAGGGAGAACCCAACCCCTCTGTGTCCCTCTTGTCCTGCATCAGGGAGCTTCCAAGGACACACACACAACGGGCACTTCCCTAAGGAACACATGGCTTTTCCCTGTACACGGATCAATACCAACACCAGAATCCCTACCGCATTGATCCCAACACCCGAATCCCACTGCTCAGACTCCAGAAGCCTGATGCTGGGAATTGCCTTCCTAAGAGCCAGCTGAAAGCACCACCATGGCACAGGCTGCTCCAGCCCCATCCCTCAGCACCACATCCTGTGCTCTGTGAGGAGCAGGGGGATGCTCGGATCCAGAGCAAACCTGAGCGCAAAAGGACCAGGAAGCAAACCCGGCTCCATCCATTCCCTTTAAAGAAGGATGCATTTGGGAAAGAAAAAGCCAAAACCTCGGGAAAACCTGGAAGCACAGGCGGGGGGGGAGGGCTGTGGGCATGGAGGCCTTGTCATGGGCTTGAAATGGGATGTGAAAGAGGCGGCGGAGCGGGACAGATGTTTCAATGCTCCCCTTGGCAGTGTGAGAAAATGACTGTCCAGTGACCAAATGGCCGGGCCGGTTCCCACCCTCGCTGCTGCCCATTATCCCTAGGGATAGGGGGACAAAGGCGGGCAGGGGGGGCTGGGCAGGGGAGAATCCCATTGTTCCCGCCCGCCCTAATTATGGAAATCTTGTTAATCTATTCAGCAGCGGCTCTGAGCCGGGCTTTTGTTCCGGGGCTGCGCGCCGAGGGTGTCCAACGGCTCCGCAATGGGATGGGGTGCGCTCCCTCCCGCTGGGAAAAGCGCGGGATGGGGGACTGCAGGCGATGGGGAACTGCCCCAGCAGCATCCCAGTGCTGGATGCCTTTGTTGGAGCACAGCTCCAGCACCCCCAGCCCTTGGATGCAAAGCACTCCATGGATTCCTGGTGCTCCCAGCCCCAGGTACACACAAGGAGGCGCTGGATGTGTCCCAATGTCCCCTTGGACACCCTTTGCTGCTCTGCAGAAGCATCCGGAGCGGGATGCTGCTGCTCCGGGTGCAGGAACACACCCATGACTGCCTCCACGATGCTCTCCCCATCCTGCCACTCTCTCCATGGGTTAAATCCTCCTGCAGAGCTGCCAGCCTGGAGGATCTATGCCTTTTCCAAAGGACATTGAGCAGTTCCATTATCCCTGTAATGACCTGCGGCCTGACGCGATCGCTTCCCAAGGCAGGGAAAGCCATCCCTGTTCCAGGATCTGCCTGTGTTCTCAGGTATTCCAATTTCCAGTGTGCAACCTTTGGGCTGAGTAAAGGATGCTGAGAGTCTCCATTCACAGCCCAGGCTTGAGCGGTCCCCACAGCCCTGCTAACCTAAGACTTCTCTTAGCATGGATGCTGTGTGAGATGGATCCTCTGTGCTGTGCCCGAGCCAAGGACATGGACCAACAGCACCAATGCAGCCTCGCATCAGCGCAGCTCCTGCCCCAAAGCTGGATTCGCAGCACTGAAGGGTCTGACCCATGCAAGATGCTCCAGGTCCTGTAGCAGCCGCTGCAATGTCCTCGTGGCAGGAGAGAAGAGACCCAAGCAAGCAGAAAACAGTGCGAATGAGTTCTTCTGCTTTTAAATGAGGCATTTCCTGATGATTCGCTCAGCTTCTGCTGCCAGGAGCTTGTCCTGGGCTTCATCCGTGCCTCCTATGAGCAGTGTGGGCAGAGTGGAACGGCACTGCCACCAGTCAGATCCCAGCTATACACTGGAATACTCCATTTGCACTCACTGGGGCTTGTGGCAACACCTCTGAAATGCTCTAGTGCTAATGCTGTAGACTATAGCAGCATTTGTGCACGCTGACACACATTCCAGCTAGATATGGGTCACCCCCAGTGAATCCCTACATGGAGGGTCCGTCATAGGCAGAAGAGCCTGGCAGTGATCCACACGGGTGGTGGAGCTGGTCCCAAAGCGAGGACTAGGGCAAAGCAAGCACAAAGCCACTCTTAGCCACGCTATAACCCCAGACCAATCCCTGGCAGCATTTGCAGGGGTTGAGATGTTTAAATCCCCCAGCCCGAGCCTGGAGCACAAACATCGAGTTTTCCAAGGCAAATCTGGGTGGTTTGGCAAATCCATCGGGAAGCAGCATTTCTTTGTCCACCACATTCCCCATTCCCTCCGCACCGGTGCCGACAAAGCGGAGGATGGAATTGCAATCAGAGCAGGGTCAATGTACATATGTTAAAAGGATTTAGGCTAACTCCCACCCTGCCCTCTCCCAACCCCCTGGAGGAACAGCCTCAGCCCTGGCTGGAGCGAGCCGAAGGCTCCGGTATCCGCTTTGTCCACCCATATATCAAGTGCAGAGCAGCTGGACACCAGCACAGCCGGGAGTGACCAACGGGCCCTCGTCCATCTGTGCTGCTCCAGCACCAGCCCAGCAGATGAAGCATTCATGGATGTGCTGAGCATCACCCATCTGTCACAGCGAGAGGGATGAGAATGTCACTGGGAGGGAGTGGTACCCGGTCGGGGAATGCCCAGATCCAGGGGATACGGCATTGAACCCCAGGTAGGATAAATAGCGAGCTGATGTGGCGGGATGAGAGATGGATGGGAGGAAAAGAAGCAATAAAGGGACCTAAAAATACAGTGACAAAAGAAATCAGCTTCCTGCTTGCTGCAAGGATGCTCCTTGGGGTGACATTCCAGCTGTGATCTCCACCAGACCTGCTTGAAGGATGCTCCTCAGGTAGGAAGGGGGTTTTATAGCAAGAGCATCACCGAGCATTCAGAGCACCCAAGTCCACCACGCCTCAAGGTCGACTCAAGGCACAGAGAAGAGTGTCGTGGCCCATGGGTGCTGCCAGATCCCTGTAAGGACTGAAGCTCTTCACCCAAATGTCATTCCTGGACGCTGAACGGGCTCCCCAGGGCCTGGGGTGGACCCAGCCCATTCCCAGAGGATTATACTGGAGAGGAAAATCCATTTTTCATCAGCAGAACCATCTCCCCCGCCAGATGTGGCCCCAGAAGAAGGCCAGGATGTCAAACGGACCCTGTTTCCGTGCACTCTGCATGGCAACAGCCCAATCACTTGTTGAAACCCATCAGGACTCACCACAGACCCCATGAGATGATGTTTGCCCCCATGCAGAAGGAGGACCATCTCCTGATGGCCCCACCAGACCCCAGCCAGCCCCGAGCTGGTGGTGACGCTGGGCAGTAGGTGCTGGTGGTGGGGTACCTGGAGGATGCAACCTACCAAGCATGGAAAGATGCAATTCCGAAGTGTTTCGGAGCTGGGCACTGTGGAGCCATGGTCTGATCCACACACCCAGCACAGACCCTGTGTGAGGAGGTGTCAGTGAACCCGACGCACACAAACCCCATCAGCCTGAAATCACTGTCAAACCACTTCTTTGTCCAAGGAGAAAGCATCGCCATCACATCCCATCTTCCCACAAGCACTTGGACGAAGATGCAGCTCAGGAAGGGGCTCAAGGGACCAGCACCCCCAAACCCGCTCGTCCCAGGGTGTTTTCCCTGACGAAGCTCCAATAACAAACTCCCCTGGGAGAAGAAGCCAAGGCAGGAGCCACCATCCCCTGGTCTATCTTATCCCACATGGGCTGAGGCAGTGCCAGGGGCTGCAGCAGGGACATGATTTGCTCCATGCACTGCACCCTGTCCACAGTGGCAGCAGCTCCAGCTCATCTCCTCCATGGAATGAATCCATCTTCATTAACTCTAAGCCTAGGGAGCCTCCCAGCCCCATCCAGCCCCACACACTGCTTGTATTTTCCACCTCAGTGCTCTGCCAGGCAGCGCGATCCACGGGGAGCAAAACCTCCCCTTTCCCATCAATCCTGCAGCTCCATCCTTGCGGTCCCCACGTGTCCCTGTCACGTACCCCGCGGGATGAGGACCCCATTCCCTGTGGACCACCTTCCCCTGCCCTCGGGGCTGGGCTGGGGGAGGCCTCTCTCCATGGCTTTTGTTTTCCCAGCCTTTTGACTCAGGGATTCCTGCCTCAGCAGCCTGAAAAGCCGCGCTCCCTCCTGCATCCATTCACTAATGGATTTTCCACAAGTCCCCCTGGTTTGGGCTTCTTTCTTTGCAGCCCTCATCCACGCCTGAGCCTGCAGCAACCCCCTTCCAGGATGGGCTTTGGGAATCACGCTCAGAGCGGCCGCCCCTTCAGCTCCCACCTCCTGCACCCTGCGAGACCGCACTGGTTCGTGGCTATTGGGAGCCTGTTATATCTATCATTATACACACACCTCAACCTGCTGCTATGGGATTGCTGCTGATAAATCCCAAGAGGTTAAGGAATAACCCGGTGGCAGCAGCATCGGGCTGAAGGTATCAATGGGAAAGGGAGAAGTTTGGAGCCGGGCAGGCTCCGTGTGCATCGATCGGGGCAGCGCCGCTCCTGCCTCCTGGAGCTAATCCTGGGGCAGGAATAATGCATCTTCCTCCTCTCCAGCAGCACTCATTAAAAAGTAATCACCTTGGAGGGGCTCAACAGCCCAAGGTCAGCTCTGTAATGGAGTTATCTGAGCATGTACCTGGCTGTGACCACAGCCCTGCCCGTGCAGACCCAGCAGCCTCAGCCCCATGGCTGGCTCCTGCCCCACTGCTTGGATGCAATTAAAATGCAACTGGGAATATCCTGACATTCCCAGATACTCCCTTCTGTGAGCACTGCCCATGAGCATCTGGGGCCGAGCACCCAGGTCATGCTGCTGGATGTTGCTCATATTGACCCCAAGCACTCACAATAGAGCAGGGAATGTGGCACCTTGGTGCACTCACAGGTTGCCATGAACCATCCCAGGCACCACGTTCTTACCATTGCCATTCGCAGGAGGAAGAGGAGCAGTCGGTCCAACACAGCCAGGTCCAGCAGAGCCCAACCTCACTCTGGCATTTTAACCCACTGATGTTGGCCAACACGTGGCCTTGTGTTCAGAGGAGATGCTCTGGGGATGGAGCACAGGGGATGGGAGGCAGAATGGGGCCGGTGATTCCAGCCCTGGCGATGCCACAAGGGATAGGAAAACCCCTCCACCATGCAGGGCTGGACCAGTGATGACACAGTGCAGAGCACAGGGGACACCATGAGCAGGGATGTGCAGGACAAGCCCTTCAAAGCACGCTCAATGTGTCTAACCTCCTGCATGCAGCACATCACCCCTGGCCTTTAATTACACATTTCTGCAGCCATCAGTCCTCTCGCCATCAATTACCCCCACGTTATCCTGCCCCGGGAGGCAGCAGGATGTGGGGAGCAGAGTCAGGTGCTTTGCTTGGAAAGGAAGGAAACAGCCTCCGAGGGGAGCATCCCTTCACTGCAGCAGAGCCGAAGCAGCAGACAAAGCAGCGGGTCCCATGAGAGATTAATCACAGGGAGAAGACTCGGGCTCCAGCATCCCCCGATGCCAAGAGTCCCCCCCCAGCTCGGTGCTGCCGCTGCCCCTCTCATCTATTGACACAGTAAAGTCTTTGTGAGGAGCTGGCTCCTCTTCCGAGTGCGGCCGGGGCAGGGAAGGGGGACATTTATTCCGCTATTACTCAGCTTGGGTTTTGTAGGCAAGACAAGTGTGGGTTAAAGTGCAATTTGCCTTGACATTAGTTTTCACTTTCTAAGGGGGAAAAAGGCAGAAAAAGTGCCTCTTTTCTCTGTTGAAAGAAAACCCTCGCCTGGGTACCACAGCTCCACTAGCCAAGCATCCCTCCAGGGAGCGCATCCCACCAGGGAGCGCATCCCAGCATCCCGGTCCAGCCCCAGGCAGCAGCACAGCATCCCTGTCATGAAATAAACATGATTGAGCTGCCTGTCCTCAGGAGAAAGGAGGCAGGAAGAAACCCCTTCATGTGCATCCTCCCCTGCTCTCGCTGTACGTCAGCTGCATCAGCGAGGCCTTGGCTGGGTTTATTGGGGCCCCCATAAAGATGAGGGCTCGCTGATAAGCGACCCGAGGCAGCAGCGCTGGAGGAGAGGCTGCGTTGGGGATCTGTACAATTTAACCAGCATTAACTTCAGCTGATGACAGGCCACAAGGCCAGGGGAGAGCTTTTACAACACCCTCGTAACACTGCAAAGTACACCTCGCTGCAGAGGGCCGGTGCTGCCTGCCAGCTCCTGCTTCTATTAGAGGAGAGCTGAGCCCACGTGTGTGTGCAGCAGCATCCTCTGCAAACCAAGGGTCCATGGAGCGGAAGAACCATCAGGAAAATACACCCAAAGCAATCCCAGCAGTGCAGCCTGCAAGGGGACAAAGCTGGTTTCCAGAACTGGGAATTGCCAGGGCTGGCACTGGGAAGAACTGGTTTAGTGGTGGATTTGGCAGACCTGGGGTAAAGGTTGGACTTGATGATCTTAAAGGTCTTTTCCAACCGGGTTGATTCTATGATAGGATTCTATGATTCCCTGCTGGCTGCTGATCCAGTAATGGGAATTTCCCTGCTTAAGTCTGGTTTAGTCCCAACAGCTCCCTTCAATTGGGACACTGGCACGTGTGTCCCATGGGATGAGAAGGCAATGACACACAAGGGACCAGCAGCACCAATGAGCTATATGGAGCCAGAACAGCACACTAACCAGCACATCCATTAACCAGCAGAGGAAGGCAGTAAATGAGATGCCGGGAGCCTCCAGCTTTCCTGCACGCTGCCAAATTCCAGCTGACATCTGGCCAGATGTGCCGGGATCTGCCCTGGGATGACAAAAGGAGCCTCCCCAGCAGCCCGTGCCCAAGGGCAAAGCTCTGCTTCCAGCCATGGAATCATGGAGCTCAAACCCTAGAACTGAAAAGTGTTTACAATGGCATCAAGGCAAGGGTCAGCGTGGTGCAAGGGTCACTATCGCTTCTCCAGATGCATTAATGTCATTCCCTTTAGGAATCCTCGCTCCAATCTGGTGCTCCTGCATCAGCTGCCGTAATCCGTGGATTGAGGGATTTCTCCTTCCCTACACGCGACCCGTCTCCTTCCAGCTGCAGGGATGAAAGCTGCGAGGTGCAGAATCCCCAACCATTCCAGAAGCAGAGACAGAAAGGAAGAAAGGAGAATACTGGGCTGTTTGCAGGAAAACCTGGAGGCGGCATTCCTATCCCGAGGGAATAGCTCCTCCATTAATACAAATCAACTCCACAGCAAACTGCAGACACAGCACACACTCCCAAATTCCTTCCAGGACTTATTTAAATGATGGAGGATGATTCCATCCTTACGGAGGTGACGCTGTGCCACATGGAATCGTTTTATTCCTTCTCATCCCATGGGATGCAACGCTGGCTTTGGAGGCAAATGCTCCTGGAGGTTTTTGTGTTTACCTTTTCCAAGGGGGAAGGAGGAGTGGATGAAGTGACCTGGTGGCCACTCCCTTGGCCTAAGGTTAGGCCCTTGCCTCTGTGTTTGGGCACCCAACATAACAGCGGCTACTGAATTCCCTGGGAACGGAGGACGGATGCGGGATGAGGGCTCTAAACCGAAGGATGGATTTGGGAAAACCACAGCTCCTGTTTGTATCACGCTGTGCAAACATGGGAATTGGCATCAGGATCATCTCCTCCTCATCCTCCTCCTCACAGAAAGGCAATGGGAGCCTCAGCTGCAGTGGGGGAGAAGCCCATTGCCAGCCAGAGACAGAATCTATGGCCAGAGACATGCTGCTTGCTTCAGCTGCTGTGTCCCACGTTTCACAGCATCCAGGGAAACCCACTCGGGAGATCTCCCAGCGTTTATTCCCTGTTTCACTACAGGGAATGAACTCTGACGGGACACAGGAGAGGCTGGGGTGACCTGCACCGAACCCAAGATGCTGTCAAAGCCCCAACCCAGACCTCAGAAGGGAGAAGAAAGGCTGGGAGAAAGGGAGGGAGGAGAAAACAGGGGCTCCTGATAAGCAATTGTTAACATGCTCCATATGGGACACAACTTGCCTCTGTTTAACCAAAATGATAATGGCTAAAGGCAAGAATGCGGCGGGGGCCCGGCGGGAGAACAAAGGCAGCTGCGAAACCCATCCCTGCTCCCGAGAAACCCAATTGTGAGCAGGGAGAGCCCCCGGCTGCTCCTTCTCGTCCCTGGAAGCTTTGCACCTCCAACCGGGAGCAGGGAGGGAAACTGCAGCTGTCAGCAAGGAACGAAACCCACTAAGTATGAAGAGGGCAATTCCCATAAGCAATAATAAACTTCAACAGGAGCAGCACTGATGTAAACACGAAGCCCATTCCCCTCGGAGCTGGGATGGATTCAGCCCTGGGTGTTTATGTTATTGCGGGATCCCGCAGCTTTCCGAGGAACACAATGCAGTCCGTGCCATTCATTATCCCCCAAGAGAAAATGTCAACACACTTGTGCTAAAGAGAGCTAACCCAAATGTTTAACGGGACACACAACCCCCGGGCCTCAGATCCCGCTGGAATGTTTCATTCCGAACAACCTCCAAGAGCAAACAGGCGCCGGAGCATCCAGGAGCAGCAGAACCCGGCGCCCTGTCACTGCCGGAGAAGCCACCAGCGCCCAGGCAGCCCCCGTGGGGAGGAATCCAGGGGCAAACCTTGGCAATTCCCATGCATGGGATGAGGAAACCAATCCCAAGCCGTTATCAGCGCATTCAAAGGAAACACCACGCGCGCTCGAGGTCTCTCATCATTTCAGTTCAGCACATCCAAAGCCCTGAAATCTGCCACAAACCCAGGATCCAGTTAATGGTAATGTTAATTTTGGTGATCCCAGAGGGAAGCTTGGAACGCTGTACAACAGCCTCCAGAACCAGGGGTATTTATGCTGGAACGCACAGGATAAAGCTATTTTAAACCCTTTCTTTTCCCAAAGTGCCTTTTGGCCTTTTCCCTTTCAGGCAAAGCCCCTCGGTACAAGATGCCATCAGCTCCTCCGCGCCACGACTGTTTTGGAGGCGAACGAACGCTCCAGCGTGCGCTTGACGTGCAGCAACGGCCGGGGGGAGCGCGCATTGTTCCTGGATGGAGGGAGCGATGGAGGGGTGGAAAGAGGGAAGGAGGGACGGAAGAGGGATGCATGGATGGCATGGACGGAGGGGGCGTCCCTAACCACCGTGCGCTCCCCCCCGGCCGCGGGGGCCGGCTCCAGGCGCTCCCGCCGACGGGCGGGCTCATGTCATGAGCACGTTTGCCCGGAGCCCTCGCAGCCCTCGCGGGATGCCCCGTTGTGCCGTTGTGTTCCCGGGGCTGTGCTCCCGGGGCTGGGCTCCCCGCGGCCCCCCGCGGCCCTTCCGCAGCCCGCAACCCGGCGGGTTTCTCCCCAAACCCGGCTACGGGGCTGCCCCGTCCCCCCCGCGGTCCCTCTCCGGCCCCGCTCACCTCCTCATGCCGGCGGGCCCTAGCGCAGCCCGGCGGCGGGCGGCCGTGCGGGGCGCCGCATCCTCCCGCTGCCGCCCGGACAATGCGGGGCGGCCCGCGGGCGGCGGGGGCTGGGGCCGGCGCTGGGGCTGGGGCTGGGGCCGGCGCTGGGCTGGGGCCGGGGCCGGGGCCGGGGCCGGTCCCCGCCCGCCGCCCATGTCCCGCCCCTGCGCCGCCGCGGAGCGGGGCGCGGGGCGGAGCGGGGCGCGGGGCGGAGCGGAGCGGATCCTCGGTCAGGAGCAGGGATGGGGCTGGAGGAGGCTCCATTCCGGACCCGCTGCCCGCCCGGCACAAAGGCTGAGCGGGAGAGCGGGCGGCTGAGAGCCCGGCACCCCGAGTCCCTGCACCGCAGCATCCCTGCACCCAAGCGCCCGTGCACCCGAACCCCTGCACCGCAGCATCCCTGCACCCCAGCCCCATGCACCCTGTACCCCAGCTCCTCAGCACCCTGAGCCCTGCATCCCAGCTCCAGTCCTGCCTTTACCCCCAAGAGCACGTTTGCAGCCCATGGGCTGGGTCCTCAGCTGCTGAAGCGCTCAGAGGAATCCCAAATACCTGGAATACTTTCCTACTATTAGTTTACTGTGCAAAAATAAACCGCTTGCCCCAAGGATACGGTGTCGATGGGAGGTGGCCAAAAGCAGAACCCATTTACTGTGGCACTGGGCTATGCGCTTCCTTCTCCGTGCCCCCAAATTCACCTTCTTGGGGTGGGATTGCACCAGGAACACCCAGCAGCCGCCTCCCCTTTGCTTTCCAAAGCCCCACTTCATGTTGCTTAACCAGCCCAGGCTCTTCCCTGCTGTAATCACATCACGGCCTTATTTGCCTCGCACAAATGTTGTCATTCCCTCAGGGATTAAGGAATATTTTCCTTTGCAGGAGCAGGCGAGCGTTGCCTGGACTAGGACAGACATTAGAGCTGAAGGCATCCTCGGCCTGATCCCACCCGGATCCAGGGCTGATGCAGGATCCGGAGGTCCCCACTTTATTTCCATCAGGAAATCTGTTATCTGCAGAAAATGCCTCAAAACTCTCCCCCACCACCTCCCCATCACTGCTATTCCCTGGAAACCTGGTGCTCCAGGAGGAGCATCCAGAGCTTTTCTACAATCAACAGGAAAAGGAATTCAGCTTCCTGCTGCATCCCTGCATGAGTCCCTTTTCTCCATCCACCAACGGAGGAAGCATCCCAAATGACAGCCCCAGGAATGAGTTTTGGGGGGGGATTGCAGGAAAACACCAAAAACCAGCAAATCACAGTCGGATGCACCAGGACCTGCCCCATGCTCCCAATGCCCCAGCATGGCTCATCCAAGGGCAGCTCCAGCCCCCTCCTGGGGCTTTGCCATCCCTGTTTGGCTCAGTGCAGGTCTGGAATGATGCTGCCACCTTCCCCATCCCTGCCCATATCCCACCCACATCCTCTGTGACACAGCGGGATGCCACCCCTCCACCTCAACCACATCCGTTGGGTTGGCCATGGTCACCCATGGTCCTCTAGGACCGGGACATTCCAGCATCACAGGACCATGACTGTGTGTATCTGGGTGCTGCCATCCTAAACGCGGTATGTAAGGATGCTAATCCCAGGCAGCTGTAAATCGAGGCTGACATTCCCGTTTCAGTGGGTATACGCTGCCTTTCATTGCAGTGGGAAGCCGGATTCCTCTCTGCTTGCCGTGTTCACCTCCCCTCATTAGCCAAGGAAAGGCTGGACGGAGCTGCGGGGTCAGAGCGCTGCTTTCCACCAATCACTGCCCATGATTCCTCTCCTCAAAAGTCCAAATTCGTTACTTGTGCCTCGGTTTGATCCGCGATGGAAACCATCCGCGAAGATCCGTGCTGACACCTCCTCCTGCAGACCACGGGGGTTTCCCTTCTCCCGCTGGGAAGCTGGAATTCCACAGCTCACAGGAGGCTTTGAGGCCAAACCAGGATAATCCAAGGGCTGGGGGCTTTGGCCATGTGATGCCTGATGTTCTCTGCTGGTTCATGGAGGGGTGACACCCCCCTGCCCCAGCCTGTGCTGTGGGAGCAGATGTGAGAGCAGGGCTGAGGCACTCAGTGCCCAGCGCTGAGCCAGAGGCATTCATTGAAGAGGTCTCTAATTATTTAATGTCCTTTTCCCCCGGGATTGGGAAGAGCTGTAAATTCCAGCTACAAAGGGCTTGAAATCTGGCCATGAATCCATGAGAGGCTGAGCTGAAGTGGCTCTTCCCTCTGCAGTGGGATGGGGTTTAGATCCACTGGGCTGGAAGGGAAATGCTAGGGATGTGATGCTGGACCAGGACCTGCCTTGCTGCTCTGGTTCAGCTCATTTCAGCTCTTAAAACCCAACACACCAACAGTTTATGGCCTTGTGGCACTGGCTGCATCCCAGGGAATCATCCCATTGGGGTGAAGAGTGCTATAGGGAGACTTGAATCCCAGCCCCGCTTTGCCAGCACAGCAGCAGCAGAGACCCCACACCATGCTCGGGGCAGAAAGCCGGGGGGATCCCAGGAAACCAGCAGCTCTCCAGCACAGGGATCCCTCCCTGGGATGTCTGTGAAGCACATGGCTGCTTTCAGGGGGCCCCAGACCCACGGATCCCCCTGCAAGCCCCATGCACAGGGATAAACCCCGCAGGCAGAGCGGATTATCCTGCTGGAACACGCTGCCTTCGTGTCAGGGAGCAATTACCCTCCGGCCGAGCACTTAACTCTTCACACCTCCCAAAGCAGTAAAACCTGCAGCATCGGGACAGGACTCCTGCAACCCCTGGGCTTGATCCCGCCTGGGTCAAGGGGTCCATGGTGGGCACCAAAAAGCCTGGAGAGGGGCTCTGGACAGGGGATGTAGGGACAGGACAAGGGGAATGGCTTTAACCTGCCAGAGAGGAGATGAAGACGAGACTTTAGGCAGAAGCTCTTCGCTGTGAGGGTGGTGGGACGTGGAATGGCTTGAATGGAGAAGCTGCGAGCATCAAGCCTGCTGCTGTGGGTGAAGGAGACCAGTTGTGCCAGTATAACCAGTTACAGACGCTGGGTATAGGCCAGGTCTGATGGAGTCCTTCCTGAGTGCCATTAGGAAGCACAGACCAGTGGGATAGACAGTGGGAAGCGGGGAGGAGCTGGGCCATCTTCCCAGGCTCCCTCATGCAGGCAGACAACCATCAATCTCCAGGTTGTTCTATGCACCGTGCCGAGCTTGATTTATGCCTTACAAGGCTCGAGCTATTTTCATTTGTCTGATTTATGAACGTTCCATCAAATTACAGAGAGCTCCTGATTTATTGGCCCTGGACCCTCGCTGCTGCCAGGATTCGGGGGTACCTGCTCCTGGTGACCAGAGTGGAAGCGCAGCATCCGCTAAGAGGGAACATGAGTTCTCATGCCCTTCAGCCTCCAGAAACTGCCTCTTTGAGGGGGTTTCTTCCTTATAAAGAGCTTGAACTGCATTTCTGGAGGTGACGATGCTTGTGAATCAGCAGTGAGTGGGGAAGGAGCTCATGTGGCGCAAGCCTTAGTCTTGGTTTTAGCAATGCATTGTCACATGTGAACGATCTAAGTGGAGCCTCTGGGTTCAGTAACTGCAGCCGCTGGGCCTGGGACCCCCCCTCAGCCTCTGCCGAGAGCACAAAAGGAGTTTAACAGCTTCATCTCCCACATCTGGTTGTGCTTAAGGCCTATGTAGTTAATAGGGCTTGTTCCAGCCCAGTGCAAGCAGAAGGCTGGAGCCAGGGGCTGCATCCCCCATCCCGAGCATCCCAAACCCACCTCCTCCTCCCCATCAGGAGGTGAAGCCACCTCCATTCCCTTCCCTATGTCCCAAGCCAGCTGCTTTGCCCCCCACCATGGTGGAGAAGGGCCATGGTCTCCACTTTGCCAAAGGGAAGCAGCATAACGGGCAAGCCCTGAGCCCCAGAGCATCACCCCCAGCACAGGGACCCCATTCACTGTGCAGAGATGGAGAGGGCAGGGGCTCCATTGGCAGCTTTATTTACTTGAAGTGGCTCCCAGGGATAAGCAGCAGCTTGAGCACCCCGCTCCATCCCGAGGAGGGTCCTTGTGGGCTTATCTCTGCTGGGAGGCAGAGTAGGGCATCAGGGAGAGGGCTTCCAGGAGCTCTTTGTTCAGTCCATTTGTGTAGGAACCGTAATTCAGGCCTAAAATCTCCCCCCAGGGCAAACATGGCCCTTAATTAAAATATAAATCAAAGGGCCTTGACTATGAGGATGATTTGGGGATGCGGCCACTGCTGCTTGGTCTAACCATGGGTCCAGCCATGGGTCCAGCTATGTCCTAGTCGAGGGTCCATCCCTGGGTCCATCTCTGCATCCATCCCTAGGGTTTAATCCCCCGGAACGCCTGATTTAACAACAGCAGTCGCAGAACCGGGGCCGCGCTCCGGGTGCACAAAGGGAAAAGATTTATCTTGAGAGGCTAAATCCACTTAGAGGAGCTTTAGGGGCCATAAATTGATTGCTCAGGGGACACGGCAACAGGAAACAGCTCCGCATTCACTGAGCTTGCTGTGTTCTTGCTGCATCGTGAGCAGGCGTTCGGGTTGGGAGCCGCAATCAAAGCCCATGTGCATGGGGTGGGATTAGAAGGAAACAGCAGGACCCTTTGTAAAGGGGGATCCAGGATCCCTGTGGCAGCTCCATCCTCACTGCCAGCCACCACCAAGGTAAGATGTGAAAGGAAACCCTCATCCAAGGTAGGGAAGATCGCAGCTCTCCCAGCAGCTCGCCGCATCCCAGGTCCACTGCCAGAATCCCAGCACCCCTCCTGCGGCACCAGTAGGAGCAGGGAGGAGGAAGTGGGAATGCAAAACCGAAGCTGCACCAGGCACAGGGAGGGAGCTCTCAGAATCAACCTCACTTGTGAAGAGCTGCATCCTACCCAGAAGTACTGGAGTAAACCAGCAATGAAAGGGCAAATCTGACTTTCTGCTCCTTTGATCCAGCTCATTCCTGCCTCCTTTCTAACCCTGCCCCTTATTTCCAGCCAAGGAGACATTTGAATTTGCAGTGAGAAACAGGGAGAGTTTCTCCTGAAGGATTTGGCTCCAGCCAGGACTCACCAGGATGGGGCTTCCCTTTACATTGTCATAGCAGCAGGTCAAACAACACCCGCGCATCCCCAATGCAACCTCAGCACAAACCCGCCCTGACCCATTTCCCACTCCTTTTGCAGGGTATATTGCCAAGAACAAAAGGAGAGACATTTCCCCAGCAGCAGCTTTGTCCAGGGGCCAGAAATTCCTCTGCACAAGTGGCCTCATGTCCAGTAAACATCAGCAGAGCATCCCTGGTGTTAAACAGAGCGGAGCAGCGGCTGTGCGCAAGGGATGGATCCTGCAGCACCTTCCTCCCTGCGGCACAGGGTGTGAGTTAACCCTGACCCCAGCCTCATGTGCTTAAAGATGTGGAGAGCTGAGGCAGGAGAAGAGACCAGGACCCTGGAGCATCCTATAGAGAGGATAGAAACCCCTCTGGATAGCGCTGCAATCCCTGGAGCATCCTCACACGCTGCACGTGGGGTACCCTGGAGGGGTTTAACTCCACATGTGTATAAAAGTTATGCCATGAAAGACTGCTTTGCCCCTTGCATTCAACCAGGCGGTTTCAAAGCGCTCGCATCCAGCCAGCAAAGCCCCAACGGGAGCACAATGGAGTCTTGTTTCTGGTAACCCGAGATGCCTCCGTCCCAGCTCTTTAATTTTAGAGCCCACCACGCTCGCATTCCTCAGCACCACAATGGCAGATATTTATACTTTGGAATGTGGAGCCCGGTGCTAATTGAACAGGCCTGGGAGAGCCAGGGCTGCTCCCCAGAGCGGGCTCTTGGGAAGGGAACGTTGGCCCAGGCAGAGCTTTATGGCTTTACAGATCTCAGATGCCCATAAACATGGAATGATGCTCCCTGTGGAGTGAGCGCGGTGATGGACAAGCCAGCTGTGGTGGATGGGAGAAGGTGGCACGGAGCAAGGAAGGGTTACATAGAGAGGTTCAAACCCCCCCAATGGATGTGAGTCCATCTTCTGGACACAGGAGGGAGCTGGCCAGGCATGTAGGACACATCCCTGCAGAAGGATGCTGCAGGACAGTGCCAGCAAATCCAAAGTGAGCAGCAATGATCTCCATGTCAGAGCATGGAGGAAGCCCCCTCTGACGCCTGCCAAGTGGTTCCCAACTTCCCTGGGTTCGGGGGACGGGAGCTAATTGAGAGAGGAGCAGCATTAGCAGATAAGGGAAGAGGTCAGCGCCGCCATGCTAAATCCTTGACCTGTTGTTTAAGAGGTCGGGCAGAGCTCAAGAGACTCCTCCAGGTCAATTCACTCAATTAGAATATTAGAAGTTGGAGGCAGGAGCTCAGGGATGAAGGTTCGTCCCTCCTCCTGCTCACGGAGGGACAGAGAGCAAGGATTATGGCCTGGTGGGCAAGAGGACATGCAATGGGAGTCAAGGAGCAGAGATTTATCCCGCACTGGATGGCTCTAAGGCCAAATCTCTGCTCATATCCAACGTTACAGGATGCAGCAGCTGCCCCAGAGCCAGGAGCCCAGACTCTGGCATTAGGGATAAGAGAGGAGAATCCATGGAAGTGTGTCCTCAGCCTTGCGCAGCCACCTCCAGGCAGCGTGTCCCGTTAGGACAGAAGCGAGGAGCAGCTGAGACCTGCGTGCTCAGAGGAGAGGATTATTCAAGCCTACGGAAACAGCATCTTTAAAAGCACAGCTCCTTCCTTCATCCCATCGCAGATGGATCCCCTCCATGAGGAGTGGGCTCATGAGAACAGCACCCATCAGTTGCCTGCCACCCGTGGCTTGTGTCTGTGGTGTCCCACGCAGAGAAGCAAAGGCTCTGTCTATAGTGGATAAGCAAACGCTGCTCCTCTCCAAGTGCCAAGAGAGCTTTATGAGGATAAAGAAAAGCTTTCAGCAAAATGAGCACCAGAAGGAATAGATAAACACTAAGGAGATATTGACTTCTGCTGAGGTGAACGTCAAGATTTATCGAGCTGGGGAGGTAAATATTGACCAAGGCAAAGCTAAGGTCGATGATTAACTCAAGAGATGATAAATCAAGGCACAATGAAACATGAACTCCAGACGGGTGTTGTCACAGACATTGTGAATGTCTCCATTGAGGAACCTCTGCAGGACTCTAGATGAGGAAGCAGGATTTCAAACCCAACGTGTGCCACTGAGCTCCAGAAAACAGGAAGGAAGAACATTGTTTTGATGGAGAAAGGCCTAAATCTAAAGATGTGGGCCTCAAACTTGGTGAAGTTTTGGAAGAAGAGAAGGTGGCTTCATCCCAGTACTTGGATTTATGACAAAGACCAATGGGGTGACTGTTCCCAGGCTTATTCAAGTCCAGATTTGGTCCTTCTTGCTCATGGAGATGAAAGTTGTCCCATGAGTTGAAGCTGTGGTGGAAGCAGAAGAGGGCTGAGGAGGCACTACGAGCTGAAGGAACAGGGTGGATGCACTCCAGAAGGCAGATGTGGGATTTCAACCCTCAATTCCCTCCTCAGGGTGAGTGGAATCAAAAGCCCAAATGTGTAAAGGGGAGGGAGGAATGTGGCAGGAACATGCGTCAACAGCTCCATCACTTCCTTATATCCGCAGGGTCTCCCATCCACTCCTCCATCAGCATCCCACTCCTCCTGCCCCATCTCATGGCTCTGCGCGCATAGGGACACCAAGCTGCCGGCCCCCAGCACCATTCCAGCAGCAGGGATGTGCCGTGTCCTGGCTCTGGCACCAAAGGGAAGCGCTGATGGCAGCAGGGCTGACGCTTGATGGAAAGCAGAGCGAGAGCTCCCTTGTCAAGAGCTGTTCTCACTCGGGTTGCAGCGCCTGCACCCTGCCTGACCTCAGTGTGGATGAGAATGGATTAGCTCAGATAGAACACCCTCACTGAGCCCTTCAGTGTGAAACTGCAGCTCATGGACCAGCACCAGCGGGTGGTGGGAGGCAGCACATCAGCCTCCAGCTGATGGTCCAGAGCTGGGATGATGGAGGAGATTCCCACCCGCAGGTAGAGAATCCCTAATGAAACACTTGGTGCTGCTCAGCTCAGCTTCCAGGTGCTACTGCATTGGAAAACATGGATAAGCTTAACCTGGTGCTGCATCTCCCTTTGCAGAACCTGCTCACAAGGAGCTGGGATGAGAGTGACTTTTCCCACATGTGCAGCCACATCCCCCAGCATGGGGCCGGATAATCTGGCAGTGATTACACCATAGGGAAAGTCCAAACCGTGCTGGGGTGCTTCAAGCATCAACGTGTCACAGCTCCAAAGGGAGGTATTCCAAATGCCAGAGTCATCAGCAATAACCCGAGAGATGCACAAGGGGCAAGAGGCCATTGGTGACCCCTGGAAAAGGGGAAGAAGGGGGGAATGTGGGCAGCGGGCTGGGATACAGGAGGATGGGTGGCACAGGGAGACACTGACACCGTTATTAGGAAGGCGAGGGTGAGGGATGGAAGTGGTTTGACCTTGGGGAGAGGACTCCACTGCCAGCCCTCCCCTTCCCTGTGCAATCAGGGGCTTTGCAATCTGTCAGTGCCATCAGGAAGCACTTTTTACCCAAGTCCTTCATTTCGAACCTATCCAATGACATCAGAGGGACCCTCATGGGCATCTTGAGGTGAACACCAGAGGTACAAACACCCAACGCAACCACCCATGAAGGACCGAGCAGACCATGGTCCATAGAGCACTGATAGTGCCCTAGCTGGGGAATAGCATTCCGGGAAGCTTCCATTCCCATCTCAACCCCATAAGCAAGGGGCTGCTTTCACCCCGTGCAAAGCAAGCAGGGGCATTTGGAACACCCCCCCCCAGGGCTGGGTGAAGGGGTCTCCCCTCTGGGCTGGGGCAGAGCGTGGAGGGTCTGCATTGTTTTATCGGCCTCCATAAATCACTGCTCTTTGTGGCCCCTTCCCCAGGCCCTGCACAATTCAGGTTAGGTTATAAATAGGATCCTGGGCTCTTTCAGGTTGATAAAGGCCAAGGGGGGGGAGCAGCAGGGAGGCGTCACGACTACATAACACTTTCATTGCCCTGTCAGGATAAAGAATACCGGCGCTGCCGACCCCTCTTCTTGCAGCATATATCAGCCATGCTCCTGACACCGCAGTTCAGGCCAAAACAGGGATTACAGATCCCTACAACAGCCCCTCCCCCTGCTTCCCAACAGGGCAGAGCCATGGGATGCCCAAACCCCACCACTGGGATCTGGGCTTTGATGGGGCCTCAGTGCTGGTTGTACCAGAGCGTGGTCCAGGCGGGAACCCTCCATGTGTGGCATCAAGAGCTGCAGGAGCATAATCCCCTGGGAAGGATGCAGCAGCAGGAGGAGGAAGATGCAGGCTCCAGGAGGATGAGATGGAGCTGCCTTCCCGCAGCACAAAGCCCATTGCTGCAGGAACATCCAAGGCTGGAAAGGTTCAAATCAGAGCTTGTGTCCCACCAGGGCCTTTTAGAGTGACAACATCACTCACGCCCATCACACCGAGCTTTGGGAAGCCCCAGACCACAGTACCCTTGCCTGCATCCAACACCCCTCTGAGATACCACACGCATCCATCTCCGCTCTGTCACACAGACTGAATGCCCCAGGCTACACTCAGCCCTCATTCCCAAATATCCCAAGGATGGGGAGGACTCATCCCACCCCAGACCATGTCCCCCTGCAAAGAGGAGCAGGGATGATGCTCTCCCCCCAGGGCTGAGCATCCCAAAGCCTTGAACTCTGCCAGCATCACCGCCAGCAGCAGGATGAAGGGATTCACCCATGACTGTGATGGAGGAGCTGCTGGGAGCACGGGGAGGTTTGTGCTCCATCCTTGGGTGACGATGATAGTCAGAGAGATTTATATCAGCCAAAGGGCAGGGGGGAACTGCAGGGAGATGAAGGAGGGCTCTGGGAGCAGGTGAGGTGGGGCTCACCCGGGCAGCTCAGTGCAATGATGTTAACAAAAGGGAGGCAGGTCCTTGCTGCAGGGCTGCTCCCCATGGAAGGGCGCTGGGTTAAATTCCCTGCACACTCTTTGCTCTCATCCCATCATTTAAACTGCAGAATTAGGGGCTGGAAGAGACCAGGCTGCGAGGAGGAGCCCAAGGGGGCAGGCAAACCCCTCAGGGCCGTGGCGGTCCCATCCCCAGGACTTAGCATCCCATCCTGCTGGGAGCACCACGGCCCCTTCCCAAACCCCCATTCCCTGCTACAATGAGCCCCTTTCCAAGGGCAGGGAGGTGATCCCAGTGAAGCCCCAGCCGAGCCCAGGGACAAATCTGACACAGATCTGCCTTTAACAGCTCCAGTGATAAAAATGCCAGTTTATTGGAAACACATGGAGTATTTATAGGGGACATCAAAGCAGGAAGGAGGTTTACATAGCAACAGGGCAGATTAAGCAGAAGGCATCTGCTTTTTCGGCAGCCGGGGGGCTCTCGGGGGGCACAATAAACTGACCCTTTCATTCCCTCCTTTGGGAAAAGCAAAGGTTGGAAAACCAAAATATGACCACATGCCAGGCCATGTAAAACATGATAGGAATGGGAGCATTGGGTTACAGCTGCACCCCAGCAAGTGGGGCTGTAGGGAGGGAATGGCACCCAGCACCTCCCACCACAGTGATGCTGAAAGAGATCCTGCCTCAAACACCAGGATTTCCCTCTAAATGGTGAAGGAAAAAGCCTTTTATCTGCCCAAAGTGCTCCATCAGGTGCTGGTCTGGGGTTTATTCAACCTTTGGGATGAGAAGCAGCACCCAGGTAAGGTGAGGAGGCGGCTTCTTGCTGGTGAGCAGAGCAGAGCCCAGCCCCTCGCAGCTTTGGTCCTGTTTCCCCACTGCTGAAGTAGGTCCCTCAGGGCTGGGATCACCGGGATACTCTGACACTGCCGGGCCTGATCCTGCTTGGATGCACTGCTTTCCATGCAGGAACAAGCCCTGCTTGCTTCCCCTGCAGCAGCATCCCACCCAATGGGACAGGATGAGAGTAAAACCTCATCCTCCTGCTGCAGCCAGGATGCACACAGCAGGACTTGCCCCTTGGAAAGGGTTAAACAACCCGTGTGTGCTGGACACGGGGTGTCCACAGCGCTGCAGGGGCCTGGAAGGATGATGAATAGCTGAGGACATCCTCTCCCTGCACTGACAGCAGCAGAGCCCAGCTGGGCAGCGCCGTTACCCACCTCCTATCCATCATCTTCCGCTGGCCTTGTCACATCTTGTAAATCACCAAACCGGGCTCCATCCCGGCCCCTTCCCCATGCCTGGGGGATCCCACCCTTCCTTCCACACCGGGATGCTCCGGGCGGATGCGGATCCTATCCCTGCACTCTCCCATTTCCATTTATTGCCCGCGTGAGCAGATAACTCGTCATCTATTTACACAGCCCAGGACCCTGCTTCTCTGCCCATGCTCAGCCCCTCAGGGCAGTTGTTAGGGTCCCTCTGGCCCCCGTTTCTCCCAGGGCTCCAGAAGGATCACATGGAACCACTGGAAATACCTGGAGGTGACCCAGCCAAGCATTGAAACAATCAATTCCCTCATTCACCCTCAGCACCACCCCAGGGACTTTCACTATGGTGCTGGGGCTC
This sequence comes from Amazona ochrocephala, assembly GCA_039720435.1. Classification (NCBI taxonomy): domain Eukaryota; kingdom Metazoa; phylum Chordata; class Aves; order Psittaciformes; family Psittacidae; genus Amazona; species Amazona ochrocephala. The sequence goes on from CM077900.1 coordinate 2,751,281, forward strand.
ATTTCCAGCCTTTTCTCTTCCTCAGCCCCCTTCCAGGCAGCCGGGACCTCACGGCTCTTCCAAGATCAGGGAGATATCCGGAATATCAGAGGAATAAGGGGCATCTCCTGCACTGTGCCACGTGTGACAGCACAGCCACCACGGTGCCACATCATCCTGGTGATGAGCCACTTCTATGGAGATTTGGGAAGCGACAGCCAGGAAGATGGGCTGGAAAAGCAGGGACATGGCTGAGAACAGGGACACTGCATGTGATGGCCTTTACCTGCTGGGCAATTCCTTATTGTCCCGGCTCCTGCTGCCTTGTAAAGGGCCTGATGGATAACGCTCCTCATGGAGGCGCGATGCCGTCACCCTCCACGCGCCACGATCCATCTTCTTTATAGCAAGGATCCGGAGCCAGCACCATCTGCGGCACCAGGAACACAATTACCGGGGGGGGGCTGAGCCCCTCTCCTGCCAAACCTCATTGAGGCCTCCCCGAGCAGCCCTGAATCACCCCGCACACACCAGGGACCTCGCGCTCCTCTTTAGCTATAATTACAGCTGGGGAATTAGCAAGTCTGATTTCCTCCCCCTTCTCCTGTGCCATTCCCAGCACTTCCCCCCCCGCTTCCAAAGAGAAAAAGAGCGGAGAAATTGGAATTGATCTCCGGCTCCGGGTGGCTGGAATTTAATAGAAAAGCCTCTTTCTTGGCATTTCTTTGGTTCTTTTAACTCCAACATCCTAAATGGGAAAGCATGGTGGGGATCAGGAGCATCCCACCAGCCCCTGCGGATGGAGACCGGCTGCATACGGAGTTGGTTTGATACCCTGCTTCCCAGAGCCCCATCCTGCGCCTTGCTCCCCACACACCCCCTCAGCCCAGCTTGGGGCTGAGATGACAACCCCGGCGCCTGCCCACAGCCTCAGATAAGGCGATTTACGGTGTATTCCAGGTAAATCCCAGTGAAATCCCCTGGTTTTAAGCACGTGCTGGGGCAGGCAGGAGGGTGCTTCCCTGCTCAACGTGTGGCACCTGTGGGGATGGGATGGCACTGCACCAGGCAGGAGCGGGACAAGGGGTTATTGTCCCGTTGCAGGCAGCAGCTCCCTGAGGTGGTCAGCAGAGTGTGATGGATGCAGGGATGGATGCACGGATGGATACAGGGATGGCTTTGTCCCCACTGCTTGCAGACAGTGACATTCCTTGGCACGCCAGGACCCACCATAGGAGGCAATCCCTGCTCCACAGTGCTCTGGCTAAGGGAAAGAGATGCAGGCAGCAGTGAAGGCAGATGGTTTGGGTCTGCGGCCACGCAGCTGAGGGGGAAGGCAGAGGGGTCTGTACCATGGTTTGAAACCCTCACATCACCCTTCACTACAAACCCCCACCAAGCCACAGCAAACTCCTGCTTGCACCAGAACCGCAGCCGCCCTCACACAGTAAATCACAGCCTGACCCCAGGTTTGCACTGGCTGCAAAGGGGTGGCTTTGTCACCTCCTCCGGTGACACCCACCACTGATTTACAGCAGGGCAGGGACACACCAGACACCTCCTCACCTCCAGCCCTTTCCCTGCTGCTCCGCTCCTTCCCCAGCCATCACCCGAGTGCAGAAGGTGTCACCATGGGGCCATGATCCAGCCCTGCCCATGCTGAGGAGGGCCAGGGTGAGGGGAGCCAGACCCCACGTTTAAATCAACGCCCTCCACTTCCCTTCCATGCTGAGTTATTGCGCCCTGGTTTTGTGATGGAGATGACCAGGCAGTGAGGGACGAGTGACCTGGGCCAGACCACCGGGCTCGGTGCTCCCAGTGGGACCCTGGGGAAGGGGGGAAACATGAGGGGTGTCCTCCAGTCCCTTCCTGGCCTCCATAACCTGCAGGGATGCTCCTGAGCTTCAGCTGGGATTGGATTCACTGGGAGCATGGGTGATGCGTTTCCAGGTCCAGTGCTCCGGGTCCTTCTCCCTGTTAGCTGGATTAGTTATCCTGGGATGCGCTTCCTTCCCTCCCTCTGTCCAGGATGTCCTGAAGGAACAGGTTCCCAGGCAGTGAGGCTCCGGTGATGCCTGGAAGGATGCCACCATATGTGGGGGGATGCTATGACATCTGGAGGATGCCATCACATCTGTGGGGACGCTATCACATCTGGGATGATGTCATCGCATCTGGGATGATGCCATCACATCTGGATGATGCCATCACATCTGTGGGGATGCCATGACATCTGGGATGATGCCATCACATCTGTGGGGATGCTATCACATCTGGGATGATGCCATCACATCTGGATGATGCCATCACATCTGGATGATGCCACGGCGTCGGTGTGTAAGTTTCTGACCCAAAACCACCGAAAACCTCCTCCCGCGGCCTCCGGCATCCCCTTGTGGCAGGCGGAGGCTTTGCAGAGCCCCGTCCCTACCGGCGGGCTCCGCCAGAGACACCCCCCGGGGTCCCCCCGCCTGTCCCCCGCGATGCGTTCAGCATCAGATGCTCGTGTCCAGCAACAGAACCTTCAGCTCGTGCTTCCCAGCAGGATGCTTCCAACACAGAGGAAACAGCTGGGATCCTTCATGTGCTCCGTATTTTCACGTTCAAGGATGCAATCACAGTGACCTTTGGGACTCTGCCTTAATGCTTGCTGGAAATGGAGAACGTGGCCTCCCACGATCTGCTCTGGGACCAAACTCCTGCCTTTTTGTCTTGCAAACAGCTGACCCAGGGACTAAACGTGCCCTTTTCCCCAGATCCCAGCTGGCCCCAGCATGTTAAACCCATTCACACACAACCAGCCCTGTGGAGATGGAGATAAGAGAGCAGCCAGGTTTCGCATGGAATGCAGGAAACCAGCTCCTGAGAGCTTCAGAATCCAGGAGGATGAGGAGGGCTGGGTGGAATTCCAGGCTGGAATCCCAGGGTTCATCCAGTGCACCTGCACGGCCACAGGTGTTTGTGCCCTTGACTGAAGCAGCAGCTCCCGGTTTTCCCTTATTACCAGGATACAAAGGGAGCTGGCAGGGAGCTGGGGGGGGGCTTTGGCTGAGTCACTGGGGGCTGCTCAGGCTGCAGCAAAGGTGAGGCAGGTACAAAGCATCCTCCTGGGCTGAGGATGCTAAATCCTCCCCAAGCAGCCCTGATCCTGCTCAGGCTCACGAAGCCATTTTAAGCAGCGGTTTATCTGCGCTGAGCCTACGCCAGCGTGTGGCTCATCACAGCTTCGGTGCCCAAAGGCCACCTTGGACCCAGAGCAGAAGCTTCCTTCTCACTGCAGAGGGTAAAAGGGGGGGTTTCCACTGGTTCCTGCCAAGGTTTCCTTCCTGCTTGGAGCCGGGATGCTGCCCAGGCAAAGAGGGAGCCGTGGGGAAGGTCTGAGCCCCAGGTAAGCCCAGGGGATGGTGAGGAGAGGATTCCTCATTCCCAGAGCCTGCTTTGGGATGTCCAAAAAGGGTGGGAGGGTTTAATGACAGTGGAAAGGCTTTTTCCTTCTCAGTTAATAGTTGGCTCCTATCACTGGTTTGAATTCTGCTGCCAGGGCTGCAGGTTCCCTGTGCCATACAGTTTATCCCTGGGGATCCAGGAGCTGCTCTGGCCTTTATTCTCCTGCTTGGTAGCAAGGAGCCGGATTTATCCCTTCTGTCTGTACGTGCTCTGGCTCTGGTGCTGGAAAAGGTCTTTGTGGCTGCTTTGCTGTGCACCAGTGGTGTGCCATAGGGTGGGATGGAGATGTGCCCATCCTGCTGGGGCTGTGTTCAGTGCCCCAGTCAGCATCCCTACCTCCAGCAGGACATTCCCAAACCCGATTCTTATCCCATTCCCATCTCCCCACCCACCTGGGGCACTTCCCCACCTTTCAGCCCCCAAGAAGTCCTCCTGTTTTTCCCGCTCTATGGTGGAGATGATGCTGTGGGGATGCTCTCTGCCTCCGCAGCATCCAAAATCCCAGTCCAAGGGATGGAAACTGGCCCCTGGATGGCTGGGAGCCAGCTGAGGCTTCCCCATGGGATGAGGGAGAGCCCACAGGGTTTCCACGCCTGCTCCATGTCTCTGCAGAAGGGTGTGAACAGTCCTGAGTATCCCTGAATCCCACGGGAAGAGGCTCCTGGCGCCAGGCAGGGCTCGGGGCCAAGCTGGGCTCGCTCCCCCGAGCTGGGCCGGATGACAGATGCCTGCAGTGGAGGAGAATGTGCTTCCAGCCTGGATGCATCCGACCCAGAGCTGCACTACGAGGAGGAGGAGGAGGAGGAAAAGTCAGAGCCCTCGGACACCAGCAGCATCTTCTCTGATGACTCCGTCTATCCCTGCTATGAGCTTCCGCTGGAGGCTGGTGGTGCCGGGAACCTCAGCCTCTACCAGTGCTGTGCCAGGAATGATGCCAGGCTGGTGCGGGAGAGGTTGGAGCAGGGGGTGACCCGGAGCGAGGCCACAGAGCTGGACATCAATGGGAGGGTGAGTGGCTGGGGGGGTGGCTTTGACATGGGATGGAGATCCTGGGGTTGATCCCATCCTTGGAGCATCCTTGTGCGTCCTCCCATCCTGACCCTGCCTTGGGCTGGAGGGTGGAAGGAGGGGCAATGGGACCACCGCAGCTGGGAGGATGCTGTGGTACCCCCATGCTGAGTGCTGCCCCCCTGCAGAACGGGCTGATGGTCGCCTGCTACAAGGGCTTTGTGGACATCGTGCCCTTGCTGCAGCAGTGCCCCTCCATAGACGTCAACCAGCAGGACAAGGATGGGAACACGGCACTCATGATGGCTGCGCAAGCAGGTAGGCACGGCACAGCCCATGGCACCCCTTGGGGAGTGATGTGGCCCTCCATAAACCTTGAAATGAGCTGTTGAGAAAGCCAAGGCTCCCAAGGCATGTGGCCATACCCTTCGAAGCTTCTGGTCCACCTCAGCAGCGTTTTAAAGCTGGGTAGATGACGTAAAATGGAGGTTCCTACAGCATGGAATGGTTTGGATGGGAGCCCAGCCCTATCAGCCCTGATCCCTCCAAACCTCTGCCTCTTACTCCTCACTAAATCCCCTTTCTCCAAGGAGGCACCAGCAGTTCCCACTCCTTAGCTGTGACAACTCTGACGCAGCTTCTCTCTGGCTGTTAAGGGCACATCACCATCGTCAACTACCTCCTCAACTACTACCCAGGGCTTGAGGTGGACAAGAGAGACCCACGGGGCCTGACGGCACTGATGAAGGCAGCGGTGCAGGGGCAGCAGGACTGTGTGACCGCTCTGCTTCTGGCTGGTGAGTATCTCCCATGGGATTGGCTGGGGTGGCATTGCTGCTCCGGGGTGATGCTCTCTGCATCCCGTGTCTCTAGGAGCTGACCTGCAAGCGGTGGATCCCATCAAAGGGAAGACAGCCAGGGAATGGGCGGCCTTCACCGGCCGCTTCGAGACCACCGTGCGCATCCGGAGCCTGCTGCGGCGCCCACGGGCAGAGCAGTTTAGCACCATGTACCAGCCCAAGTGGCCAGCGCTGGCTGAGCTGGTGGCCAAGGCCCTGAGCCCCAAATCCAGGAGCAAGCGGCTGTTTGAGAAGATCAGATCCATGTTCTCCATCAGCTTCCCGCGCAACCCCGAGGAGGACGGCGTCCTGGACCACATGGTGAGGATGACGACCTCCCTGGCCAGCCCCTTCGTGGCCACTGCTTGCCAAACCGTCTGCCCCAACAGCCCGCCTGAGGTGGGCAAGAGCAGGTTGTCCGTGCCGGAAATCCTTGGGAAGCATGTGCTGGATGTGGATAAGGAGGCAGAACTCGCCTCGGGCTGCAGCACTGGCGCATCCTCCTGCAATGGCCAAGCCCCATTGGAGCTCCGGCTCTTCCCTCCACACCGCCCAGCCAGGACCCTCCTGAGCTTCCTACCCCTGTGGCTGCGGCGTGGGAATAGCATCTTCCCAGGGGAGCCGATCCCAAGGATCCGAGTGAGCAAAGACCCCTGTCCCCCTGCCCGCACCAGGGAGCGGAGTCCACGCGGGAAGGACAAGAACCTGCTGCAGCCTCCCAAGTGGAGGTACAAGGAGCTGAAGGAGGAGAGAAAAGCAGCTGAGGAGGCAAAGAAGAAGGAGAAAGGGGGGAAAAGATGCTAAAGCAGAAGGTTTCCTTCTTTCCTCCTCTTCTTTTTGTCCTTTTCCTTTCTTTTTATTCCTGTTTCCCCTTTGATCTTCCTGAGCTCTGGATGCTGCTGCGTGTGTGTGGAACATGGTCCTGAAATGGAAGCGGTTGCCATGTTAACAGGATTGATTTGCTGAATAAAGCTCAGGGATGCTTGTCAGGCTGGCAGGAAGCTCCCCCATTGCTGCCAGTGTCCCCTCTCCTCCCTGTCCCCCCTCGGTGCCATTCACTTCCCCATTCCTGTGTATTTCTGGGATGCAGATGGACAAACTGTCCTGAGCAGCACATGGAGCAGCACCACTTGCACCAGCCTGGATCCTGCTGTACAGGGGGAAGGGAGAGTCAGGGTCCCACCAGCCTGTGTCCCCTCTGCTGTAATGGGGAATGCTGGATGTGCTTTGGGGGGGGTTTGACCACGGTCCAGGGGTGCTCATGGTGCTTTCTGTGCAATGATGCATGATACTAAGCACCCAAATGGTCTTGCTTTGGCTTTGAAGGGGGGAACAGGAGATCGTGGGTGCAGGATCAGGGCAGGGGTCAGAGAGGCTGGGGTGGGTTTGGTGCATCCAGGAACACCCCTATGTCCAGTCCTGGCTCCAGATGACTTTGCTATCACTCACTGCAACCATAAAGGAGGGAGCTGCTGCCCACCATGTGCATCAACCCATGGAAGGTGGCAGGGACACAGGAACCAGCCAGGAATAGCCCCGGGAGGGGCTGATGAGATCGGATCAGAGATGGTCGTGGTGATAAAGGCGTCTGCAGGCATCGGCTTCCTCCCGGGCGGCTCCTATCCGATGGAAACTGCCCGTTTCCCCTCCACAAAGCTCTGGCCCCAGCACGGGCAGGGTCAGGCCTGAGGGTCCCTCATGGTTTATCCTGGTTTTGTGCCTTTGTTTGTTCAAGCTTCCTAGATCAGGGGCGATAGCAGGGACGAGGCGGCCAGCAAGGCTCCAGCTTTAGCATCATAGACTCAACCAGGTTAAAGGACCTTTAAGGCCATCAAGTCCAACCATTCCTCCAGGACAAGGCTCCCCTTTGCTCTGGGTGCTGGTTGGGTTCAGGAGGCAGTTGGGGTTGGGGATGCTGTAGAGAATAAAGGAAAATCAGGCCCCGCGACTTCACTGGGAAAGAGGATGGGAGCGGGTTGCAGTGCTGGTGGGAGAAAGGCGGGGATGGGGCTTGGGAAGGTGCTGGAAGGAGGGAGGGGGACAGGAGGAGGGTGAAGCTGCTGAGGAAGGCCCAAAGCACAGCCACAGACTGGCAAAAGGGGAAGCGGTGCTTCCGCATCCCACAGGGAGCGGGAAGTACCCAGCCTCCCACCGTGGGAACTGCTCTGCCGCCAGCATCCCAGCACCCACAGGAGGCACAGGGACCTGCTGGCACCGAGCAGCACCCCCAGGCCCAGGGCTGCGCGTCCCCCATAGGGTGATCACTCCCTGATGCGAAGAGCCAGGAAGCCCCTTGGCTCTGCCGGGATGCTCCCTCCCATCCCCATGAGGGTTGGATGCAGGAGTGGGAGGGATGGCCAAGCATATCAAGGTCATTCCCTCAGCATCTATCCGTGGTTCCCAGCTCCAGCACCATCAAAGCAACCGGCTTTAGAAGGTCTTTAGATGCTTGAGGTAGGAGAAATGATGGATGTTCCCATTGGGTTTGCCTTGGAAGCTGGGAAACTGGGTGGGAAAGTGCCTGGTGAAGGACAAGGGTGGGAGGAATGGGCTGAGGGAGAGCAACCAGGATGGAGCTGGGGCCCGGTGTGCGGGAGGAAGGGAGGCTGGCCATGGATGTGTGCTCAGCAATAGGAAATGCTTTATTAGCTGGGAGTGGTGGAGAGGAGCCAGGCAGGAAGAGGCAGTAATAAGAAGCATTTTTCTGACTTCTCCCACATCCAGACCACAAAGCGGCTGCGTTCGGATCACGGGGCCACCGGGAACGGGGAGCTGGGGGCTGGGGTGGGCGGCAGGAGGGGAGCAGATCCATGAAGCTCCTCCAAGCCGGGGTGCACAGCACTGAGACCTGCCCCGGCTGAGCCAGCGCCGCATCCCAGCTCCGCATCGCGGCAGGACACGGATGCTGGAGGTGAGTGGAGTCCAATGCTGCTCCGAGCTGTGTTTCCCCCTGGATTTATCCTGAAATCAGGATTTGGTCCCATTTCCTTCATGTTTGGAGGGCCACCGGGGTTGACGTCAGGGTTGGTGGAGGCTGGAATCGGGGCTCTGGTGGTGGTGGGAGCTTAGAGCTGGGTTTATAGCCAGGTCCTGTCTAAAGAGGCGGAATCGTACGTGGCTTCCACTGAAAGCCTGGAGCTGAGCTGGGAAATGGGGAATTAGGGTGTATTTGGAAAGGCACAAGGGGAAGGCGACAGCTCTTAGCCAGGGGCTAGAATGGTGCCGATGGGGCCACACTGGAGGATGCAGCCAGCTTTGCTGCATGTGTGACCACATGTGTGGGGGGGGTCACAAGGAAATTCCAGTTGGGAATTGGATCTTGTTCTGGATGCCCCCAGCAGCCCACCACTCCCAGCTATGCCCCATCCAAGAGGTTCCAATCGGGGTGTTTTCCCTTCTTCTGCTGTGGCAAACCCCAAAGGATGGAAGGACGGAACACAGCCATGTGACTTGCCATCGACACCCAGCCTACCTGGGAAGATGCTCCAGACACTGGGAAGGCAGTTCCAGAAAGGAGGGAGGAAGTCTGGGCCCAGGGATGGAGACATGGAGGCCGTTTTGTCCCGGGATGTTCTTCCCATGGGAGGGCAGGGACAGCTCTGGGTTAAGGTTTGCTCTTGGTTAAGTTATTGCATGCAGAGCAAAGTTTGGGCTGAGGCCCTAACCACAGTGTGATCCATGGCAAACATCCCACAGGCTTGGGATTCTATGGAAGTGCCCCTGAGGAGGGAATTCGCCCTCCCAGAGTTTGGGCTTCTCTTTAAAAGCCGCCTTTTGCAAGGAGAAGCCGGAGCATCCCAGAGGCTCAGGGCACAGCAGCCTTGCTCCAGGGGATGCTGATCCCCCGCAGCATCCCACCGGGCACCCAGGACCAGCCGCGCTGCTGTTTCCTCCCCACAGGCACCACCCAGGCAGCTATTTTGGGGAGGAGAAGCCTGTTTGGAGCCGGGGCCGGGGCCGGAGAGTGCTCCTGAGGGCCGGGTTTGCGTGACTCCGCTTCCCCATCGAGGCCAGGATCTAAACAATCTTGATTCCTGTCCCGGCAGCCCTGGGCAGGGCTCCTTCAATTGCAGGAAACGGAGCCTTTGGCGTGTTTATGTCGGGAATGACAAAGAATGAGCCGAGGAGGGGCCGGGGAGCGCTCGGAGCCATGGAAAGGGGCAGCGATGCCGGCGGGGGGCAGCGGCGGCTCCGCCGCGTTTGCTTTGGCAGGAACGAGCCTTTGCCAAGGGCAGAAAGAGGCAGAAAACAGCAAAACTTCCCCCAGATCCCAGCTTGGGGGGGGGGGGGGGGGAATGTGTGTTGGGAGGATGGGATTTGGCCGCCTCTGCTCTTGTCATTGATAAGCTCCATGCAAAAGCCCCTCCGGGACCCAGCCCCGGATCGTGGCCAGACGCGCTCGGCGCCGGTTGGGGCTCTGAGCTCCGTCTGCACCTCGGATGCTGCCAAACCTGGGATCCGGGGCTGCAGAGCCCAGGAACGGCCCCTGGGATGAAGGAGGGAGTTGGGACAGCACGGACATGGTGAGGGCCCCGTTCCGTGGGGCTGCGTGTGGTGGAGATGCTGCAGTTGGGAGGTTCTCCAAGCTCAGGAGGTCCCAGGAATCTGCTCTCAGGAAGGGCTGTACCCAGGACGTCCGGAGCCAAACTCCACTTGGAAGCAGCACATCCCACCTCACACCACTCTGCCCACTCCATCACTCCCCATGTGCCCCTTTTCCTTCCCCAGCCCTGCAATAGGGACATGGGTGCTGCAGGGATATGTGGGGTGTGGGAACACTGGGGGTCCCTCTCACCCCTCTGCTCCCGCAGGAAGATGCTGTGTGGAGCCTGCAGCCGGGTGGTGCTGATGCTGGTGGCCGTGTCCCTGTGCTCTGCAGACGGTGAGTACCAACCAGGTGATGCGGTGATGCTCCTGCCACGCATCAGAATTCAGACAAGCCCTTGTCCCTTTGGGAATGTCACCACTTGTTCTGCTCCAAATAAACCTCTGCTGGAGCTCGCCTGGAGCAAGCACAGAGGGGGCAGAGCTCCTTGGGGACCCCCATTGTCCCAGCAAGGGACTCCCCCGCCGTGACAGAGACCAGAGGGGATCTCAGCTCAGTTCCTTCTGGTTCATCAAGTGCTTTGATGTTACCAGACGGGAGATGGGAGCAGGCCTGATGCACGTGGCTTTTCCTAGGGGTGATGAGCTGGGAGTGTGATCCCGGGGGAAAACCACTATGACCTGGGGACAGATCCAGGTGTGATGCTTGTGCAGGGAGGACTGAAGCAGCAGAGCTCATCGCGGGATGAGCCATGGGGCCACCATCCCCACCACTACACCATGGCCATGACAATGGGCAGCTTTTAGGCCAGAGGGGGGCATAGGCTTCAAGAGACTTTAGGACAGATGTCACTGTCCCCAGAGCCAGCAGCGTGTCCCAGGCTGTGCTGTGGGGCGTCCCCACGGCACAACGTGCTCCATCCTCACTGTGCAGATGAGCTGTTGTGCGCCTGCGACGTCCCACACTGCAGCACACCAACCTGCAAGGGCAAGGTGTGCTTTGTCAGCAAGAGGAAGGAGGATGGGACCATCACCCAGCACCGGGGCTGCTTCTCCCAGCACATCCTGGAGAACTGCCACACACCCGTGACGGAGCAGTACGGGATGAGCTGCTGCGACACCAGCATGTGCAATGCCGAGCTGGAGATCTTCCTGCAAGGTACACGGAGCCCTGCGTGGATGGAGATGTGGTTGGGCTCCATCAGCACCTCAGGGTTCACCAAGTGGGGCAGGGATGTCCCTTCTTGGGCTGTCACCCACTGACCCCAACGCAGAGCCACCCTCCTCAAGCACCTCAACCCTCCCAGGTCTGCCTTCATGCTCCCACCCATTGTTTCCCCCCACCCAGGAGAAGACACACTGGGAAAGGTGCCTTCCCTGCCCAGCCTCCTCCTGATGATCTTCATCCCGCTGCTCGCCCTCCTCCTCCTCGTGGCACTCACAGCGCTCTTCTGCTGGAAGGTGGCTCAGCACCGCCACAGCAAAAGTGACCTGGGGGACATGGACCTCATGCTGAAGGCGTCTATGGTGGGAGATAGCACTTTGGAGGTGGGTGAGCTCCAAATGCCTCTGAGACGTCGGAGAGAGGGATCCATGGGATGGTTCTTGAGCTGATCCCACCACTCTCTGGCTGTGTAGGACCTGCTGAGTGATGACTGCACCACGGGCAGTGGCTCGGGGCTGCCCTTCCTCGTCCAGCGCACTGTGGCCCGGCAGATCACCCTGGTGGAGTGTGTGGGTAAGGATAGAGGCTGCACCCAGAGCCACCTTCCCCCAGTGATGGTGCCAGAGCCTGGACCTGGGTGTCTCAGCCAAAACCCCATAGAGACCCCAAGTTCTCCCCCTGTGCTGCTGCTGGGATGAGGATGGAGCAGCTGGTGGTGGGTGTGAGTTGGCCAAGGTCAGCAGACCCTGTGATGTTCCACACCATGAGCCGGTTCATTACATGGGGGTTGGCAGAGGGGACCATGGCCATCTTGATGTGGTGCTGTGGCCATGGCAGGCAAAGGACGCTATGGGGAGGTGTGGCGAGGCGTGCGGCACGGGGAGAGCGTGGCTGTGAAGATCTTCTCCTCCCGCGATGAGCAGTCGTGGTTCCGTGAGACAGAGATCTACAACACCGTCCTGCTGCGGCATGACAACATCCTGGGTGAGCAGGGGGACGGGATGTGGTAACCAGGGACGTGGTACCCGGGGAGGTGGTACTCAAGGATGCCGTACCCTGGGGATGTGATACCCAAGGATGTGGTACCCCAGGGATGTGGTTCCCAGAGATGTGGTACCCTGGGGATATGATACCCAGGGATGCTTTGGTGACCCTGGAGTAGCTGCAGAATGGCTCCATGGTCACAGTTCCTCTCTACATCCAGGCTTCATCGCCTCTGACATGACATCGAGGAACTCCAGCACTCAGCTCTGGCTCATCACCCACTACCATGAGAATGGCTCGCTCTATGACTTCCTGCAGAGGACAGTCCTGGATGTGGAGACCTGCCTGAGCTTGGCCTCCTCCATCATCTGTGGCCTCGTCCATCTCCATGTGGAGATCTTTGGCACTCAGGGCAAGCCTGCCATTGCCCACCGTGACCTGAAGAGCAGGAACATCTTGGTGAAGAGCAACCACCAGTGCTGCATTGCAGACCTGGGTGAGATGGGGGGACGGGATGTGGTACCCCAGGGATGTGATATCCAGGGATGTGGTACCCTGAGGATGTGGTACCCGGGGATGTGGTAGCCAGGGCCACCATGCCCCAGGGATGCACCATCCCACAATCACAGCACGAGTCACAGCACTACTGGCTCCATCACCCCAGCATTTCCCAATTGGAATTGCCAATCTCCAAGGTCTCTTCCAAGCCCAGTGTCTCTCTTATTCCCCCCTCAAGGGCTGGCTGTGATGCACTCCCAGGGCAGCGACTACCTGGACATTGGCAACAACCCCCGGGTGGGCACCAAGCGCTACATGGCCCCGGAGGTGCTGAGCGAGCAGATCCGCACCGACTGCTTCGAGTCCTACAAGAAGACGGACATCTGGGCCTATGGGCTGGTGCTGTGGGAGATCACCCGCCGCACGGTGGTGAATGGTGAGCGGCTCCCGCGCCTGCTCCGGGCTCCCCTTCTCTCCTCTCTGCTCCTTTCTGCTCCTTTCTGTCCCTCTTTCCCTTCACCCAGATTAGCTGTCAATTATAAACACTGTAATCTAGTGTCAGCACCCGGCTCCCTGATTAAAGGGCCCATTAGACTCAATCAGCGCTTTGTTTGTTCAGTGCTGATTAGAAAACAAGCAGCTTGGAGCTGCTGCTTGGAACCCGGCCACGGCCAGGACCTCCGGCCAGCGGGGCCTGGCTCGGGAGCACGGGCTTGAGGACAGGGATGGGGTCCCCAGCGCTGCGGAGGAGCCTCCTGCCCCTGCTAAGCACCAGCAAAGCCCATTGGAAGCATTAATGGAAGGGGGAGGCGGGAGGTTTCCCCAGGCGCAGTCTGGCCTCTGGATAATCTCATTTACCACCCCAGGGCTCCTTCACATTAATCATTTACCCCGAATTACCCAACCCTGTGCAGGGGTGACCGTCAGTCAGCTGATTTAACTGTCACCCCCACCCTGCCCCTGCACAGCCCCACGGCATCAAGGAAAGGGGGTCCAGAGGACCCCAAGGTCCAGGAGCCACCCCTCAGGGTGCAGGGTCTCCCACCAGAGAGGTAAAACCCCATGGACACACAGACATATGGAGGCACTAAGCTAAGATTAGCTGGGCCAGCGGGTGGGCTCATGTGGGTCTGGTGTGGCACCAGTGCTGCTGGTGGTGCTGGAGCCGTGGTTGATGCAATTCCCACATGTACCCATGGCAGGGTGCAGGTCTGTTGTACCCGGTGATGCGCGGGGAAGGGGTGAACCTTGCATCCCCCCAGTGCCCTCACACTGCTCCCTGTTCCCGCAGGCATCGTGGAGGAGTACCGGCCGCCCTTCTTCGACGCCGTCCCCAGCGACCCCAGCTTCGAGGACATGAAGAAGGTGGTGTGCATCGACCAGCAGACCCCCGTGGTCCCCAACCGCCTCTTCTCTGACCCAGTGAGTCCCAGGGGGGCTGCCCTGATCCCATTCCTACCCCATCCCATGACACCCATCCATGTCCCCCTGTTTTTGCGCCTGAGTCAGGTTTTGTCAGCGCTGGCAAAGATCATGAAGGAATGCTGGTACCAGAGCCCCTTGGCCCGCCTCACCGCCCTGCGCATCAAAAAGACATTGAAGAAGCTGAACAATTCCCTGGAAAAGGCCAAACCGGAGCAGTGAGCACCGGACATGTGCTGGAGCATCCATGGGCTGCACTGGGAATGCTGGCGAAGCCAACGCCAGGATGGCTCCTGGTCACAAGGGGAGGTTGTTTGCAGCGCTGCCTTTCCCCCCCCTCCTCAGGGGCTTCATCATTGGCAAGGAGGGAAAAAATAGGGAAAACAAGAAAACACAGGGAGGAATCTTCCAGGCCTGGATCCATCATCCAGCGCCTGTCCATTGGGAACGGCAATGGCTGGCACCCACCGCGGCACCGCAGGCAGCGGGTGCTGCCCCGACCTGCCTGCCCGGCGCGTTGGCAGCGGGGATGCCGCGGGCTCGGCGGCAGCAGGAATTCCCCGGCAGGGCTGTGGCGTGTGGGCTGGATCACAGCGGGAGGAGCTGGTCCAGGGGCAGCATCCCCCAGGGCCAGGTCTCGGGGGTCCCCAGGACAAGGAGCCACCGGCATCGAGCATCCCCCGTGCTGCACGGATGCACCAAGCACCGGCTCCCGCCGCCAAGTGGCCTCATTCTTCCCAAGGAGCTCCCCACATTTCCTCTTTCCAAGCCCTTTTGGGCTTTGCCAACGCTCGGGTGTTTCGGTGCACCCTTGCGGCCAGCTCCAGCTCGCACCACTAGCTACCATCCCCAAACCCACCCCCATTTGAGGGCTGTTGGGCCAGGTCTGTGATGTTCCGCAGCGCCAGCTTTGCTCCACAGTTATTTAATGATTAAGATTTAATATATTTAATAAAGTGTAAAGCTATTTGATCGCTTAAGAGCTGCCAAACCTGCCCCGTCGGGCACCAGGGCCACGCAGCAGGATGGGACCCTGCAGCCCGGCGCTTCCTTAGGGCTTCAGTTACTGCTTCAGCACCGTGTATCGCTCCACATCCCGCAATAAACCTCGCTCCAGCCTCATCCCAACCCTCTCCCTGCGCCCGCGAGGGGCTGGGGATGCACCGGATGCTCCCGTGTCCTGGGGTCCGCACCTCCCGTGCTCCAGGGTGAGTTCCCGCTCCCAGTCAGGGACTGGGAGGAACTGGGAGCTGCTGGCCCTCGGTAGGGCTGGCAATGGGGTGAGAGGTATGTGGGGCCGAGCGGGGCAGGAGTGCCCTGGCCAGGCATGGCTTATCAACACACCCGCACATGCATGTACACACATGCACAACTGCTGCACATTAAACTCATGTGTGATTGCATGCATGCAAATCACGCGTGACTGTGCATACGTGTACACACACACACACAACCATGCACGGCTGCATGCCCATACATGACTGCACACACATGTACATACCTGTACACATACACACACAAAACCATGCACGGCTGCATGCCCATACATGACTGCACACACACGTACATACGTGTACATACGTGTACACACACACAAAACCATGCGTGGCTGCACGCCCATACATGACTGCGCACACACGTACATACATGTACATACGTGTACACACACATACGAGGCCCGCCCCGCATGGGGGCGCGTCTCCTTTAAGGCTGGCCCCGCCCCCGGCCGCGCGCCGCGCTCGCCCCTCCCGCAGGCGCTGGCGGCCGCTCGCTCCGAGGCCGCGGCGCTCGCCATGGCCGTTTCCCCGCAGCTGCCGCCGCCGCCCCGCGCCCGCCGCCCCCTGCCGCCGCCTCCCGCCGCCGTCCCGCTCCTCGTCCTGCTCCTGGCCGGGGCGCTCCACGGGGCCCGCGGTGAGTGGCGGCCCCGGGCCCGGCCCGCACCGGGCACAACATGGCGGCGCGCCGCCCCGCCCCCGCCCGGCGCCGGGAGCGGAACGAGGGGGGATCGAGAGGGGAGGCGGGGGGCGAGGGCAGGGGAGGGAGGGGGGGAGGTTTGGGGGGGCCCGGGGGTGCGAGGCGGGCCCTCAGGGGTTGGGGGGGGCAGAAGGAATCGGGGTGATCCATGGGGGGGTCTGGGGGTGTCAAGGCCCAGGTGTGGGGCTGGGTCCCGGCGTGTGAAGGGGACCCATGCGGTGTTCCGGAGGGGGCACCCCCTCTGTGTGTGCTGGCGCCTCGGAGCCAGCCCCTCGCCTTGGCTGGGAAGAGCCGGTGTGTCCTGCGGGGATAACGATGGGAAACGGGATTTAGGGGATTGAGGAAGATGGGGGGGCTCTGTTTGTGTTGGGGGGTGCCGGCCCTGAGGGGGGGGATAGGGGAAGGGGCGCCCCGTTGTTGTCGAGGCCTCAGGGAGTTGTGGCTTCATCCCAAGGGGTTGACGGGGGCTCGGTGCTGTCTGTGCTTGATGTGGAACCTGTTGGGATCTGCGGGTCGGTGGTTGGGGTTCCTTAGAACGGGAATATTGGCTTGTAACCACTGTAAACGGGGGCAGACTCTGTGTGTTTGGGTTGGTGCTTCTACCCCTTCACCTGATGGGGATGCTGAGTGGCAGCTCCATTGAGTATGGACAGCCAGGCCCTTTTCCCCAGGGATCTCTGGGCATCTGCTGGTGGGGACAGAGGATGGGGCTGGCGGCATCCTCGGCTTCCCGCAGCCCATGGCTCCGTGGCTATCGGGGGCCATCTCCGCTTGTGTAACGCAGGGACCTGTTCCAACAGGAGCCAAACGTTTGTTCTCCTCCCCAGTCCTCTCACCCTTCGTGTTGTGTGTTCCCGAGCGCTGGCAATAACTTTGTGTGTGCAGATCAGGACTTGTCAGCAGCAGCAAACGGCTTTAAACCCCACTGGGGCTGGAGGTGAGGGGTGGATTCGGGAGCCCTGTTGAATGTGGGGATGCAGAGGTGCTTTAGAGAAGAGCACCTCTGCTTTGTAAAGGAAAAGCCAGGCTGGGGAAGGTGTTCCAGCTTCTGTGTGTTAATGGCACCGATGCTCATCACACTTCATATACAGCTGGTGTTTATGCCAGAGAAAAAGAAACAGGAAAGGGCCAGTTGACTGCGTGCATCTCCTGCGGGCTCTCAGTGCTTTGATACTGGGCTCCTATGGCTGCTTATTGTTTCCGCTTGGCGTGTGCTGGAGGCTCGAGCTGTGGCTGGAAGGTGGGAGCTCCTCCTGGGCTCAGGATGGCCGGGAATGGGGGCTCTAACCCTGGGAAGCGGTTGCTGCTGGAGCAGCCATGATGCTGCTGGCTGGGTGAGGGGCTGCCCTCGCTGCTGTGCTTGATCTGACCAGAGCAGGGGAGCTTGGAAACCCAACCTGATTCCTGTGAGCCGCTGTGTGCATCCATAAACAGGGGAGAAACCGCCCCCCCGTGCTCCGTCCTGTAGGAAAGGGGGAAAGTGCCTGTGCAGTGGTAGTTCCAGGGTACACTGGCTTTGTTTGCACACTTGAAGAGAGCAGAGGAGCACCGTGGGGAGCACCCTTGGGCCGGCTTTGATGGGTAACACCTCCTTAAAGCCTTTACCCCGTTTAATCAGGCAGACTCCACGTGGGCCATGAGCCCCATCTTTCAGCTTTCCGAGCAAGACTTCTCTGGCTGGAAGTGAGCACCAGTGTCCAAGAAGCATTCTTGGGCTGCCCCAGCTCCTTGGCCAGACAGCTCCGGGTTTGGTGGTGGTGGATGCTCCGGAAAAGGCTCTTGCGAAAGGGCTGAAGGGAAACGTCACTTCTCGGAGCAGCAAAGTTCACTGGGTGGGGACGGTGGAAACGGGCTCAGCACCAGCAGGTCCCAGCAGCCCCAGGAGGAGCTGCTCCTCTCGAGGAGTTACAGGGGTGAAGCGTTGGTGCTGAGCGCTGGAGTCAGGCCCTGGGGAGGGAGTGCTCTTTTGTCCTCCCTGGTTAAGCCATTGGCTTTCCAGCCTCCCTTTGCTTGGATCCTGAACCTGGATTTGCTTCTTTTCTCACCCTTCCCTAAGGCTTGCTGCTTAGAAATGGCCTGTGCACTGCTGGGTGTTGGCGAATAGGCTGCACATGGAACAACCTGGGATTTGGGCTCTGAAAAAGCCAGTGTCCTCTGAATACAGCTTTGGGGTTAAGCCTTGAGAGCTGAGATAGCCTGAGTGGTTTGAAGGACTTCTCCACGGTACTGGGATGGGATGAGATGGGGTAGGATGGGATGGGATGAGTGGCTTTTAAACTGGTTTCCTAACAAGTTAAAACACAAAAGAGGTGCCAGGACAGAGCCGGGAGAGGGGGTTTGGAGCTGTGCATCTCCAAACAGCAACAGCAGAAATGTCAAGGCCTTCTTCTCATGGACCTCTTCATGAGGAGCCTCCTGTCAAGTCACTTCTTCAGAAGCCGTTTGAAAGTCATTCCTTTTGTGTTCCTTGGGTAGATGCAGAGAAAGGTCTTCCCTTTCCAGGTGAAAGCGCGTTCTTCCTGCCTTGTTTCCCATTCAGGCTATGTTTTCTAGTCAGCCATGGCAGGTTCAGCCTGTGCCAGGGGACTGCAGCCAGCTTGAAGAAGTTGGGACTCTTGTTTCCAACTTGAAATATCCCTGCTATAATTTTTAGTTCCTGGATGACTTGCATGGAAGTGCTTTTTTTCGTAGGACTTTGTAGCTAATTTTAACTCTCTTTCATTTAGCAGCAGGGCAGGAGATCTCAGAAGCACGAGCAAGGAGCGAAAGAGACGTTGAGATTCAGGAGGAGGAGAAGGTGGTGGGGCAGCAAGATGTAGGGAAGATAATTGAGGTGGTGGTGCTGTATCTGCAGGAATCAGTTCTCAGCAGCTCCTTTGTCAGGACAGAGGGGCACTGTGAGCATCCAGAACTGGCCTTGCACTTGGTTTTGGAGCTGGTGAGTGTGGGTGAGTTGGCTCTGAGGCTTAGAGAAGGTGCTGATGGGCCCCAGGAAGGGACATATCCTGGGGAGGGATGTAGGGATCCCAGCTGCAGCAGCAGAACTGTGGGGAATCTATTGGGAAGTAAATGAAAGGCTTCCTCAGGGGCTTTGAGTGTCTCATCCCTGCCTTTGAGAGTGGAGGTTGTTCTCTTGAAGCCCTGCTCTTGGGGTGGTCCAGCCGAGGAGGAGCACAAAGAAGCTCCTGGAACAGAGCTCTGCTCCCTCACCACAGGGGAATGGATTCTGTTCCTAACCTGCTCTTGGGCAAACCGCTCTGTGATAAAGGTTATTCTTCCTGTCTTTCTTCCAGCACAGCACATAGCAAAACACTGAAAGGGATTCCTTTCTTCCAAGCATGTTTACACATGTCCCTCTTCATTAGAGCATCTAAAGAAGCAGCAGAGGTACAAAGCCAGTTGTTTTCCATGTCTCTTGCTGCAGCATTAAACCATCACGATCAGGTTGGGGCTCATTAAGTTGGGTGCAGCTCCTGGTCCAGAGCAAGGGAATCATTGTTCATCCAGCCTCAATTCCAACTTGGAAAAGAACAGCAGCTTCCAAGCCTGCAAAACTCTTTATCTGGTAAATATGGGGGTGGTTATTGGCAGTTTTACCACTGATCATCCTCAGGTTATTTATGTGAACACATCTCCAGCAGGTAGCATTTAGCCCTGAGCAAATGGCATCTTTGCAGAGCACAGCTTCAGGAGCATTGGGAAGATGGATTCCAAAGGGTGGTTAACACCATTCCATTGCATTTTGCTGTGGAGCTCTTCCCCTGCCTGGCTGCAGAGACATCTTGACACACACAATCCTGGGCGAGAAGAGCTGTGCAAAATGAGCTCAGAGAGATGCTGAGGAGAAAAAAGGAATGTTCTTTGCCTGTCAGAGCTTCATGTTTGAGTCTCCCTGGAGCCCGGAGCTTTAATCCACAGCCCCCACCTGCTTGTTTGGAGGCATTTTGGGAATACAGGTTACTTCCAATGGGGAAAAAAGGGCTTCACTGGTTTTCTTCTCTGCTGTAGCTAATGCAGAGGGACACCGATCCCTCTGTGACAGAGTCAACTGCGCAAGGGAGGCTGGAGCTGGACTTCAGCTCCTACCCAAGGATCTGACCATCTTTGCCTGGAGGCTATGGCCAGGAACCCAACCCTGGGAGCAGGAGCCGCTCCTGGGCCCAGCACCAAGCCTGGGCTGTGTTATGAAGGATCAGGAAGAGGTTTTGGCTTGTGGCAGCACCAAGCAACCATTCCAGTCGTCAGGAAGAGCGGGGAGGACAGGCCCTGGGCTGGCTCAGTGCTGTGCTTGCTGTCACCTACCTGCTTGCTGTCACCTGCCTGGGATTGAATGGCAGCGAGGGTTTGCCTCAATATAAACCCCAACCTGATCCAGCTCCTGAGTGAGAACAAAGCTTTCCTTCTGAAGAGCTGCAGCTTAATGCTAGGCTTGTTTAAACAGCTTCTTTGAAGGGCTGGGTTTGTCTCTGAGCAGATAGAGCAGGCTCTGCTGCCAGCTTGTGCAGCACCTTCCATGCAGACTCATCCCCGGACGTTCCGAGAGGGGAACTCGCTGCCTGAACTGCTCTTTTGTTTCCCTTTGCCCCATCTATTTTCTTCAGCCCCGTCAGTTGCTTTTATTAAGTAGATTATATGTTCTGTTCAATGGGAGCTTTTCTTCCCCAATAGAAAGAATGCTGTTGGCATGAAAACCACTTTGATTCACTCCCTGAGTCCTTCTGCTTCACCCTGGCTGCTCCCATAGCACCCATGGGGTGCCTGGTGGGGGGCTGTGTGTATGTGTCCATCTTCTGACCCCCACATCCAATGGGAAACAGCAGTTGCCCTCTCCTGTTCCTGATATGAGAAGAACTTTTCCCTTGTGGTTAGTCAGACCTGAAATGCTGGAATCCTCCTCGCTCTGGGAGCAGGGCCCTTCCTCCTGCAGCACTGCAGCCAGTGGTAGGTGATGCTTAGGGAAGATGTGGCTGCAGTGGTGGTAGATGTAGATCCTGGGCTTTTCCATCAGAGAGAGCCTTTATTTCTCCCCTCCCTGTGGGGGTTTGGAGGTGCAAACCTAAGGACTGCTGTTTATAAAGGTTGTCTCAAAGGGGAACCATCACCACAAGGGGAAGTGAGGCCACAGCCCTCCTTAGCCAGAACCTTCTGCTCAGATAAGGATCTTCTCACTGTGTCCCAGTGCAGTGGGGCTCTGGTGGCATCCCTTGCAGGCAAACTGATTGCTTTAAGTCTAGCAATGGAACTGAGCAGCTAAAACCAGCTCCTCTGCTTCCCTTCCCAGAGCGATGCTTCCGTTCAGGCCAGATCCTGCCATCAGGACTTTACAAAACCAGTTTTATTGGTGCCTCGAAGTGTTTTGTTTACTTCTGGAAGGAAAAGTGCCACAGCCTAAATCTTGGCTTTGAGACCTTAGAAATGAATGGAACAGGATCAAAGTGGAGTTTTGCTGGCTCCAAATCAAGTAGAAAAGAGCCGGAATGAAGTGTGTGTGGTTTAAATACCTTTAATTTGTACCTTGAGTTTTGGAGAAAGGAATAAAGGAGATGCTTTAAAACCCTCTTTTAAGTACACTTGGAGGAAGGAATGTGCCCTGGCTGCTCTTTCCTATCTCCCGTTTTCATATCATCTCCATGATAACCAACCTGTGCTGCATTTGCTCATGTTGCTTTTTCAAGCAGCTCTTCTGGATCTTACTGGCTCTTTCCTGCCTCTCTCAATGTGGCGGTTCCAAACTTGCCAGCATCCGCATTTAGCCGGTGGTAAATACAGCAGAGCCCACCTTGGGGCTGCTCAGCAGCTCCCAGCACCAGCTAGGAAATGAAGAGCACAGTGGCCTTAAGTGAGGAGTAATGCCATTAGCCTGCCTGATGTCCCTGGGACACTGGTGATAAGAGCTAATGGGTGTCTTCCTCCCAGCCCAGCCCTGCGCTTGCCCAGGACCTGCTTGTTTCTCCTCAAGCTCAAGGTGCCCCCCAGCACCAAGAGGGTCCCCATAGATACAGAGGATGTAGCTTTTGGACTGGGCAGAGTTCGCTGTGGTGCTTGGGATCTTCTTAAACCACTTCTTTAGACTCCGTGCACCTGAAAGGCCCTTTCTGCAGGGGGTGAGGGATGTTCCTGGATCCCTGCGGGAAGGCTGAGAGCTCGGATGAATGCAGGAGAAAACCCTGCAAGCCAGCCTCACCCTGCTCCTTGACACTGTCGTGTTCCCTCTTTGGTCCCAAGGCTGAGGATTTGCTTCGAGTGTTCCATCTTGGGAATAGCACAATGACAGCTGGGAGGTGGCAAAATGTGGGAATCTGCCTTGGAGTTTCTCTTTACCCAAAGAATCTTCCTGGAGAGCAGGCAGAAAGCCAGGAATTCATTTGACCCAAGGTAGTGTCTGGGATCAGGGAAGCAGTTACTAAATAAGTGACTGGGCTGGCTGGGTGCAGCATGCTTGGCTGGTGGAGTTGGTTGGAACTGGGGTTGGTTTGCATGTGCCAAGTGCCTCTTGTCTCCCATGAGCTGGGGTGGTCGTTGCTCGCTACCCCCTCATGGGCAGCTCCTCTCTGGTGGAGCTGAACAGCGAGTTGGGTGGAATCAAGTCTGTCAGGTTGAGTAATGGTTGTTTTGAGTGCGAGTTCGGAGCCTGGGTTGGGTTGGGAGTGGAGCTCTCCAATCTAGCCTAGATTGCAGGGGTGACTTGGGGCATCGCTGGTTGTGGTTGCAACAGGGTCAGGCAGGAGGGCTGTCTGGACAGTCAGCTGCTTCCACGTGGTCTGGCCTCCACTTGGGTTCTTGCAGGGCTGAAACACTGAGTATGAACGTTCTGTTCCAGTTCTTCCCGAGCCTAAAACCAGCCAATTCCCTCTGAAACAGGGGAAAAAAAGGAGGTTTTCTCTTCTTGGAGCACATTCTCTCCAGTGGGTTTTAAACTGACTTTTGCTTTGGATCCTGCAGCTCTGACATGTCTCTGCTCCGACTGCAAGCAAGCAAACTCCACATGTGAAACGGATGGTGCCTGCATGGTCTCGGTCTTCAACCTGGATGGTGTCAAACACCATGTCCGGACCTGCATTCCTGAGGCAAAACTGATTCCTGCTGGGAAACCCTTCTATTGTCTGAGCTCGGAAGATCTGCGTAACACTCATTGCTGCTACTCGGATTTCTGCAACAAAATTGATCTGATGGTTCCCAGTGGTAAGCAGGGAGCTGGAGAAATGGGATGTGGGATTAAGGAGTTCTTGGCCCTGATTTCACTTCTTCCCTTAGGTTGGAGCATTTCCTTGTTATTTCCCCTTTAGAGATCAAACTACTTCAAATGAGACCCTGAAGTTGCTTGAACTCCCCGTGTCACTACATGATGAGGTTGGGCTTTAGGGGAGGAAAAGCTTCCAAAGTCGGGGGGGGTTTGCAGTTTCACTGCACTCTGTAGCTCCAGCGTCTCTCAGCTGACCAGCCCTGCTGCTGGTTTCCTCCCAGGCCTCCAGAAGCAGCAGCACCACATTCATCTCCACTTAAATACAAGCTTCTGCTGCGTGATGCTTTGTGCCTGCAGCAGCCTGTGGTCCCTGGCCATGGCTCACATCCCATTCCTGGCTCCGAGTTGCACTCAGATCTGCCTGGTTTTATCAGCAATGGTTGCTCTCCTTCTTCCAGGCCTGCACATCCTGTCAGTGCTGAAGTATGGGAACGTTGCAGCAGGTTCAGAGTGAAGTGTGTGGGATGGAGGGGTGCCCGGCTTCTGAATACACAAAGAGGAAGCAGCTTTGCCTTTGAAGGGAGGGTGTGGGAAACGTCTGCTGCTTTCTCATTCCTGGGACACAGGGGGCACGTGGTACTTCCTCATACCTCCTTACTCTCTGTTTTGGGCTGCTATTTAGTGGGTCTCATGTGTCCTCCTTGGGTACAGTGGGGAAGTCTTATCTGGTCTCAGTAAGACAAGTAACTGTTGTCCTCAGGTCCAAGTCTTTGCTGGTTGTTAGAGGGTGAAAGGGAAAGGGGGAGAAATGAGTCCCTACTGACTGGCTGCTTTTTCTCCCACTTGGAGAGGTCAAGGGGAAGGTAAAATACAGTCTTTTGGAGCAAATCCAACCAGGAATGGGCTCCTGCCCTCTGCTAAATAGCTGATAGTCCCCAATGCCACCATCTCTAAAAGTGTCTTTTCTTCTCCTCCCTTTCCTCCCAAGGACACCTGAAAGACAATGAACCCCCCTCGAGCTGGGGTCCTGTGGAGCTGGTGGCAGTGATTGCTGGACCTGTCTTCCTTGTGTTTGTTGTCATGATCATCGTGGTCTTTGTTTTTCATCACCACCAACGCGTCTACCACAATCGGCAGCGGCTGGACATGGAAGACCCCTCTTGTGAAATGTGCCTTTCCAAGGACAAGACCTTGCAAGATCTCGTCTACGATCTCTCCACCTCTGGCTCTGGCTCAGGTATGAAGATATGACTGGAAATGATGAATGAGAACTTGTCATGGAGTGGAGAAGGCTCTCCTGGGCTCCTGGTTGCCTCAGCTTTGCCTGGCTGCAAGGCTCTTGCCTCATCAGCCTGTTGAGGTTGCCTTGGCATGAGTAATGTGAGGGCATGTTGTAGGTAGACGCTGGCAGTGTTCAGTGCTTAGGCCAGGTCAGAGCAGTAGTTCAGCTCCTCCTCAACTTCTGCTGTGCTGCTGCAATGGGCTCTCCTTCCTCCAATCCCTTCTCCATAGGTTTGCCCCTGTTTGTCCAGCGGACCGTGGCCCGGACCATTGTCCTGCAGGAGATCATTGGCAAAGGCCGCTTTGGCGAGGTTTGGAGAGGCCGGTGGCGTGGAGGGGATGTGGCCGTGAAGATCTTCTCCTCTCGGGAGGAGCGTTCCTGGTTTCGGGAAGCAGAAATATATCAAACTGTGATGCTGCGCCATGAGAACATCCTGGGATTCATCGCTGCGGATAACAAAGGTAAAAGGGGTCTGAGAGCAAGGACTTCCTCCCCTGGCAGGCTGCTCTTGGAAGGTCCGTCTCTTCACTTGGATTTACAGTGAAATGGTTCAAGGACTGAACCAAAGAGCTGCATATTGGAATGTTCTGTGCCAAAAGATGGAAAACTGCTGCTGGTGGTGAGCAGCACGATGGCGCTGGAGCTGCATCTTCCAGTGCTGTGTGGCCTTAAAGTTCTTTACCCCCTGGGCTGGCTGTTGAGCTGCAGCCTTACCCTTATCTCTGTCCCCAAAAGCAGAATGCTCTGTGCTTGTGTGCTGAGCAGTCTCTTTCCTGCTGCAGATAATGGAACATGGACTCAACTGTGGCTCGTCTCCGACTACCACGAGCACGGCTCCCTCTTTGACTACCTGAACCGCTACACGGTGACCATCGAAGGCATGATCAAGCTCGCCCTGTCTGCTGCCAGTGGGCTGGCCCATCTGCACATGGAGATTGTGGGCACACAGGGTAAGAGCTTGAAAAGGTGCTGGGGATTCTTGAAGGGAGGAGAATAAAGCAGAGCTGGGGAGAGGGACTAATGTGCTGCACAGCGAACGCTGCCTGAGTCAGCCTGGGTTTGTCTGGTCAGTACTGAGCAGAAATGGACTGATGGCTTTGGCTGCCTGCAAAGTGGGGTAGCATTTCACGTCCCCATCCTAAAATTAGTGCTGAATTCCCAGCTCCTTCCAGCCCCATCAACGTGGCTGATGCCTGGGAGGATGGAGCTGATGTCCCTCTTGAGGCCTCTGGATGCTACTGCATCAGTTGGTACCACAGCATGGCAGCTCTGCTCTGATCCAAACAGGGAGATGTGTTGCAACCCCACAGAGAGTTTAACTAACGTCCTGAAATCCGGTTCTGCCTCTGCACCACGTTTCAGCAGACCTTGACCCCTGCTACTTTCTATTTTGCTCTCTTAGGAAAGCCTGGGATTGCTCACAGAGACTTGAAATCGAAGAACATCTTGGTGAAGAAGAATGGCACTTGTGCCATCGCTGACCTCGGCCTGGCCGTCCGGCATGATTCTGTTACGGATACCATTGATATTGCACCAAACCAAAGGGTTGGAACCAAACGGTAGGAGAATGGTTTCGTGTTCAAAGGTGGCAGAGTGCACCCAGCAAACACCAGAGCTGCTGCTTGAGCATCTCTGGTTAAGCCAAGGGATGTCATAGAGTGTCAAATCGATGCTGAAGGGATGTCAGCACAATACTTGACTACAAGCTTGGCATCCTCAAGAGCCTTTTGTCTGGAGCCTGGTGTGCTTTTGGATGTTTTTAACCTCTTTCCCAACTTGCTATTGTTATTTTGTTCACTCTATTACACCATGGGGCCCAGTCTGGCTGCTGGGAAGTGCTTTGTGGGGCACACTTGCCATTTACTCTCTTGCATTGAATCTCAGAGTGAAGCTGCTGTTCCTTTCCTGTTCTGCAGCTACATGGCACCTGAAGTCTTGGATGAAACCATTAACATGAAGCATTTTGACTCATTTAAATGTGCCGATATCTACGCCTTGGGCTTGGTCTACTGGGAGATTGCTCGGAGGTGCAACGCAGGAGGTAACACCCTTTGTGTCCCCATGCCATCAGCTCAGCTCCCTCCTGGCTCTCCCAGCCTTGCTGTTCCTGTTGATAGGGTGTTTGAGAGAGAACAGGGCTGCAGGAAGATGTGTCACCACTGAGGGAGTTAAGTGCCCCATGAGTGCTGATAGGAGAGGCCTGTGAGGGTTAATTCTCTTAACTGGTTGCTGCTCTTCCTTTGGATGGATGAAGAAGTGATGATGCCCATTTGGGGGGTGACTTTCTTCCCCTGAACCAGTGTAACTGAACGTGTTGGCGTGTATAGGCAGGCAGGACACACTGTGCTGTGTGTGATGGAGCTGCTGCCCCGGTGCTGGAGGTGGTGATCACAACGCTCTGACTCCTCCACTTTGGGGCAGCTGCATTTGATTTCCCTGCATTTTTCTTGTAAACTCAAATCCCAGACTCTTCATTTCTCTTGGAAATAACTGCAAAGCTTTGACGCATCCCAGCAATGAGTCATGTCCAGCCCAGTGCTGGTCTGCCTCCAGTGAGGCTGAGCCGATGAGCCCAGGAGTTGCATTTCCCCTTCTCTGCCCTTCAGGTATCCACGAAGAGTATCAGCTTCCCTACTACGACCTCGTGCCCTCTGATCCTTCTATCGAGGAGATGCGGAAGGTTGTGTGTGATCAGAAGTTACGGCCCAATATCCCAAACTGGTGGCAAAGCTACGAGGTAAGGGCTGCTTCCATCTTCTCTTCCTCTTCCCCTCCATAAGTGAAGCTCCAGTTTTAGGAGGCTGTGTCAGTGTCCAGCCTTGCAGCAGCAGCCTGGCAGTGATTTGAGGTAGGGGGAGAGGTGAACCACTGCCATCTGCCCTTGTTTCTTGCTTAGGCACTCCGGGTGATGGGCAAGATGATGCGGGAGTGCTGGTACGCCAACGGAGCGGCGCGGCTCACCGCCCTCCGCATCAAGAAGACTCTCTCCCAGCTCAGCGTCCAGGAAGATGTGAAGATCTAGGCCCTGAGCCCCAGCAGGAGGAAACTGCACAAAGCTGCCATGCTAGAATAGACGTGTGATGGAGGCCTACCTCGTGTTTCTGCCCAATCTACTGCTACCAACCAGACAGCGTGACTCCAGGCTGCTGGGTGGGGTGACGGAGCCTATGGCATTGCTCTTTTCCCTGCTTGGGTATGAAACAATCCAAAACCTTTAACGATCACCTCCTGAGAGCGTGAAGACTTCCTGGAGAGGGATTTAACCTGAGGGATCTCAGCCACGATCGGAACTCTTGTTTCTTTAATGGAAATCCCTGTAAAGTTCACCCATGGGCCGGGATTGAGGCCGGGTGCTGGGATTGGGAAGGGAAAGGGAAGGTTTCCTTGGCCGTGCTCGGAGGACTTTTTCCAGGGACTGGCACGTTTAATGCAGCAAACTCAATGGTGCTCCCCTCTGAGAGGCTGAGCCTGAACAGTTGATCAGCTTCATGAAACTCCTTTCCCTCCTTTGTCTTCAGCTTGACAAAGCAAGGCGAGAAGAGCGACGTGTCTGCATGCCCAGCGCGTCCCCTCTGCTGCTCAGCTCCTCCTGTAGACGTGCAGTGTCTGCCCGTAGGGTGGCTCATCTCTGTCCGTGCTTCCTGTGCATGTGCAACTCTCTCGAGTGTCCTTTCCTTGAGCTGTGCGCGCTGGTGCTCTCCTTGTTGAGTCGTGAGCATTGTCTGCCTTGGACAGGCTGCCTCGAGCCAGCCCCCTGGGTGCTGCTTCCTGCTGCCCCTGCTGCAGGTTCTCTCACTGCCACCGCCTCCCTTTTCTGAGACAGAACACACGAGGAACAGACTTTGCTCCTGGAATCCGGGGGGGGTTTTGTCTTCAGCCCTTGGGCTTTGTAATTCAGGGTGGAAAGAGAGACCTGGGCAAGGGAAAGAGGTTCCACGGAGCCACGCTGGGGATGAAGGGGCAGTGCAGGAGATTGAGTGCCCCATCCAGGCACAGGGGCCAGGGGTGCTCTGCTCCTCCTGTGACACTCAGGAGCTGACACCGGGCTATGGGGCTGGAAACCAATGTCCATCGTTTTACTGTCCATGTATAAATAGCTCATAACCTGGAAGTGGCTGTGTATAACGTGGGGGGGGGGGGATCTGCATGCCTTTTCCTTTGATGAGATGCTGAATCAGGGTCAGGTTAGGGATGGATGACTGTTGGCTGCAGCAGGACCTGACAGGAAGGGGAGGTGGTGTGCTGGGGGCTGGTTAAAGGCAGCCTGGGCAGTGCTGGGGTGTTGGTGTTAGGTCAGTCTCTGCAGTGGATAACTCTGAAGCCATAACTTTTAACTGGAGTGGGTTTGATTCTTATTTTTTATTATGGTGATGATTATTTTCTGGGAGGGGCTGGATTTTAACTTTTTGAACTGTTGCTACTTCTTTCTACGAGAAGAAACCCCCAAATCTCTCCTCATTACCTCCTGTTTGTAAAGAAATCGCTGCAAAAAACCCAGAAAAAAAGAGAAGAAACCAAATGCACACAGCTCGATTTACACTGGAACTGCTTCTGCTCAGCCCTTGCTCCTGCTCTGTGCTGAGGCTTCATCTCTGCTTCCCCCCCCGGTTCACTCTCTTTGGTTTACTCTCTTCTTGCTGTCTGTGTGTGTCCGTGTGTGCGCCCTCCCCAGGTCCCTGTCTTGTCTGTGACTTGTGTGAAGTGAGGACTTTGGGGGTTTTACATCGTGTTTGGAGCCGTTGTGCATCCTCCGGGGGGGGGGGGTTGGTGCTCAGGGCGCCTTGGAGCAGCGTGGAAGGTCCCTGGTGAGGTTTGGAGCAGTGTGGAAGGTCCCTGGTGAGGTTTGGAGCAGTGTGGAAGGTCCCTGGTGAGGTTTGGAGCAGTGTGGAAGGTCCCTGGTGAGGTTTGGAGCAGTGTGGAAGGTCCCTGGTGAGGTTTGGAGCAGTTGGAAGGTCCCTGCTGAGGTTTGGAGCAGTGTGGAAGGTCGCTGGTGAGGTTTGGAGCAGTTGGAAGGTCCCTGGTGAGGTTTGGAGCAGTTGGAAGGTCCCTGGTGAGGTTCGGAGCAGTTGGAGGCTCCCTGGTGAGGTTTGGAGCAGTTGGAAGGTCCCTGGTGAGGTTCGGAGCAGTTGGAGGCTCCCTGGTGAGGTTTGGAGCAGTGTGGAAGGTCCCTGGTGAGGTTTGGAGCAGTTGAAAGGTCCCTGGTGAGGTTTGGAGCAGTTGGAGGCTCCCTGGTGAGGTTTGGAGCAGTTGGAAGGTCCCTGGTGAGGTTTGGAGCAGTTGGAAGGTCCCTGGTGAGGTTTGGAGCAGTTGGAGGCTCCCTGGTGAGGTTTGGAGCAGTGTGGAAGGTCCCTGGTGAGGTTTGGAGCAGTTGGAAGGTCCCTGGTGAGGTTTGGAGCAGTTGGAAGGTCCCTGGTGAGGTTTGGAGCAGTTGGAAGGTCCCTGGTGAGGTTTGGAGCAGTTGGAGGCTCCCTGGTGAGGTTTGGAGCAGTGTGGAAGGTCCCTGGTGAGGTTTGGAGCAGTTGGAAGGTCCCTGGTGAGGTTTGGAGCAGTTGGAAGGTCCCTGGTGAGGTTTGGAGCAGTTGGAAGGTCCCCGGTGAGGTTCGGAGCAGTGTGGAAGGTCCCTGGTGAGGTTTGGAGCAGTTGGAGGCTCCCTGGTGAGGTTTGGAGCAGTTGGAGGCTCCCTGGTGAGGTTTGGAGCAGTTGGAGGCTCCCTGTTGTGAACGTGCAGCTCCCTCCCTGGCATTCTGTCTCAGAGCTGTCTCCCTGAACCCACCCCATGTAGAAACCGAGGTGGTGGCGCTTCACAGAGCCCCCAAAGACTCTCGAGCTGCTGCGCCAGGGCCCGGGGGAGGAAGAGGAGGATGAGGAGGTCGTGGTGACTGTGAACTGCCATAGGAAAGCCCACGGCGCCTGCAGGTCCGTCAGGCGCCTGCTGCCCTGTGGGCTCCGTGCCCGAGTGTCCCATCCCTGCTCCCTGTGCCCGCTGCTGCCCAAGGACCAGCTCAGCTCCGTGCCTGGCACTGACTCACTCGCCCCATCCAACTGTAGCCACACATGCATCTGCCTCAGCGCTAAACCAAACAGCAGCCGGAGGAGCCCCGCGGGGTCCCCTGCGAGCCGGAGGAGCTTGGTGTGTGGAGAGATGCCATCGGGAGAGGCTCCCTGCGGAGCGCCCGAGGTGGGAACGCTGATTATGTAGCATTTAAACAGCACTTTCCATGCAACCACGTGCCGGGGAGGTGCAGTGCTGATGGAGCTGACTGGGACCAAGCATAGGAATCACTGCCCGGCTCTGGGATGCGCCAGCTCCAGGCAGTTCAGGACATGGGATGAGGAGGGGGAGAGGTCAGGTACCACAGGGCAGGGGGAGGCAGAGGTACGGATGAGCAGGGGTACGCTGGCTTCAGAACCCATCTCTTGGTACTTCCCTGCCCCTTTTCGGTTTGGGTTTTGTATATTTTATTAGCAATGGACTGTAAAATAGCCACTTAGACACTTTACCTCCAGTATGCAAGTGTAAATACGGTGTAAGATAGGAAATCTTTTTGTTTAATATAAACCGAGGCTGTCGATTTCTGCTGTACATGATTAAAAGGTTGTTTTATTCACGTCAGGTGGTGGAGTCTCTCCTGCTTTGCTCCATGGGGTCCGAGGGGGGGGGCTGGAATCACCTCCTAGGATGTTCCCCCATGGGTGAGGATGCAGAGGGGAGGATGCGGCAGGGTGGGATTCAAACCCAGGCAGGGATGAGCAGCTAAGGCCCTGCAGGGAACGGTGACTGGGAAGCAGGAGATCCCCGAAGCGGCATCAAGGGGGAATAAGCCTGTGTCCAATCCACCCCGTGTCCCTCTTAAACCCCCTTTCCTTGGAGGGCCAACCGGTGCTGCACAAACTGCTTCTCCCTCGTTGGAGCCTCTGTCAATGAGCATCTTGGGAGTGGATCAAGGGGTAAATCCACCGGGATCTGGGGAGGGGCAGCGACTGTTGGAGCCGGGAGAGGGGAAAGGGGCAGGGAAGCGTCAGCCCTGTCCCCGCCGTAAGGAGCTGCTGCCCCCGGAGGGTGTGAACGGGGCTGGGGGGCGGCCGTCTCTCACCCCCTTGCCTCCGTGGTACCGAGTAAGCGAGCGGGTGCTGCCGTCCTGTGGACAAAGCTCGGTACTGCAGGTGGGAGGGCTCGGTGTGGCGCTGAGAGCCTTTCGCTGCTGCCATCCTGTGGACAAAACTCGGTACTGCGGGTGGGAGGGCTCGGTGTGGCACTGAGCGCCTTTCGCTGCTGCCATCCTGTGGACAAAACTCGGTACTGCAGGTGGGAGGGCTCGGTGTGGCACTGAGCGCCTTTCGCTGCTGCCATCCTGTGGACAAAGCTCGGTACTGCAGGCGGAGGGGAGGCGCGGTGTGGCGTTCGCTGAGGAATCACTTTGCAAATTCATTCAGTAACTTCAGAAGCATCTTAGGGGGCAAAATGATGGGCTTCATCCTCCTGTGTTTCCAGTGCTGAAGCACGTAGACTACTTCATTTGGACCTTTGGATAAGTAAGAATAGCTTTGTACCAGGAATGGTTAAGTGCTACTTTCTTCTGGTTGGCCCTGTCTTGTGTTTTCCACCCCTTTCCCCATGCTGAAGATGGACAGAAAGGTCCAGGCTTCGAATCTTTCCATTACTGAAATGTTCCAGACTGGGCTGTGTGTGTGCTGTGCACCTCTGACACTCACCTTATCAGAGTGATCCCATTCTATGCAATGCATTGCTGCTGGGTTACACTGCTGAGCCCTCCACGCTGTTGCTTTATGCTTAAAAAGCAGATCCAGAGTCAGCTGAGGAATTCTGCGCCGTTTATTCTCTTGGGAAACAAGCAGCTCGATGCCTGATTTAACGTGATGGTTTGGATTCAATGAATCGTTGTCTTTGTGTCTCACAGATCTGTGTTCCCAGTAAGCATCCTAAGCCTGGGTAAAAAGCTCTTGCAGGGGTGGTTTGAATCCATTCTGGCTGCTCCCGCTTCTGCCCGTGATTCAGTCCTCAACACGGGGGGATTGTTGTCCTGGGGGGTGGGCTCAGGGCCTGGGGAGCAGCATCGCTTCACCCCCCGGATGATGGTACCCAGTGGTGCTGCCCATGATGTCCCCTGCATTGTCCCACCACGGGACCCCCCATCCTCACAGCATTATCCCTGTGCCCCCGTGCTGGGGTTGCTGCTGTGTCCCCCTCCCTGGGGTCCCCGTTTCCCCGCACCTCCGGGTCCCTCTGCTGCATCCCTGGTCAGGGCCGGGACCCCGACGGAGAGGTGCAAGGGGCGGGGCTGAGAGCAACTGGGGGCGTGGTCAGGTGCTGAAGGGGGTGTGGTTTTGGCACCGAAACGGGCGTGGTTTGGCTCTGACCCCGCCCCTCCGGGGCTGATAAAGGGACGCGCGCGGCGCCGCGTCCCGGCCATGACCCTGCGGCGGCGGCGGGGGCTCCGGCACAAGGAGGATGCGGTGGCGGCGGCGGCCCCGGAGCGCCCCGGCCCCGCCGACGTTTACCGAGCGCTGGCGGCCGCCGGGGGCACCCTGCCCCGGGTGCGCAAGGTAGGGCTGCGGCCAGGGCGGCGCCGCCTCCCCGCTGCCCCCAGCCCGTTCCCGGTGGGGAGCGGAGCGCTGAGACCGGTAACGGGCTCAGGAGGTGTGGGGGGGAACGGGGATGTGGGGTGACCCCGTCCCGCGGGGTCGCTGCTGCCTGCACCCTGCGGGGCTGCCCCGGCGGCGTCCCCTGGGTTCGTGTCCTGCCCCGACGGCCCCTGACCCCTTCCCCGTCCCCGGTGACCCCCTCCAGCATCTCCCCATCATCCCGCAGCATCTTCCCAGTGTCCCCATCCTGCTCCCGTGATGTTCCCCCCCCAAGCGTCACGTCCTGCCCTGGTTCCTCCTCACGTCCTGCTCTGTGGCTTTGGGCCCCCACCCCGGTGTCACAGCCGTGTCCCTGCTGTCCCACAGCGCTCTGCCCCATGGAGCGGGGGACACACGGGGTTTGGTGGGGTCTGGGCTCGGCTTTAGCGGGACACGCGCCCCTGGGAAAGCCCCTTTCCAGCGGCGTCGGGGCTGTCACCGCCCTGACGCTCCCCCCGCGGCCCCGCGGCGCTTCCTGAGCGTCGGGGGGAAGCGGGAGCGGAGCCGACATCCGGAGCAGAAGCGGCTCCCGCGGCCGTGCTGGCACCGGCCCGGCCCCCGCTCACCGGCCAAGGCCCCGGCCCCGAGGGGGCCCGGGTGTCCCGCGTCACCTCCCCGTCACTCAGCGGGTGACGCGGGGCCCGCTGAACGCACCCGGTGCTGATGGGTTTGCGCTCAGAACGCCCGTAGGCGCGCTCGGGATGGGGCATCGCGGGGTTGGTGGCACAGGGCGGAGGGAGCCGGCGGCGCCGCGTGTGCCGCTCTCGAGGCCCCGCTCGCGGTGACGCCGGTCATAACGGGGCTGCTGCGTGGAGTGGGCGGCCACGGAGGGGCGTTTGGGGACAGCGCTGTCACCTCCTGCCCCGCGGCGAGGGTCCCTCCGCCTCCGCGCCCTCCACAACAGAGACTTTGTCCCA
This sequence comes from Amazona ochrocephala, assembly GCA_039720435.1. NCBI lineage: Eukaryota > Metazoa > Chordata > Aves > Psittaciformes > Psittacidae > Amazona > Amazona ochrocephala. The sequence continues at coordinate 2,785,167 of CM077900.1, forward strand.
GGCAGGGGCGGGGGGGGCGCACGACATTTTACATGAAAACACCCGACTTTGTGGCCACAACAGGGCCCCTCTGTGCGCGCGGCCCCCCCGGAGCATGGCGTGGGGTGCGGTGACGTGAGGGTGGCTTTGAGCACCCATAAAAGCCTCGTTATGTCCAGCCGGCACCAGGGGGGTGATGGGGGCACCCGAGTGCTGGTTCGGTGCCGGGTTGGCACAGTGCTGCCTGGGGGTTCAGTGCTGTCAGATGGGGCACCCCGGCTTGGCTGTCCCTAGACGGGGTGACAGGGGAATGTGTCCCCTCCACTGATGATGTCCCTCTGTTGCAGGGTGCGGGGTTCAAGTGGGGGTCCCCGAGCCAGTCTCCAGAGGAGCACAGGTAGGATGGGGGGGTGGTCCTGGGGTGTGAACCCACTCTGGAGGGCTGGAGATGGGGGTGATTTGGTGAGGTCACAGCTCCCTTTAGGACCCAGTGCCCTGGAGGGGCTGCGGGGCTCAGGCCGGGGGGTTCCCATCCTAGGGACAGGGGGTCCCGTCCAGCACAGAGAGCACCCAAACCCCAAAGCATCCCAAGGTGTGAGCAGGAGAGTTGGGGCTGGGGGGTGCCGGGGGCTCTGCCATGGACCTGATCCCTGTGTCCCCCAGGAGGGTGGTGACGCTGGAGAAGAAGGCAGAAGAGACCTTCGGCTTCGAGATCCAGGTGGGTGCCGTGGCTATGCCTTGCTGTGCCATGGCCACGCAGTGCCGTGCCATGCTGTGCCGTGCTGTGCCGTGCTGTGCCGCCCCATGCCGTGCTCCCCACCCTTCCAGCCTGCACCTTGCTTTGCATCCAGGGTATTTTTACCCTGTCTCTGAGCCAGGGTCTATTTTCAGCGCTGACGGAGCTGCCTCGGTGCCGAAGCCTCCCCCGGCTGTGCTGACAGAGGGCAGCTGGGGGGGCACCATATGGGGCGAGAAACCCCCCCCCCGAGGCCTGGTGCTGCCCCACATCACCACAATCACTATTACACATTGCAGTTGCTCCTTATTGCCACGGGGAGGGGGCTGGGGACTGGGGGGTTCCTGTGCCTCTCACACCCCACCACCCCCCCCGTTTCAGACCTATGGGCTGCACCACCAGGACAGGAACAGTGTGGAGATGTTCACCTTCGTGTGCCGGGTGCACGGCGGGAGCCCCGCTGAGGCTGCGGGGCTCAAGGCTGGTGAGTGCACCCCTGGGGGGGTCAGAGGGGGTCCTGGGGGGGGACCAGCATCCCTGAGCCTCTGTGTGTCCCCCCCACCCCGGCTCTAGGGGACACAATCACGGGGGTGAATGGGCTCAACGTGGAGGGCGTCCGGCACAGGGACATCGTGGAGATCATCAAGAGCTCGGGCAATGTGCTCCGGTGAGCTGGGGGTGCAGGGGGGGCCGGGGGGGCGCAGCGCCCCCGTGCTGACGGTGGCTGCCCCATAGGCTCGACACACTCTATGGGACGTCCATCCGGAGGGCTGAGCTGGAGGCCCGGCTGCAGTACCTGAAGGTGAGGAAGGGGCGCTGGAGGGGGCTCGGGGGGGCTGCGGACCCCCCCACGGGGTTCTCACCCCCCCCCCTCCCCTGCAGCAAACGCTCTATGAGAAGTGGGGCGAGTACCGCTCGCTGATGGTGCAGGAGCAGCGGCTGGTGCGGGGTGAGTGGGGGCCGGGGAGGGCTTTGGGGGGCTGCGGGGGCACCCCCCGGCCCCTTTAACCGCCATGTTCCACATCAGGCGTGGTGGCCAAGGACCCCAGCATCTATGACACTCTGGAGTCGATCCGCTGGTGCCTGCAGGGCGAGGGGGGGCTCCCCGGCGGCTCCCCCCGCGCCAGCGGCAGCGATGACTCTTTGTACCAGACCTGCCTCTTCGCCTCCACCGACTCGCTGGACCGGGACGAGGACGGGGACGGGGACAAGGATGGGGACAAGGACAGGGGCACCTCGGGGCCCGCCCCCCCCCCACCGCGGCCCCGGCCAGCCCTGGCCCGCAGCGCCAGCCTCAAGTGCGGGGGGGGCCCGGGGGCGCGGTTGTGGGGCCGGCCCGGGGACCCCGGGGAGGGGGCGGCCGCTGCCCCCCGCAAGGGCCGACACAGCAGCTTCCGCCGGCGGCTGCTCAAGTTCATCCCGGGGCTGAACCGGGCGCTGGAGGAGGAGGAAAGTCACCTCTAACGGGGGCTACGGAGGGGTCACCTCTAACGGGGGCTACGGAGGGGTCACCTCTAACGGGGGCTACGGAGGGGTCACCTCTAACGGGGGCTACCGAGGGGTCACCTCTAACGGGGGCTACGGAGGGGTCACCTCTAACGGGGGCTACCGAGGGGTCACCTCTAACGGGGGCTACCGAGGGGTCACCTCTAACGGGGGTACCGGGAGGAACATCCCCTCTAATGGGGGTACAGGGAGGAGTCACCTCTAGTGGGGCTTAATGAGAGGAGCATCACCTCTAAAGGGGTACCAGGAGGAGTCACCTCTAAAGGGGGTACCGAGCCCCCCCCGGGCCTATTTATTTATTTATTGAAAGGGACTACGAGGCCCCCCCGGGGCCACTGAAAGAGCTCGGGGTCAGCCCCAGGGGTCCTGGCTTGGCCCCCTCAAGCCATAGGGGGCCTCAGCACCACGGGGCAGATACAGACCCCCCCCGGCCCGGCTCACAAAGCCACCGCTCACCTCAGGAACCGGTGCCATCCTCACTGGGGCACATGGGGGGGACCCTGCGTGTTCCCCACCCCACCTCGGGGCTCACGGGGGCCCTGCCCCAGTGGCTTTTGTACCAATACAGAGACGTTTTGCAGTGCTGTGTGGCTGTGACTGGGGGGAACACAGAGCCCGGAGGGGGGGAACGTGTCCCCCAGGGCCCGCGATGCCCCTTTGCCGGTGTGACCGATGTCACCGAGGACCCCTCCGTGTCCCCCCACCCCATGCCCTGGTCCTCATCCCGGCGCTGCGGGGCCCTGGCCAGGCCCTTCCTGCTCCCGCTTCCTCCGGCAGCCGGCGGGAAGCTGGTCCCAGCCGAGCCCTTCCGGGACAGGCACGGGGGTACCCGCGCACCGAGCCCCGGTGTTCACAGACACCCCCCCCGGCTTCTGCAGCGAGCACTCATGGGTGCAAAGGAGTGGCCTTACACAAGGGCTCCATAGGAGCCCCCAGGGCTCTGCTCCAGGCTCTGTGCCTCAGTTTCCCCTCTGCCTTGTGCCCATCCCTAGCTGGGACATCGCAGTTTTGGGGACCCCCAGCTCTGAGCTCCTCCACCCCACAACGGGGCCGAGGGGGTCCAGCCATGGCTCAGCCCCCCACAGCCACAGGGGGGGCTGCAGGAGCATTTGAGGATCAGAACCCAGGGGCTGTTGGTGCATGCATACTGTGTGTGTACTACATATGTGTGCTGCGGGGCTGCGTGTGCCCATGCCTGTGCCATGTGCGTGCGGCCGGCCGGGCCCCCACCGCTCTCCTGCCTTGTCCTTGTTCCAGCACCGCTCCGTGCTTGGACATTTATGGTCCGGCTCCGGGGCCGCGCTCAGTCGCTGCCAGGGTCGGGGCACCCCGTCCCCATCACGGGACCCCCCCCCGTCAGCTGCTGCCCCACACGGGGCTGTTTTTAGCCCGGCGTGTGCCGGGTGCTGGCGGGACACCGCGGTCACGCGTGGCACCGGCGGAGCCGGGCAGTGCTGGGGGCTGAGGATGCGGGATATGGCTTGGGAATGCCCGGAGCAGCCGGTCACTGCCGACAAATATAGACTCAGGGCTGGGAGCCAGGGCTGGCCGTGGGCATCCTGCGACCAGCACCCAGCCATGGGCACCCTGCAGCCAGCACCCAGACATGAGCACCCCCGAGGCCGGTGTGAGTCGGGGCTCCCCCTGCGCACCCCCTCATGGCCTTGCCGGGGTGACCGGGCTCCGGTTTCTTTCCAGCCCCGGGGTACAGCTAATCCCGTGTGCGGGGGCTGCCGCTGTCACCCTCCTGCCTCCAGCCCTGCTACCGAGCGAGGGGGCAGCGCCCGGCCCCACGCTGCGCCCCAATGGCTCCGGAACTCCCATCGGCTCCGGGACCCTCGGGCTGACCCTGTCCCAGGGGCTCCTGCCCATACCCCCGCGCTGGCACCGGCTGCAGCCCCGGCCCAAGCCTCGGTACCGACCGCGAGGTGCGGATACCCCCGGTAGGTCCCGGTCGAGCCCTGGGTTCCCCACGGGGGGGCTCCGGGGATACCGCGGGATCCCGGGGACGTCATCGGCCAGATGTGACGTCACGAGGCCGTCTCGCCTGGGGCGGCCGGCTCGAGGGAGCCGGGAACGGGCGGCGGGAGGAGGCACCGGTACCCCCGGTATCCCCGGTACCCTCGGCACCCCCGGTACCCTCGGACCCCTCCCGTGCGGGCTTCCCCATAGCGGGACCGGCTCCCTTGAAGCCTGGCAGGGTCCCGCCACCGGGGGTCCCGGCATCTCCTCCCCGGGCCTCGCTCCCCACCGTTGCCGCCCCGACGCCCCGAGGATGGGCGGGTGCCAGAAAAGCGCCCCCACAGCGCGGACTGCGATTACCGAGGACACGGCGACACCGGCCCCAAGGTCTCTTCGCTCCCCGGTGGGGCTTTGCCGCTGCTGCGGGGCTCTGCGGAGGTGGCACAAACGGGGGTGACATTAACGGGGGGGGGCGAAAGGGAACTGCGGGCCGGGGCCCCCAAAACCCTCGGTTTGTCCCCGAAACCGGGTATCGTTGGGCACCGAGGTAGTACCGGTGGGCACAGGCGGGTTACCAGGGCGGTAACGAGGGGTGCACCGAGACCCCCTCCGCCCGCCCCTCGCCCTCCCGTCGGCCCGGCCCGGCCGGGCCCCGCGCGGGCTGAGCTCATCTTTCCAGCCCGCGGGCGGTGTTCCCGGCGCTGGGCGCCCGCCAGCAGCCGCCGCTCTTTCCATCGGCCCGGCCAAGGGTCTCCCCGCGGGGACCGGGTGTGAGGCGGGACCCCGCGTCCCCGGCAAACCCCCCCCCCGGCTACCCGGCCATCGAGCGGGAGGACAGCGGGGGTACCGGCGCCAAAAGTAACGGAGTGATGGGCAGTGGGCATAGCGGCGCCGGGGCTACAGGAGAGCACTGGGGGTACCGGCATCAGGATAGCGGCAGAGATGGGGATACCGGGGATACCGGCACCTTGAGGTGGTACTCCTGGGGATGGGAGTACCTAGGATAGCGGCAGCGAGGGGGCACCGGAGAGGGGGGCATCGAGGGGTACCGAGGATGGGAACACCACGGATAACAGCACCGGAGATACCTGCACCAAGGGGGCACCGGGGATGCCAGCGCTGGGGGGGTACCGGGCATAGCGGCAGCGAGGAACCAGCGGGGATAACGGCACCGGGAGATGCCAGCACCGGGGTACCAGCAGCGAGGGGACACCGGGGATACCCTCCCCCGCCCTGCCCATCCCGGTGCCGACACCGGTGTCTCCCCGCCCGTGTCCCCTCCCCGTCCCGCTCCGGGAGCCCCTGGGTGAGGGGGGGGGGGATGCGGGGGGCTCCCGCGCTATTTTTAGCCGGGTCCGCGCGGGTATTTTTAGCGCGAGCGCCGCGGTTGCGTCAATGGAACCCCGTGTGCGTCACGGCCGCGCCCCCGCCGGAACCGCCCCCCCCCCCTCGCCGCCGTGCGTCACGGACCCGCGCACCGCCCCGCGCGTCACCGAGCGCTTAAGAGAAAGTAGTGGCGGGGCCGGAGCCCGGCGGAGCCCGTGGAGGAGGAGCGGGATCGAAGCGGGACCGGAGCGCGGTCGGAGCGGGACTGGGGCGCCGGCACCCCGGTACGGGCGGCACCGAGCGGGGGCAGTGGGAGGGTAAATGGGTTGGGAGTCCCGGTGGCACCGGAGGCTCAGGGCGGTGGGAGTTCTGCAAAGGGCATGGGTCGGGAGTGCCGGTGGCACCTGGGGGACATGGGTCGGGCGTCCCAGTGGTACCGGGAAGAGCCGGGTCGGGCGTCCCGGTGTCACCGGAGGCTCAGGGCTGTGGGCGTTCTGCAAAGTGCATTGCATGGTGTCGTGCGTCCCGGTGGCGCCGGGAGACTCTGGTCTTGCCTATCCAAAGGACAGACGTGTTCCGGTGTGCCCCGATGCCACTGGAGAGGGTGGAAGGGACCGGACGGTGTGCGCCGTGCGGGGCTGCCCCTCGGAGGCAGTGGGGAGAGCCGAGAGGGGAGGCGCGCCGGTCCTGGGAGTCCCGGGCACTGCCCGACACCGGGCTCCTGGAGGAGCCGTGCGGGGCCGGGAGCCGTTTCTCCCTATCCCGCACGGGACACCACACCGGGGACACCCCACCGAGCAGAGTGGGCACGGAGCCGGAGCGGGCAGCACCGTGCGGGCAGGAGCGTGGGAGCAGTCACCGGGGGCATCATGGTGTAGGCAGGAGGGGCAGGTGGTGCAAACAGGAGGTGCAGGCAGTTAGGCAGGCAATGGGTGCAGGCAGAGGGTGCAGGCAGGGGGTGCAGACAAGTGGTGCAGGCAGGGGGTGCTGACAAGTGGTGCAGGCAGGTGGCAGGCAATGGGCACAGGCAGTGGGCCAGGAAAGGAGTGCAGGCAGGACGTGGGCAGCGTTACCTGCTGCCAGCTGCTGTCACCCGCCCACAGCACAGGGCCTCGTGCCAGGGGCAGCCACCAGCCCGTGCAGGCAGCACCCGGAGGGCCCAGGCACAGGCAGCTGCCTGCACTCTTGGGTCAGGACCCTGCAGTTACTGCCCAGGCCATGGCAGCTCAGGGGCTGCGGGGTGTGGGGGGATCTGTGCCCTGGGGGGCTCTTGGCAGGGGGACCCCAAATGCCACCAGCGAGGGGCAAAGTGTTTGAGTAAGGAAGCTGCCACCAGTGCCCCCCGGCTGTGTGCAGGCACAGGAGGCAGTTGATGGGGGGGTCACCATCGCTTCTGAACCCACCGCAGGAGCACATCACAGCCCTGATCCCTGGTGGATGGTCCCAAACCCCACCGGGGCCACCCCACAGGTGCCAGGGCTGGAACCAGGCTGGGTATTTTTAACCCTGGCTCCTGGGGCAGGGATCGGCTTTCCCGGAGCCGGGGAAAGCTGCCCGGGCTTGGCTGGGGGAAGCCGGTGGCTGAGCTGGCAGCGGGGCCGGGGCTGCCGGGGGCCGGGCACGCTGTGACCTTTAAAGGTCTGCGAGATGAATTACATTATCATCTTGCCATCGGGTCACTTCTGCCTCGGCTTTCAGCTGGACGCGGGACTCCTCTTGTGTCTCACATGGGGCCGGATCTGTGCCGCGGCGCTGGGGGACACTGGGGTGGGCTCCTCACCCCCCGCAGTCGGTGGCTTCGGCCGCTCTGCTTTCCCAACAGGCCCCGAAATGGTTCATGGAGGGAGTGGGACCCTCAAGCCCTGGTTCAGCCAAGGCTTCCCCCGGCCAGCCCCGGGACTTGGGAATCCGCCGGCCGCATTCCTCGCTCCTTCCCTTTCGGCGGCTTTGCTAAGCCAGCGTTCTGGGGAATGTCCTTTGCGCCCATTGGCTGCAGCGTGACCTTCTGTGGGGACAGTGGCGGCTGCCACCGGGCACCAGCGGCTCTGGGGGTCCGGATCCGGCACGGAGGGACCCCGGGGAAGCCCCCGTTGGTTCTCGTCCCATCTCCTTCCTCCGGGGGGCGAGCGGCGGCGGTGGGGTCCCCGCTGACGCCCCCCTCTCCCCGCAGAGATGCCCTGCATCCAGGCGCAGTACGGCACAGCGGGCACCGGCCCCTGCGAGCGCTGCCCGGCAGAGCTGCTCAGCCCCGACGGCGGCCGATTCCCTATGGAAGTGGCGGGAGCCGACCTAGCGGCCGCCCCAGCCCTACCCAGCTTCAGCACCTTCATGGAGGGCTACGCCGGCGAGTTCGACGCCTTCCTCTACCAGCTGCCGGCCGGCAGCCAGCCCACCGCCGCCTTCAAGCTGGAGGACTTCCAGGTTTACGGCTGCTACCCCAGCGCCTTCGGCGGGCAGCAGGACGAGACCCTCTCCTCCAGCGGCTCGGACTGTTACGGCAGCCCCTGCTCCGTCCCCTCGCCCGGCACGCCGGGCTTCCAACCGCCCCAGGCTCCAGGCTGGGAGGGCTCCTTCGGGGCGTTCTCGCCCCTGCCGAACTACGAGGGTGCACAGCCCTGGGCCGAGCCGGCCAAGGGCGGGGGGTCCCAGTCCCCCTTCTTTACCTTCAGCCCCCCAGCACCCAGCCCCGGCGGGTCTCCCGGCACCCTAAAGGGGCAACCGTGCACCTCGGCCCGCCTGGACCCGCGGCTGCTGGACACAGACGCCTTCACCCCGGGTCAGGGCTCCCCCGGGGGCTTCCCCGGGCTGTCCCTGGCCCCCACCTCGCCGCTGCTGGAGGGGCCAGTGCTGGCCCCCACCAAGACACGGAGCCCCGGTGCTGGCGATGGCCGCTGCGCCGTGTGCGGTGACAACGCTTCGTGCCAGCACTACGGCGTGCGGACCTGCGAGGGTTGCAAGGGCTTCTTTAAGGTAAAGAGACCCCCCCCATCCCAACCCACTGCTGGGATATTCCCACCATGCTTTGCAGCAGCGGGAGGATGCAACAGGGCACCCCGGGGAGGGGCAGGGCAGGGAGCGTGGCCCCCGGAGCCCTCCCCATGGATGCGGAGCCGGATGCTGGGCTGGGGCGGGAGGCAGGGGAGGACAGAAGGGCTTTTGTTCGGCGGCTTCAGCGCCCGGGGCTGAGCTGGGGCTGCTCCTTCCCCGCCCGCAGCGCACAGTGCAGAAGAACGCCAAGTACATCTGCCTGGCCAACAAGGACTGTCCCGTGGACAAGCGGCGGAGGAACCGCTGCCAGTTCTGCCGCTTCCAGAAGTGCCTGGCAGTTGGAATGGTCAAAGAAGGTACCCGGAACCCATCCTGGGGTTGGGGGGAGAGCGGGGGTCCCGCTCCGCAGCCTGTGCTGAGGACAGACACGCTCATTGCATGTCCCTCGCTGCAGTGGTCCGGACTGACAGCCTGAAGGGGCGACGGGGCCGCCTGCCCTCCAAGCCCAAGCAGCCACCGGATACGTCCCCCATGAGCCTCATCACCTCCCTGGTGCGGGCACACATTGACTCCATCCCCAGCGCCACCAAGCTTGACTACTCCAAGGTAAGGCCGGAACCATCCTGTGCCACGGCCAGGGATGCTCCGGGGCCAGATCCTGACCCAGTTCCCAACCCGGTTCCTGTGGCAGTTCCAGGAATCGGTGCCATGCCAGTTCGAGAAGGAGGACTCGGTGGACGTGCAGCAGTTCTATGACCTGCTCACCGGCTCCATGGACGTCATCCGCAAGTGGGCTGAGAAGATCCAGGGTTTCACTGAGCTGCCCAAGGAGGACCAGGACCTGCTGCTGGAATCTGCCTTCCTCGAGCTCTTCATCCTGCGCCTGGCGTACCGGTGGGCCTCGGGGGCACGGCGTGGGGAGCCCGGGGGCTACGCTCAGTGGGGTGACACATGGTTGTCCCCACAGCTCCAAGCCAGAGGAAGGGAAACTCATCTTCTGCAACGGGGTGGTGCTTCACCGCCTGCAGTGCGTGCGGGGCTTCGGCGAGTGGATCGACGCCATCCTCGAGTTCTCCCAGAGCCTGCACCGCATGAGCGTCGATGTCCCCTCCTTCTCCTGCCTCGCTGCCCTCGTCATCATCACAGGTGAGACCCAGCCCTGTCCCCGCGCTGTCCCCATCCCCACCATCCCCATGGCCTCACGTCTCTGTGTGTCCCCACTCCCAGACCGCCACGGGCTGAAGGAGCCCAAGCGTGTGGAGGAGCTGCAGAACCGCATCGTGGGCTGCCTGAAGGAGCACGTAGCGGCGGCGGGGCCGGAGCCCGCCCGCCCCGGCTGCCTCTCCAAGCTGCTGGGCAAGCTGCCGGAGCTGCGCAGCCTCTGCACGCAGGGGCTGCAGCGCATCTTCTACCTGAAGCTGGAGGACCTGGTGCCACCACCGCCCATCGTCGACAAGATCTTCATGGACACGCTGCCCTTCTGAAGCCCCCCCATCCTTCAGGGATAACGTGGGTCCCACATGTGCCTTCATGGCGCTGCCCCAGTGCCTTTCTCCCAGGGGAGCATCGCCAGTGCAGTGCTCCCCATCTCCCCTGTAAAAACACCCCCTTTGTAAATAGCGAGCGGACGGATCCTGTACAGAGCGGGGGGGCGTGGAGGGGGGGTCCCTTCAAACTCCCTCTCAGCCCCTTTATATATTTTTCCTTTATTTTTTGCCTCTTTGGGCCATTTTCTGTATATAAACTTGTACGAAAGCTGCCAAAAACGCCCGTTTCCCTCGTGCATCCTCCTTGCCTGTATCAGCTGTATTTTAGAGCTGGGGGGGGGCGGTTTGGGGACGAGGGGGGGCCCGGAGCCGCACGTTGCCCATGCCGCTGCCCTTGAACCGTCACTCACCCCCCGGCACCTGTCGCCTGCCTGATTTATGATCCCTAAAATAACCGGGAAGCGTGACCATGTCCCCCCATCCCTTGGGACGAGGCCAATGTCAGACACGGCGGGGAGAGTGGGAGGTCCTGGTGTGGGGGGGGGACCAAGCTGGTGCCGCCTGTGTGTCCCCCCCCCCCAGCTTGTCCCCTTCATCCATCCGGGGACAGCCTGGCCCTGGAGCCAATGTCAATGGGGACACCGAGGGCTGGTGCTGAACAAGGGCCACATTGAAGGGCTGGACCGGGGGGGGCCATGGCAGCACATAACAAGGGTCCTTCTGTCCCCCCCTGCCACCCACCCCCGCCATGGGGACAGCGCTGACGCACAGCAGGGCCATGGTGGGGGGGGTGTTTTGGGGGGGTAGGATGGCCTCATTCAGCGGGGATGGGGGGAAAGGGGGGGTTATGGCTTGGTGTTGGGCTGCAGTAGCTCTGTCATGCTGTGGGGCAGGAATGTCTGTGTCATGCCATGCCAGTCCCACTGTCCACCCCAAGGGCCCTGGCTGGCTCAGAGCAGGGGGGCGAGTCCCTGTTCCCCCTCCACAGTGTCCCACACAGTGCCCACCTTGTCCTCATCCCCGTTCCCATCCCCTTGGCAGTGGCTGCTGCAGGAGAGATGGGGACAATGGTACCAGTGGGGCCAGGTATAAATAGCCCCAGGGCTGGCACAGGCCCCACCGGCTGCTCTGGGGCCGCATGGCATTGACCCATGTGTCACACGTGTGCCCGGTGACATGCCATGGCCACAGCCCTCCCTCTGTCCACACTAGAACATGTGTCCCCCAGGGGCAGGGGTGGCCTGATGCCAACGTGCCCTGTGCCTGTGTCCCTGTCCCCCCAGGTCCATCCATCCTCCCTGTCCCTGTCTCCAGTATCCCCTATGCCCCGTGTCCCTATCATATTCCTCTGTTCCCCTGTCTCTGGTGTCCCCATGCTCCCCCTTTCCATGTGTCCCAGTGTCCCCATGCCCCTAGGGTCCCATGTCCGCCTGTCCCTGCTCTTCCCAGGTCCTCACATGGGTGTCCCCATGCCCTGTGTCCCTGTGTCCTCTCCTCGTCCCCTATGGCTTGTCCCTGTCCCTCATCCTGGGGGGGGTCACCGGGGGTCCGGGGGCCCGATCTCCGCTGCAGTCCCACCTCCAGCCCAGGGGGCGCTGTGAGGATGTGTGCCGCTCTGCGCTGCTGTAGGCCCAGCTCTGTGGCGCATCTCCCTGGAACGAACCAAGCGGGAGGCAGCGGGGAGGGGAAGCCGCGGAACGTGGGCAGCGCTTCCGCCGTCGGGGCCGCACCGCTCCGAGAAACGCCACAGAGAATCACAACGTTAATAATGAGAGGTGTGGAGCGGGGAAACACGGCTTCTAGTGCGGGGTGCGCTGACGCTTTGATCGATGGCATGTTCTGCCCCCCCCATCGCAGATGGGCTGCTCCACTTCCCTCCTCCCGGCGGTCAGATGGTCGGGCCCGGGCGGTGAGTACGGGACCGGGACCGGGACCGGGATCGGGACCCGGACCCGAGGCCGGGGGCCAGAGGAGAGCGGCACCGGGACCGGGACCCGGGGCAAGGGGAGAGAGGGACCGGGACCGGGGCTCGGAGCCAGGGGAGAGCGGGACCGGGACCCCGGGAGAGGCCGAGGGAACCGGGGGGAGCGGGCCCCGAGCGGGTTGTGGGGATCCCGGGGGTGGGTACGGGGCACAACGAGGCTCTGCTGGCCCGCAGGACCCGGTGCTGTGGCCCCACCCGAGCCGGCCCCGCCATGAACTGCCGCGCCGAGGTGCTGGAGGTGTCGGTGGAGGCCCGGCAGGTGGAGGAGGCGATGCTGGCCGTGCTGCACACCGTCCTGCTGCACCGCAGCACCGGCAAGTTCCACTACAAGAAGGAGGGCACCTACTCCATCGGCACCGTGGGCACGCAGGACGTGGACTGCGACTTCATCGACTTTGCCTACGTCCGAGTCTCCTCCGAGGAGCTGGACCGGGCCCTGCGCAAGGCGGTGGGGGAGTTCAAGGTAAGGGGGGCCCATGGGGACAAAACAGGAGCTCAGGTAAACGGGGTCCCATGGGGATAAAGCAGGAGCTCAGGTAAAGGGGGTCCCATGGGGACAAAGCAGGAGCTCAGTTAAAGGGGGTGCCATGGGGACAAAGTAGGGACTCAGTTAAAGGGGGTGCCATGGGGACAAAGTAGGGACTCAGGTAAAGGGGGGCCCATGGGGACAAAGCAGGAGCTCAGGCTGGGTCTGTGAGGGGAAGGGCATTCCTTGTCCCCCCCTCAGCGGGGCCATGTGCTGTCCCTGTAGGATGCGCTGCGCAGCTCGGGCAGCGATGGGATGGGGCAGATTTCCCTGGAGTTCTACCAGAAGAAGAAGTCGCGTTGGCCCTTCTCGGACGAGTGCATCCCCTGGGAGCTGTGGACCATCAAGGTGAACGTAGTGAACCTGGCCAACGAGCAGGAGCGGCAGATCTGCCGCGAGAAGGTGGGCGAGAAGCTCTGCGAGAAGATCATCAACATCGTGGAGGTGATGAACCGCCACGAGTACCTGCCCAAGATGCCCACCCAGTCAGAGGTGGACAATGTCTTCGACACCAGCCTGAAGGATGTGCAGCCCTACCTCTACAAGATCTCCTACCAGATCACGGACACGCTGGGCACCTCGGTCACCACCACCATGCGCCGCCTCATCAAGGACACTCTGGCTCTGTAGGTGCCAGCAAGGCAGGTTCACCTGCCCCTGGCTCTTTGGGACCTCGGATCCTTCCTTTCCACCTCCAGAAAGCCTCTAGCAAGGAGCTGGACTTGGCCTGGGCCTTAATTGGGGGTTGCTGCTTGTTTGTTTTGCACCACGAGGCACTTGCCCGTCCTGGAGAACCGGCTCCACAGCTCCTGAGGGCTGCTGGGTCCTCAGTGGGAGCTAGGATGACATCCAAATCCTGGCCAGCCCTGCCTGTGCCTGCTCTCCAGCCCTCTCTGTGCGGCACAGCCAGCGCTGTCCCTGTCTGTCCCCTGTGGTGGCACCCCCAGGGATGAGCTGCTGCCCCCTCAGGGGCAACAATAAAGTGTTTCTCCTTTCCTATGGAGTCTTCTCCTGTCCTGGCAGTCGATGGGATCCCCCTGCTCCCCCCATCGCCATCCCATCCCCAGGGAGAGGATACCCCCTGGGTGCACCCAAGGGATGGGACAGTTCCTACATCACCAAGGGGAGTCAAAGCTGCTTCCCTTCCCCTTGGATGGGGCAGTGCTGGGCTCTGCGGGGGGGCCCCGCGGGTGATGAAGACAGTCCCTGACATCACTTAAACCCTCCCCGTCTGTCACTGCCACCACTCTGCTTCCAGGAGGAAGAGGAGGAGGAGGAGATGCTGAACACCACATTGGCCCAGACCAGCGCCCGGGGGGTGGCTGAGGCCGCCCAGATTGCCCTTGTCCTGGTGCTGGGTGTCACCATCACCTTGGCCCTCCTCTTCCTTGGCTGTAACCTGCTGCTGCGAGCCGAGCCCCTGGCGGCCCCCCTGGCGCAGGGCGAGCGGCGCCCGTCCCATGAGGCAGCTCCCGAGGGCACGGAGGGACCCGTCTGAGCCCCGGATCAGGAACCCATCTGTCTGGGGATGGACACAGGGACCCCTCAGAGCCCCATGGATGGACCCATGGATGCAAGGATGGATGGAGGGACCACAGCAGCTTCACCCACAACAGCAGAGATGGAGCGGGACAGCACCGGGGACTTTGCTCATGGATTAGAAGGGGCCTGGGCAGGGTCCAGATGCGGCCCTGGGCGCGGCGGTGCTGGTAATCCCCTGGGGGGATTAAAGGAAACTTTTATTCCCTGTTGTCAGGGTTAATCCTTGGGCTGGGCCCTGCCCTGGGGAGCTGCATCTGCCCCACTGTACTGGGGGGAGACCTGGGGTCGCATCCTGCCCTTCCCAGCCCCTTGTATCCCAACGGTGGAGACGCTGGAGCCGCATCCTTTGGCCCCAGTAATGTTCAGGCCACATCCTGTCCTTCCATCCCTTTTTCCCTTTGCTCCCAAAGCCCCCCCAGCCCTAAACTGTCCCCAGTTCCCCCCAGCTGCCAGCACTGGATGCACTGGGACCACCCCAAGTGGGATGGGTGATGGGGGGGCTTCTACCCCTGTTCAATTCCCTGTATTTAAGAGCACCACTGTTTAAGGATCTCATCCCTGCATGTACGTGCCCCCCCTCCTCCCAGGATGTGGGATTCACAGCATGGGGATGCTTCCTAAACCCCAGCTGTGCCCCCCCCCCCCCCCCCGAGCAGGCAGCAGCCATGTAAAAGTCTCCATATATTTCACATGTACAAAAAGTCACTGGGGGGGGGATGGATTGGATTTGGGGGGCTGGGGGGGGGCACCATCCTGCCACTCCCCCCCTCCCCAGCCTGGCTTTGGTCCCTTTTCTTTGGCAATTAGTGTTCACATCTGTGGTCAAAGTGACGAGCGCGGGGGGGGTGCCCCGTGGTCCCCATGGGGAGTTGTGGAGGAGGACCCCAATGGGGTGGAGGCATCCCCAGGGGTCAGCTGGGCCCCAACGCAGACGGGGGGGTCCGGGTATTGCCCCCTCCATCTGGCTCTGGGGTCCAGGCCCTGCCACAGCTACAGCCGGATCCACCTGCGGGCTGAGAGGGGAAGGGGCCGTGTCAGGGGCTGAGGCACCTGCCTGGGATCCAGTATAGGGCCAGGATCCAGTATAGCACCAGGACCCCATATAGCACCGTGATCCTGTGCTGGGATCCAGTATAGCACCAGGACCCCATATAGCACCGTGATCCTGCGCTGGGATCCAATATAGCACCAGGACCCCATATAGCACCATGATCCTGTGCTGGGATCCAGTATAGCACCAGGATCCCATATAGCACCGTGATCCTGTGCTGGGATCCAGTATAGCACCAGGATCCCATATAGCACCGTGATCCTGCGCTGGGATCCAATATAGCACCAGGATCCCATATAGCACCATGATCCTGTGCTGGGATCCAATATAGCACCAGGATCCCATATAGCACCGTGATCCTGCGCTGGGATCCAATATAGCACCAGGATCCCATATAGCACCGTGATCCTGCGCTGGGATCCAGTATAGCACCAGGATCCCATATAGCACCGTGATCCTGCGCTGGGATCCAGTATCACACCAGGATCCCATATAGCACCGTGATCCTGCGCTGGGATCCAGTATAGCACCAGGATCCCATATAGCACCGTGATCCTGCGCTGGGATCCAGTATAGCACCAGGATCCCATATAGCACCGTGATCCTGCGCTGGGATCCAGTATAGCACCAGGATCCCATATAGCACCGTGATCCTGCGCTGGGATCCAGTATAGCACCAGGATCCCATATAGCACCGTGATCCTGCGCTGGGATCCAGTATAGCACCAGGATCCCATATAGCACCGTGATCCTGTGCTGGGATCCAGTATAGCACCAGGACCCCATATAGCACCGTGATCCTGCGCTGGGATCCAGTATCACACCAGGATCCAGTGTTGCACTGGAATCGAGTATTGCACCAGGACCCTGAGCAGCATCAGAGCCCCCATGCTGCAGATCCCCCCTTGCACCAGGATCCAGTGCCAAGGTCTCGTGCCAGAACCTCCACATTGCACTGGGATCTGGTGCCGCGATCCTGCGCTGGGATTCAGCCCTGCGCTGAGATCCTGTACCAGGACCCAGCCTTGCACCAGGACCCGAGGGGCACTCCGGGGTGACGGCATGCGGGGAGGGGGCATGCAGGAGGGGGCATGCGGGGCCGGGAGGGCTCAGGGGAGCTCCAGGGGGACCCGGCGGTACCGGGGGCTCGGCGGTACCGGGGGCTCGGCGGTACCGGGGGCTCGGCGTGCCGCGGTACCTGGCGCTAACAGTTGGACTCGTCGTGGTGCGCCGGGTCGCAGAAGAAGCGGGACCCGCGCTTGGCCGTGCGGGCGGTGAAGGGGACGCTCTTCAGCGCTGCAGGGTGGGGGGGCAAGGGCAGGGGGCGGGGACACACGGACACGTCAGCCCCGGGGCGCGGCGGGGCCGCGGGGGGCCGGGCCGGGGGCGGCGGGGGCCGTACCCGTGATGATGTCCTCGATGGTGCCGTCTTTGCCCTCGTAGACCGGGCGATGGTCCTTGGCCTGGCGCCGCCGCAGCTCCGCGATCAGCTCCTGCTGCTGCCACTTGTTGCGCTGTGGAGGGGGGAACAGGTTGGGGGTGCCCGGGGTTGAGGGGTCCCATTTGTGCGTCCCCGTGTCCCACCCGCGCTCACCTTCTCCTGCTTCTTGGCCTCCTGTGCCAGCAGCTTCTCCCGCATCACCTCCTCCTGCTTCTTCCGCATCTCATTCTCCTGCTCCGCGTCCTGCCGGAGCAACGGGGGGGGATGGAGACGTCCCCTTCCCTGTGCACCCCCGCTCCCCATTGTCACCTCCGGCCCAACCTCACCTTATAGGAGCGGATGAAGCGGACAAAGACCGGGAAGAAGACGGACGGGGGGGTGGTCTTGGGGCTCTCGCCGAAGTACCACACCACAGTGTTGTAGGCGTCCTGGAGCGGCGACAGGGACAGCACTGGCGCACAAGGGGCGCACAAGGGGTGCACAAGGGGTACTCAAGGGGTGCACAAGGGGTATTCAAGGGGCACACAAGGGGCACACAAGGGGTACACAAGGGGCACACAAGGGGTGCACAAGGGGTGTCCAAGGGGCACACAAGGGGTATTCAAGGGGCATTCAAGGGGCACACAAGGGGTATTCAAGGGGCACACAAGGGGTATTCAAGGGGCACACAAGGGGCACACAAGGGGTACACAAGGGGCACACAAGGGGTGTCCAAGGGGCACACAAGGGGTACACAAGGGGCACACAAGGGGTGCACAAGGGGTATTCAAGGGGCACACAAGGGGCACACAACGGGTGCACAAGGGGTGTCCAAGGGGCACACAAGGGGTGCACAAGGGGTGCACAAGGGGTACTCAAGGGGTACTCAAAGGGCGCACAAGGGGTGTCCAAGGGGCACAGGAGGCCTCACCTCGGCCGTGCGCGCGTCCCGCTGCAGCCGCTCCAGCTTGCCCTCGCTGCTGGCCAGGAAGCCGCGCAGGACGCTGTGCTCATGCAGCCCGCACTCGCGCCGCAGCAGCTCCATGCCCCGGCCCAGCTCCTTCACATCCAGCAGCACATTCTCCAGGGACACTGCGGGGACACGGGGCCTGGCTCAGGGCACGCACAGAGGGTGCTTGGGGCTGGTTTGGGGTGCGGCATGGGGGTACCTGCAGCCGCCTTCTCCACAAAGTGCAGCTCCTGCCAGAAGGTCGCCAGCTCCGGGTACTTCTCCCGCACCGTCAGCGCAATGAAGTGCAGCAGCGTCATCTTCCTGTCCGTTGATTTGGTGTCCAGGAGCTGTGGGAGGATTCGGGATGGGGGCTCAGCGCTGGGGATCCCCGTGATGCCCATCCTAGGATGGGGGAATCCCAGTGCTGCCCACCAGGTCCAGGCTCTGCAGCTTGAAGCCATAGACAGCGCCGCGCTTGCTGCTGTTCATGTAGTTGCCCAGTGCCAGGATGATCTGCAGGGATCCAGCAGGAAAAGGGGGTCAGTGAGGAGCAGGACACGGGACAGCAAGGATGGAGGGCAGGATCCAACCCACCTCCAACATGTGCTTGAGCTTCTGGGATGACTTAACAGAGGCTGAGGCCGCGATGATGGCATTGAGCTGCTGCAGGGGGATCGGAGCGGGGTCAGTGGGGTCCCTTTGGGTGCACCCATGGGCGCAAAGCCCCCGTCCCCGGCTCGTACCGGTGTGAGCATCTGGAGGTTGTCGGCGAAGTTGCCGAGGAAGGCCATGATGGCCATGCGCTGCGGCAGCCGCTCCACCTTGCTGAAGTGCAGCATGAAGCGGTCCTCGTCCGCCAGCTCCTCCAGCGGCTTCCGCTCGCGCTCATACTGCCGCAGCGCCTTCGCCTCCGCCTCCGTGGGCAGGAACCGCATCAGGCACTCCACAAAGTCCACCGGCAGCGTCACCAGGTCGAACCTGCGCGCAGTGCACCCCGATCGGAGACATTGCACCCCAACCAGAGCCACTGCACCCCAACCAGAGCCACTGCACCCCAACCATCCCCCTGCATCCCAACCATCCCCCTGCACCCCAACCATCCCCCTGCATCCCAACCATCCCCCTGCACCCCAATCATTCCCACTGCACCCCAACCATCCCCCTGCACCCCAACCGTCCTCCTCCACCCCAACCATCCCCCTGCATCCCAGCCATCCCCCTGCATCCCAACCATCCCCCTGCACCCCAACCATCCCCCTGCATCCCAACCATCCCCCTGCACCCCAACCATCCCCCTGCACCCCAACCATTCCCCTGCACCCCAATCATCCCCCCTTGCCCCCGCTGCCCCCCGCACGCACGTGTGGATGGCCCTGCAGATCTCCTCGGCGCTGCGGCCAGCCTTGCGCAGGGTGATGGCCAGGTTCTTGGCGCGGTTGGCCTCCAGCAGCGTCACTTTGCTCGCCGCCTTCTGTGCCCCCTTGCTCTTGGCACACACCAGGTCGAGCGCCGGTCCCTGCGCCTTGGTCTTGAACAGCTCCTCGAAGCGCTCCAGGTCCAGGTCCTGGTGGGGCGAGGAGGGGGCTCAGAGGGGGCAGCGGTGGCGGCACCTCTCGGGGGGTCCCGGCTCACCTCCAGCACCCGCTCATCGTCCAGCTCACTGAACACAGTCCCGCTGATCTGGTTGGGCTTCAGCGCCGTCCAGTTGAAGACGGGCAGCCGGAACTTGGTTTTGATGGGCTTCTTGATGCGGATGGCTGCAGCAGGGCAGGAACCGGCTCAGCCCCCCCTTGTGCCCCCCCTGCGCCATCCATCCCCCGTGCCACCCCTTCCTTGGCCATTGCAACTCCAGCACCCTGAGACCCCATTGCCTCCATGGCCCCCACATACCCGAGAGCCCCACAGTGAGCGCGATGGAGGGCGAAGCCCCGGGCAGTGGTGGCGCTGGGGGGCACTTGCCTGTGAAGAGAGGACAGGGTGAGGCCTTGTCCCCCTGTTTTGGGTACCCCCATCCTCAGGAGTCGCCCAGCACCGGGGACACCCCGGTTTGGAGGCTCCCTCCCCATCCCGGGGATGCTGCAACCCCGCGGTGCCCCCTTTGGGGTCTCCCCACGGACTCACCCGGCAGCGGGGGGGCGGGGGGCGGCAGGGGGGGCGCAGGCGGTGGCGGGGGAGGCGCGGGCTCCGCGGGGGGCCGGACGGGGACCCTCGGGGTGTCCCCGGGGGGCTCGGGCTGGGGCTGGGGCTGGGGCGGGGCCTCGGCGCCCGGCCCCGGTGGCGGCTCGGAGCCGTAGCGCCGCCGGAACGCCTCGTCCTTCTCCTGGATCAGGCGCCGCAGGGTGTGCACTTGGTGGCTCGTGTGCTCGTAGGTCTCCTGCGCATGGAGGCGGTCAGAGGGGGCGGGCGGACCCCCCCATGGAGCCCGTGGAGCCCCCCTCACCTTGACCACCTCCAGCTCCTTCTCCCGCTGCAGCAGCTGCTTCTCCAGCTCCGCCACCCGCATCATGTTCTCATTCTCCAGGTCCAGCAGCTTCTCCGTTAGCTGGGGGGGGGGACACGGATGTGACACCAGCGCCGGGACCCCCCCCCCCAGTGTCACCACAGCCAGGACCCACATCCCTGTGCCCACGTACATGGGAGAGATGCTCCTCCAGCTCCTCCACCTTCTCCAGCGCCACGTTCTTGGTCTCGGCATCCTCCAGCAGCCCCCCCACATCAAAGACGTTGTCCAGGTACGCTTGGATCTGTACCTGCAGCTTTTCGCTCTCTGTGTGCCTCGACTTCTGCGGGCATCGGGGCAGCGTCACGGATGAGGGGGTCCATCAGGGATCCCCCTCCGACCCCACTGGTCCCCCCATACCTGCAGGAACTCCTCCAGCCCCAGCTTGGTGAACTCATACTGGAGATGGACGCGGAAGTTCATGTCCTCCACCGAGTGCACCACGATGTTGATGAACTGCATGCAGGCGACCTGCAGGCAGGGCTGGTGTCACCGGAGCCCCCCCAGCATCCCCCCCCATCCCCCAGACCCTCCTCCTCTCCCAGGACCCAGTGTCCCACCATGAAGTCGATGCTGCTGTCCTCGTTGCGGAAGTAGTCCATCAGCCGCTCGAAGCGGTGCTTCTCCTTGCAGACCTGAACAGGCAGCAGATATGGGGTGAACATGGAGCTCCCCCCACCCCAGCCACCGGACCCCATTCCCTGGGTCCTGGTCCTCGATCCCAGCCTCATCCTGGTGCTCCCAGTGCCCCCATCCCAGCCGGGTCCCACTTTTGGTACCTCCTTGAAGTTGTCGAAGGCAGCCAAAATGATCTCGTGGCCACCCCTCACCAAGCAGACAGCTGCCAACAGCTCCAGCACCAGCGCCTTCATTCTGGGGCAGAGCCACACCATCACCATCACCATCACCACCACCACGCTGCCACCATCACCCTGGCACCAGGGACGTCCCCATTGCACACCCCCATTGCCAGCCCCCCCCTTTACCTCGGGTTCTTGTTATTGAGGCTCAGAGCGATCTCATTAACAGCATGGGGATGGGACATGACCAGGTTGAAGCCGTACTGTGGGGACAGAGCAGGGACGGCATTAGTGGCACCGGTGAGGTGGCAATGGTGGCACCAGGGGGTGTGTGTGTCCCCTCCCCTGGTACCTGGTAGTTCATGATGGCCCGGAGGCACATGATGCATAGGTGGACGTCGTCCTTCTGGCTCACCAGGCGCGAGTTCTTCAGCGCCCTGCGGCTCGGCAGCGTCCCGTAGCTGGGGGGACACGGGGCGCCGGTGAGCAGGACCCTCCCAGCGGGGCTGCACCGGACCCGTGGGACCATGGCGGGGACAGCGCGGCTTTGGGAGGGGGAGAGGCAGAGAGAAGCAACCGGAGGGCGAGAGGGCCAGAGGGCGGCGCAGACGCGGAGCCGGCGCCGGCAGCCGGTACTTACCGGCAGAGATAGAGAGAGAGCAGAGCCAGAGGGGACAGGGGGGCCCGGGCCTGGAAGCAGAGACGGGGCGAGTTACCCCGGGGCAGAGCCAGAGCTGGGGCGAGCGGAGGCAGCGGCACAGGGAGGGGGACGGCAGCAGCACACGTGGGGCAGGGCGGGATGTGGCACGTGTGGCACCGGGCACAGCACAGCCATGGCACAGGGTGCACCATGGAGAGAGCGATGTGTGGCATAGGGCAGGATGGTGGTGCATGGCACAAGGCACACACAGGGCAGGATGGTGCATGGCATAGGGCACACACCAGTGCAGGATGCTGCATGGCATAGGGCACACACCAGTGCAGGATGCTGCATGGCACAAGGCAGGATGGTGCATGGCACAGAGCACACACCAATGCAGGATGCTGCATGGCACAGAGCACACACCAATGCAGGATGATGCATGGCATAGGGCACACACCAATGCAGGATGCTGCATGGCACAAGGCAGGATGGTGCATGGCACAGAGCACACACCAATGCAGGATGGTGCATGGCACAGGGCATACACCAGTGCAGGATGGTGCATGGCACAGGGCATACACCAGTGCAGGATGGTGCATGGCACAGAGCACACACCAGTGCAGGATGGTGCATGGCACAGGGCACACACCAGTGCAGGATGCTGCATGGCACCGGGCACACACCATGGTAGGATGATGCATGGCACAAGTCGGGATGGTGCATGGTACAGAGCACACACCAATGCAGGATGGTGCATGGCACAGGGCATACACCAGTGCAGGATGGTGCATGGCACAGAGTACACACCAATGCAGGATGGTGCATGGCACAGAGCACACACCAATGCAGGATGGTGCATGGCACAGAGCACACACCAATGCAGGATGCTGCATGGCACAGAGCACACACCAGTGCAGGATGGTGCATGGCAGAGGGCACACACCATGGCAGGATGATGCATGGCACAAGTCGGGATGGTGCATGGCACAGAGCACACACCATTGCAGGATGATGCATGGCACAGGGCATACACCAGTGCAGGATGATGCATGGCACAGGGCATACACCAGTGCAGGATGATGCACGGCACCGGGCACACACCATGGCAGGATGATGCATGGCACAAGTCAGGATGGTGCATGGCACAGAGCACACACCAGTGCAGGATGGTGCATGGCACAGGGCACACACCACAGCAGGATGGTGCATGGCACAGAGCACACACCAGTGCAGGATGATGCATGGCACAGGGCACACACCACAGCAGGATGGTGCATGGCACAAGGCAGGCTGGTGCACGGCACAGGGCACACACCGTGGCAGAGCGTGGCACTGCTGGGGCCCACCGGCCGCGGTGGGTACATACCGTAGGGCGCTCTGGCGGGCGGAGCGGGCGATGCTGCTGCCGAAGGGCGCGGGCAGAGCGCTGGGGGGCTGCAGATCCTCGATGGACCTGCTCCAAGCGCGCAGCTTCTCCAGCGCGCCGTCCTCACCTTCCAGCCCCTCAAAATCCAACCTGGCACACGGGGAACGGACGGGAGCACACAGGGAAGGGGGCACACAGGGATGGAGCACACGGGGATGGAGCACACAGGGAAGGGGGCACACAGGGATGGAGCACACGGGGATGGAGCACACAGGGAAGGGGGCACACAGGGATGGAGCACACGAGGATGGAGCACACAGGGAAGGGGGCACACAGGGATGGAGCACACGAGGATGGAGCACACGGCTTCGGCGCGGAGCAGCAGCAGCCACCGCAGCAAGCGCTGAAGCGGGTGGCAGCAGCAGAGGAGGGAGAGGCGCAAGGAGGGCCCCAGGACCCCCAACCCGGGGGGGCAGGATGGGGACGAGCATCTCGTGTTCCTCCAGACCCCATGGAGCTGATCAGAGGCTGATAGGAGAGAATTGCCGTGGGGCACCCCCCAGCATCCCAGGCCCCCCCAGCACCCCACTCACATGACAGCGCACTGGGCAAAGGACAGGTAGTTCACCAGCACATCCAGCCCCTTGTTCTCATCATTGAGGAACTCACGCACCCACCTACGGCATCAAGCACCCATCAGAGCCTGCGGGAGCTGGAGAGCCCCCACTCCTGCTGTGATGCCCCCCATCACCACCATAGGGAACCCAGCACAGGGGGGTGCTGAAGGGGTGTCCCAGGGCTCAGTGGCCGTTGCAGCCCCCTCGGCTATCAGAGGCGCCAGCCCCGGCACAGCTTTATCTGTTGGCTGCAGTGCAGGGAGGGTTCAGGCCCATGAGAAGCTGAACTGGGCGCTGGGGTGCGGGTGGGATGGAGGGTTTGGGATGCACGGGATGGGCACATGGGGAGCAGGTCTGTGTGCACAGGGAGGGGCTGCACCCAGGGGTGCTGGTGTGAATGCACGGCCTCAGGGGACCCAACGCCTGCCTGTGCCCTGCCTATTCCCTGCCTGCAGCCCGTGAGTCAGGCAGCGGCGGGAGCTGGGGGGGGGGCTCCTGGGGGCCGCCCCTTTCCTGCCGGCGCCAGCCCCTCGCCCCAGCGCGTTTCCTGTCTCCGGCTGCTGCTATTTTCGGGCCGCGGTTGGGGAAGAGCCCAAAGTCGCGGCCGCGCTGGGGCCGGTGGCGGGGCTCAGCCCCCGCACGTGCACGAGGCACGCGGCCCCGGCCGGTGACACCCCCGGTAACGGACACCCCCACCCCCCCCTAAGGACGCTGCCGGGCTCAAACCCCCCCCTCCCGGTGCCGGGAGGAGCTTCCACACGGGGCGACACCGGCGGCACCCGCCCGCAGCATCCGCTCCCGCGACCTGCGCCGGCAGCGCGGGTCCCGCGGCACGGCCGGGGCAGGAACCGGAGCAGTTCCTGCAGCGCCTCCGGCTTCCCCTGCAGCTGCGGCGCGGCCGGGCCGGGACCACGCAGCGCCCCCGGGACCCCAAACAGCGCCCCCGGGACCCCAAACTCACCCGATGTGGTTTGTCCTCAGGCTGATCTCCAGCTCACGCAGGACCTTGGTGGACTCCTGCACCCTCCTCCTGAACTTCTGGGGGCAGAGCAAGGCTGAGCCGGCCCCCCCCCGGCTCCTGCAGCCTCCTGAGCCCCCCCAGGACCCCCCCATCCCCTCACCTTCCTCGTGACTCCCGGCTCCAGAAAGCTGCGCAGCTTTTGGATGTAGGCATGGGGGGGGCTCTTGACCTGGAACCGCTCCTGGGGAGCACAAGGGGTGTTGGTGGCACCAGAACTGCAGCACAGCCCCCCATAACCCCCCATAACCCCCAACCTGGTCGCAGATGAGGTCCCACTTCTTCTCGTTGTCGTACTGCCGCAGGAGCCGGGCTTTATCCGGGGGCAGGTTCATGGAGCTCTGGGGCAAAAGGGGGGAATGTCACTCCTGGGGGGCATGGGGACAATGCCACCCACTGAGGACACAGACAGGGACCCTGGCACTGGGAAGCACATGGGGAGAGCGGCGTGGCGGAGGGACAATGGTGTGGCACAGGGATAGAGTGGCACAGGGCAGCAGTGTGACGCGGTGACAGCAGTGCCACCAGGGCCATGTGCCAGCCACCGGCTGCACCAAATCTCGAGCATCCTTCCTGTCTGCTCCCGCTTCCTTGCCACAGATCCGCAGCCTCCAGTCCCTGACCGCAGTGCCCAGGGCACCGGGCATCTCCATGGTGGATACAGGGACCGGGATACAAGGCACCCCCTGGACTAGCAAGGACACAAACGGGATGCCCCGCTGGCAAAGGGGGATGCGGGGTGGCGCTGTCCTGGTGATGCCACCCTGGAGGCGGGAGGTGCCGTTACCGGGATCCGGTCACCACCGCAGCCGGGAGACGCCATCGCTCCACCCGCTCCGTGGCAGCTAAAATTATCCCTCCGTGGTCCCCCTCCGGGCCTCGCGAGCAGCAGGAAACCGGGACAACGCCTGGGCGAGGCCGGGCACCCCCGAGCAGGGGACAGCGCCAGGGGCATGGCAGCGGCACCGCCACCATGGGGTCCCCCTCACAGGAGCGATGCCCCCGCCTCCAAAGGGCCCCGCTATTGGCGCACCGCAAGCACCGGCAAAACGGGGCCCCTGCGGAGACCCCGGGCTGGCGGAGGGGACACGCAGGGGCCCCGCCGGGGGCACCGGGGGCGGCTTTGAAGCGCAGCCGCCCTCACCGGCATTCCCGCCGCTCGCTTCCTGCCTTTGTGGTGGGAGCGGGGCCGCTCCCGGCCGGGCACTTCCTCCGCCACCGCCCCCCCGCACCGGGGACCCCCCCTCGGTTGAATGAACCCGGTACCCCCGAGAGACCATCCCGCGACACCGGGGCTGGATCGTGTCCGGCCACCGGCGCTGCAGCCCCATCCCATGAGAAGCAGCCGGGACCTGGGGGGGGGTGGCAGCACCGAGGCCCCGCAGTGCCATCCCCCCAAAATGCCAGATTCCCGTCCGCCATCGGCCTCCCCCGGCAGGATGCACCCCCCGCCACCGGTCCCACCGGGACCGGCTCCCGCATCCGCCCCGCGTGGGACGTGGGGACGGGCAATGGGTCCCCCTAGCACCGGGGATGCCGGTGACCCCCCGGTACCGGCTCCCAGAGCCCCGCGGGACCACGCTCGGTATTTCCTGCCCGGCCGTGGCTTCCGCTGGCCGCGGCCACCACCAGGAGCCCCCGGTGTCACCCGGCCATGGTGGCCCTGCCGGAGCCTCCCATCCCTGCGGACCGGCCACGGCGACGCGGTGCTCCCGGTGACAGCGGCGGTGCCGGGGTCACCGCAGAGACACCCCCATTACCGGATGGCACCGCAGCCTTGGCCGGTCACCTCAGCGCGGTGGCCACCGCCCCGGCCGCGACAGCGGCCCCGGGACCGCGCAGGGACCCGCACCCAGCCCCGTCCGCCGCCCCGAAGGGACTTCCCGGGCAAAAAGCCCCGGGTCCCAAGGGCCCCTCCGGTGGAACCGGGAGCGGCGTCAGCCCCCGGGGATGTCCCGGGCCAGGCTCCCCCGCCCTGCGGCCGCTGCCCACCCCCGCGGCACCGCCGCTGCCCGCCCGCCCGCCCCCGGTTCCTCCTGGCGCCGGTGTCCGCCCGCAGCCGGACGCCGGGAGGGGAGCGCGGCGGCGGGGCGCGTCCGGGCCCGGCGGGCGCACCGGGAGGGGTCGCGGGTAGGGGCGGACGGGGAGGGCGCGGCGGGACCCGGAGGAGGTGCCCCGGGGACCGGGAACGGAGCGCGGGGGAAGCGCAAAGGGGAAAGGGGGGAGAACCGGGAACTCGAGGGACGCAGCAGGCGCCCGGGGCCACGGCGGGGATCGGGGTCTCACCAGCACCAGGGTGAAGCGCTCCTCCAGCTCGCAGGGCTCCGGCATCGGCATCTTGCCCGGGGCCAGCAGCCCGGGCCCCCCCACGGCCGCCGCCGCCGCTCCCGGTCCCCGGGGCAGCGCCTCCCCGTCCGCGCTCTCCACGTTCCCCATCCCCGGCCCAGGCACCGGGGGGCGGCGGGGGAGGCTCTGCCCGTCGCGTCCGACCGCCACCGCCTCCCGGCCCCGCCCCGCCCCGCCCGGCCCCGCCCCGCCCCGGACCGCGGCGCGGCGGCGACGCCAGGGGGCGCGCACTGACAAGCAGGGTAACGGCGGCGCCACCGGGGGGCGCTCAAGAGGAACGGCAGCCAGAGGAGAGGTACCGATTGGCTCTGCCACAGCTACGCCGACCAATGAGCGTCGCGCTTCTGTGCGGGGGAGGCGGTGTGTGACCAACTGCGTCTCTCGGGCGCGGCCGGTAACCAATGAGCGTCATCTGCGTTCGCCCCACCTCACTCCGAGGGGGCGGTGATTGGCCAATAGAACGAAGCGGGGGGCGGGGCTGCGGGCGCGCTGGCCAATGAGCGGCGGAGGAGTGGCGGAGTGGGGACCGTTCGAGGCCTGGCACGGACGCGGAGCCGCGCAGGTGAAGGCGGCGGCGGCGGCGCGGGGGGGCCCAGGCGGGGGGGGAGGGGCACCGGGCAGCGCCCACCCCGAAAGGGCCTCACTGGGGGGGGGGGGCGCGGTCCCGACGGCTCCAACCCTCCCTGGCCCTCACCCAGGGGGGCCCGGCCCGGCCTCGGCCGCTCCTGCGCCCTCCCCCGCAGGCCCCGGTGCCAAGTCCGGGCGGTTCCGGGCCCACGAGGGCTCCGGGTGCGGGTCCCGGTTCTGCATCGAGTGGGGCCGCCGTCATCGACACCCAAAGGGCCCCGGCTCTGGGCGCTGCCCCTGTGCCGCCCCCCCCCCGCCAGGGGCAGGGACCGGAGCAGGAGGAGGCCGCTCCGTGCTGCGGAGCTCCTCGGGGGCCCCATTACGGGCGCTCAAAGCCGCTTCCCAGCTGCCTGCAGCTCCCGCGGGGCCGGGCCCCCCCCCGGGGCACCCGCAAGGCCCCGCAGAGCTCGCACCAGCCCCTGGGAGCACCCCCGGGGCTGCGCCGCGGCTCATTTATCCCTATGGGGGTTTCCAGTGGGGTCCCCCTGACCCTGCACCCCTCCTGCAGCTTGAACCCCAGCCCAGCGGCCGGCGGCCCCCCCTGCCTGGCACCATGAACGTCTTCGACCGCAACATCAACTTGGATGCGCTCTTCAAGTTCTCCCACATGTGAGTAAAGCGGGGGGGGGGGGGGGCGGGCTCGGGGGGTCCCTGCTGACAGCCCCTCACTGTCCCCCCCATTGCTCGCAGCTCGGCTTCCACCCAGGAGCATCTCAAGAGGGTCTACGCCAGCTTTGCCCTCTGCATGTTGGTGGCGGCCGTGGGGGCTTACATCAATGTGGTGACCCACCTCTTCCAGGTGAGTGCCTATGGGGCGTCACTGGGGCGCCCGCCGGCTCGCGCCCCCTCTGCGTGGTGTGATTGATGCTGGGTCCCCATCTGCCTCTCCCCCCGCAGCTGAGCCTCCTGACCGGCCTGGGCGCGCTGGGGCTCATGGTGTGGCTCACGGCCACCCCGCACAGCCGCGACACGGAGCGCAAGAGGCTGGGGATGCTGACGGGCTTCGCCTTCCTCACCGGTGGGTGACACCGGGGACCCCCCCAGGGCCCGGTGGGGAGCGGGGATGAGAGCCCCCAATGGCTCCGGTGACTCCCGCCTCTGTCTTGCAGGCATCAACCTGGGGCCCCTGCTGCAGATGTGCATCTCCATCAACCCCAGGTAGGAGCAGCCCCCCCCTCCCGGTGCCCCGCAGTGCCCCCCCAGGCCCCATTCACCCCCTGTTCTCTCCCCCAGCATCATCCCCACCGCCTTCCTGGGCACCGCCACCATCTTCACCTGCTTCTCGCTGAGTGCCCTGTACGCCCGGCGCCGCAGCTTCCTCTACCTGGGAGGTGAGATGGGCCGGGGGGGGGTCTGGGGGCTCCCCATGGCAGGGCAGGGCCAGGCCTCACTCCCTGCCTTCTCCCTGCAGGATTCCTGCTCTCCGGCCTCACCCTGATGCTTCTCTCCTCCCTGGTTAACTCCTTCATGGGATCCACTTGGCTCTTTACGGTGAGGTCCCTTCTGTCTGCCAGGAGCCCCCCATGGGATGGGGGGATGGATGGATGGGTGGGTGGGTGGGCATCAGCTCCCACTGGTGACACCAACCCTATCTAACGTCCCCTCTCGCTCCCGCAGGCCAACCTCTACCTGGGGCTGATGATCATGTGTGGCTTCGTGCTCTTTGACACACAGCTCATCATTGAGAAGGCGGAGAGCGGGGACAAGGATTACATCTGGTGGGTGCTGGGGGGACACTGGATGGATGGGGTGGGACGGGATGGGTCGGGACAGGAGAGGCACCCCTGGTCTCATCCCCCCATCCCATAGGCACTGTGTCGATCTCTTCCTTGACTTCGTCAACATCTTCCGGGAGCTCCTCATGATCCTGGGCATGACCGAGGTGGGTGACGGGGCCTGGGCATGGCCTGGGGGGAACAAACCCACTCCTCAGAGCCACCCAGTGCCCAACCACCCCCTTTCCTCTCACAGAACAAGAAGAAGGAGAAGAAGTGAAGTGGCTCCAGGCTGAGGTGGAGCCGTCCCCCTCCCGTCCCCATCCCCATCCCTGTCCCCATCCCACCCATCCCTGTTCCCTCCGGTCCATTCCAGGGTTGCGCTTTGCTGCTGTGAGAAGCAGCCGGAAGCTTTCGCCTCTTGTGGGTTTTTCTCTTGTTCAAGCTTTTCTTTGATTAGAAGCTGGCCAATTTGTGGATCCTGCTGGAATTTGGCTCTCCCCGACCCCCCCTTTCCCACCTCCCCCCCACCCCCTTATCCCAGGTTCTGTATCCCACAGCTGACACATTCCGGAGCTTTCCAGAGTCACTGTGTCCCTGTGGTACCCGGGATGGGGGGGGGGCGGCGGGACCTGCCCGCAGCCAGATTCTCCTTTAGTGCCAAGAAATCCAATGGGAAGGCAGTGGCAGGGCTGGCGCGATCCGAACCGGAGCGATCCCAGTCCTGCCGCCGCCTCTCTTTGTACACCGGGATGATTCAATAAATGCTCAGAATGGAACCCTCAGACCCATCCCTGTGTCCATCCCTGTGTCTGTGTCCATCCCGCAGGCAGAGACCACAGTGGCTGCACAAGGACTACATAAATAAACGGGGGGGAAGACAAGGGGGGGGGCATCTTTATTGAGTTAAAAACCCGGCGGTGGGGGCTGTACACGGCGATAGCACCATTGGAGAGAACTGGGTGATGGGGGGGGGTAACGGGGCACCGGGACCCCCCCATCCCGGGTACCGGCGAGCAGGGATTGGGGGGGTGGAAGATGAGCGAGCGCGGCCGGGGGGGCTCAGCCCTGGCTGCCGCAGGAGGAGAGGCTGTCATAGAGCGAGTCACTGAGCGACTCCGAGTGCTCCAGCCCCGGGGGGCCGCGGCCCCCATCCCGCGACGCCGCCTCGGTGCTGCCCTCGTCCCCCACGTCCGAGGCGCTCGGGGTGCGGCTGCTGCTGGCGCTGAGGGCGGGCGGCAGCGGCGCCTCCGGGGACGCCCCTCGGTGCGCGGCGGAGCTGCAGGCGGGCGCCTGCGAGGGGGAACAGCGCGGGCAGTGATGGGGGTCCCCCCCCTGCTTCCCATCGGTACCGATCGCACCCCATTCCCCCCCTTCCCCACCCGTTACCAGTGGGGGCCGGTGCAGCCGCTCCAGCCCTGCCACGGGGCACAGGAAGGGGTCGGCAGCGCCGCAGGCTTTGGCGTTGGGGAAGGTCCAGTTCTTGCTCTGCTGGACGTGCCGCGGCTTCCCAGCATCGGCACCGGCGTCTGGGGGGGGACAAGGGAACTGGGGGGGTCAGCACTCTGCAGGGCCTCCCCATGACGCTCAATGGGGAGCTGAGCCCCCTCCAGCACCTTGTCCCCAGCATCCCCCGTGGGACACTGACCTGGGGGCCCGGCGCCGTGGCCGGGGGGGGCCGGGGGGCGGCAGGTAGGGGTGCTCTGGTGTTTGGGGGGCACCAGCAGCTCCTCGGCGCTCGGCACCTCCCGCTCCAGCGTCCGGGCCTTTCGCGGCACCTTGGTGCTGGCCGGTGGCCGCCCCGGTACGGCCCCAGCGGGCAGCGGCTCCGGGCGGCCCCGCGGCTTTGGGGTGCTCTTAGCGGGGACCCCCCCATAGTCGGGGGGCGGGAAGGTGCCGATCCCGCTGTCCAGTGTCCGTGTCAGTGACCCACAGGCTGCAGGCACAAGGGGAGGAATCAGTGCGGGGGGTCCATCCTGGTGCCCCCCATCCCACCCTATCCCACCCCCGGTGCCCCCCTCACCGGCGAAGTGCTGCGACGTCCCTGACTCGGACAAGCTCTCATCCGAGGGCAGCTCGTCCCGGAGCCCCACATCCGGCACCTATGGGAGGTGCGGAGGGTGAGCGGCTGCAGGGACAATGGGGAAGGGGGGTGTGGGGCTGGGGAGGTCCTCACCTTGTCGGGGGGCTCCCGCAGGTGCCCCACGATGCCGTTGCGGGGCGGGCGGCAGAGCCGGGGGTCTTTGGCGTCGGGGGGGACCCTCCGGAGGTCACAGAGCTCCCGCTTGTGCTCCAGGCGGCTCTCGTAGGGCGCATCCTTCCCGTCCACCCTGAGGAGCGCACGGCGTGGGGCGGGCACCCGGACCCGCGCCCCCCCCCACCCCACAGCGGGCACTGACCTGTCCAGGAGCTGCTGCATGAAGGTCTCTGCCGTCACCTCCTGGTACAGCACCGGGAGGTGCCCGGTGCCGCGGGGGGCGCCGCGCGGGCGCCCCTTCTCCAGCGCCAGCCCCTGCAGGAACGCGTGCTCCTCCCGCAGCGCCTTGCGCAGGTCCTCGGCCTTCTCCATCAGCTTCGAGATGTTGAGGCTCTCGGCCTCCAGCTTGCGCGCCGCCAGTTTGACCTCGCGGCGCAGCGGGGCGGGGGTCCCGGCCCACTCCCGCCCGCGGCCGCCGTCCCCGCGCCGGCTCAGCGCCGGCAGCTTGCTCCGCCGCAGCCCGAACCAGCTGGCCAAGCCGCCGGCCGCCTTCCCCTTGGCCTCGGCCGCCGGCGCCCGCTCCTGCCCCTGCAGCCGCAGCACGTTCTCCTCGATGCCCTTCATCACCTTCTCCTCGATGGCCGAGTGCGCGGCGGCGCCCGGCAGCGGGCCCGGACCGGGGGGCTCGGGGGCCGCCGGTGCTTTATGGGGCCCCGCCGCCGCTTTGGCTCCCGCCGGCTCCTCGCCCCGCGGGGCTTTGCCGGCGCCCGCCTTGGTGGGCAGCTTGGTGGGGCTGCAGTGGGGGCTGCGGGGGCCTTTGGCGGGGGGCGCCGGGGGGGCCCGCGGTGGGGTCCTGCCGCCGGGGGGGCGCCCCTTGCCCCCCGCCTTGCCGGGCTCCCCCATGGAGCCGGAGGAGTAGCACCGCGCCAGGGGCTCCCCAGCGTGCACCGGCTCGGGGTGCTTCAGGCTGCCCCCCAAACCCCCGCCCCGGGACGGGGGACGCAGCTCAGCCCCGTGGCCCCGCTCGGGCCGGCCCGGGCCGGGGGGCTCACGGCCCTCAGCCCCCCGCAGCTTGCCCAGGGCCGCCAGGCGCTCCTTGAAGGGGAGGTAGCCCGGCTCCGGCGGCTTCTTGCCGGGGCGCCGGGACGGGGCCGAGCCCCCCGTGCCCCGGCGGGTGCTGGGGGGGGAAGCTGCCGCCCGCTCGCCGCCTGCCGCGGGGCCCGGGGGCTGCTCGGCCGCCTCGTAGGGCCGGGCCGGGGGAAGGACGGGGGCCTCGGGGGAGCCGGGCTCGGGGGGGGCATCGGGAGAGGCGGCTTGGGGGGGAACCTCGGGGTTGCCGCTGCGACACGGGATCCTGGAGGCCGGAGCGAGCTGCGGGCTGAGGCGCAGCCCCGCGGGGGGGAGCGGCAGCTTCAGCACCTTGGGGGGAGAGGGCAGCGCGTTGGGGGTCCCCCCGGGCGACAGCGGCGCGAAGCCCCCCTCGGGGCTCTCCTCGCCCGGGGCGCAGAGCCCCAGGAAGGACGCGGGGTGCTCCCCCCCGCGCCGCTGCCGGGGGGCGCCCCCGAGCGCTTCCCCATTGCGGCGGCAGCAGCCGGGCTCCCCCCGCAGCAGCCGCTCGGCCAAGGCGCTGAGCCCCAGGCGCTCGTCGGGGGAGGAGCAGGGGCTGCCCTCGGCCCCCCGCCACCCCCCGGCAGCCCCCGGCGCCCGCAGCGGACACAGGGCCCATGCCGGGGCTGGGCACGACTCAGGGGAGCCGGGGGAGGCCGGGGGGGGCCCCAGCAGCGGGTCCGCCTCCTCCAGCTTGCGCAGCACCTCCAGGATCTGCGCTTTCTTCTTGAAGAAGGGGGAAAGGGCGTCCAGGGGCGCGGGGCTGAGCCCGGGGCTGCCCGACGGCACCGGCAGCATCACCTGCAGGGGCCAGGCACCGTCACCCCCCCGTGCTGGGGATGGCGGCTGCACCACTGGGGGCAGTGGGATGGGGACACAAGGGGCAGATGGGCCTGGAAAGGGCAATGACACGGCTCTAGGATGGCGACACCAAGGACTCAGGGAGAGGGGACAAAGGAGAGGACACCATGGACCCCAAAAGGGGGGTACCGCGGGCTGGGACACCACATTTCTGGGCAAGGCAATAGCAGGAGCTTGGGGAGGGGGGGCCAACGGGATGGGGGGGTCAGGAACGTTGGTACCCACCTCTGGCAGTGGGAGGCAGCACCCGGGGGGCAGCGGGGGAGGCGGCTGCTCGGCGCAGCCCGGCTCGGGGCTGCTGAGGGCCTCCAGGGGCACCGGCGGCAGCTGGAGAGGGGGAAGCACCGGGTTAGGTTTGAGGGGGGGCTTTGCCCTGTGCCCCCCCAGCCCCGGCCCTACCTGGGGCAAGGACCCGGCCGAGAGCTGCAGCTTCTGCTGGAAGAGGTCGCTGAGCGCCTGGTTCTGCCGCTCCAGCTCAAAGACCCGTTTCTTCAGCTTGATGCACTCCTCCCGCAGGTCCTGGATGGGGAGGGATGAGCCAGGAGCCCCCCATGTTCCCTGGCACCCCCAGGTCCCCCCTGACACCCACCTTCTGGTTGAGCAGCGCCTGCACCACGTGGTTGGCGACCTGGGGAGCAGAGGGGGGAGCCTGGTGAGGGCACACACAGCCCCGTGCCCAGCGCACACGTGTCCACACGTGTCCCACGCATGTCCCTGGGATACCTCGTCCAGGCAGCGCTCATACGTCTCCCGCTGGTTCTCATTGGCCTGGGCCAGGGCTGAGTTCTCTGCCTGGGGACAGAGAGGGGACAGCTCAGGGGGTGCCCCCCAGCCCGTGGGACCCCGCTTTTGGGGTCCGTGGGTCCTCTCCTCTGTCCCCCCTCCCTGGGTCCTTGGTGTCCCCATCCTTGAACCATGGCAGCGCCATTTCCAGGCCCAGGCCCATGGCACCAAGAGGACCCTCCTCTGCCCGGCGGGATGGGTGTCATGGGCGGCAGGGAAGCGCTGCCCTGCACCGTGGGGTCTGGGCACTGCCTCCCGGGTCCCGGCCCTTCTGTACCTCCAGCTCCCGCAGCCGCTGCAGCAGCTCATGGCTGGTGCCCGTCTCGCTCCCGGCTCCCGGCGCCTCGGCCACGCTCTCCGACATCGCGGGCTGCGGGGGGACAGGCGCGGGCCTCGTCACCTGCCCGGGAGAACGGCGCTGAGGGTGGGGACGGGGCCTTGGGGAGCCCCGGGGCTGTGCCCCGACCCCACCGGTACCCGGAGCCCTTCCCGAGCACGTAGGGACGCTGGGACCAGCCTCGGTCCCCGCACACGGGGATGTGCAGCAGCCCCGGGGCCCGCACCGGGACCAGCCCCGGGGCACCGGGATGTGCAGGCCCCCCCCGCCCAGGGGCTGGCACCGGAACGCGCAGCACCCGGTGCACAGGACCGCGGCTGCAGACGGGCCCCCCCTCCCCGGTGCCGCACACCCCGCTCCCAGCGGGGCTCCCCCCCGCCGCCGGTGCCGCTCGCCCTGGGACAGGCACCGGCCCCGAGCACCGGCCCCGCGCACTCACGCCTGCGGCTCCCGGCGGCGCCGCTCGACCCCGTTCAGCGCGGCCCCGGGGCCGATCCCGGCAGCAGCGGAGGCTCCATCCCGGCCCGGCCCGGCCGCGCTATTGTTGGGAGGCGGCGGCCCCGGCTCCGCCTTCCCGCCGCGGCCGGGGAGGAGCCGGGGCCGCCACCGCCTCCGGTGCGCGGCTCCGCCAGCGCCGGCCCCGAGGAACCGGCGCGGGGGGGACCGGGGCAGCGAGGACCGGCGGGAGAGGAAGCACCGGGTACCCCCGGGGGTAAAGGGCACCCCATGGAGAGGGACCCCCCTGGAGCACGCTTTGGACGGGGACCCCCAGAGCCTGAGCACCCCTCAGGGTGTCCCCGGGGCTCCAGGCACAGACCCCGCACCCCAGCGAACGGGGCCGGGATCGGGGCTCACCCCAACTCCGCCGCCTCTTCCCAAGCAACGCACCGAGAGCAGCAAAACAACCGGAGCCTCCGGCCCCGCTCGGGGCACGGGCACGGGGGGGCCCTGTGCGATGCTCCCCGCCTCCCCACCGAGCCCCGTCCGGTCACCCCAACCCCTGGCCCGGATGACCTCGGCCTCAAGGCCCGGGTGCCGCCGGTCCCTGCACCGGGTCCCCTCGCTCGTGCTGTCCCCGTGCCCCCCCCGGTGGGTCCCGGTGGTGCCCGCGGGCCCCGCGCCTGCCCCGGCGCAGGAAGCGGCCGCGGCTCCGGCTGCGTCACGGGGGAAGTGAGGCTCCGTCTGGAGGGGAAGAGCAGCCCGGCGCCCCCCACCCCCAGCCCGCGGCGGGGGCACCACCGGGAGTCCCCATAGAGGGACGGTGCGGTCGGTCCCTGCCCCAGCACGGGGGCACCCAGAGCCCGGGATGTGGCCCCATGGGTGGCTTTGGCCTGCCCCACACTGGGGACATGGGGGTGACAGCCCCCATTGCCCACAGCCGCGCTGGGTTGCTGCAGGACACGCTGGGGACAGCCCGGGGACAGGAGGGATGCGCCAGGGACAGCAAGGACACCCTGGGGACAGACGAGTGGGATGAGGCAGATACGGCCCTGGGGCAGCAGGGACATGTTGAGGACAGATTGGACATCCCAGGGACACTGGGGACAACCGGGATGCACTGGAGACACTGGAGACAACTAGGATCCAGTGGGGATGGCGGGGGTGCAGTGGGGACACTGGGGACAGCCGTGATGCACTGGGGACAGCAGGATGTGGTGGGGACAATTGGGATGCAGTGGGGACTCTGAGGACAGCAGGGATGCAGTGGGGACAGCCGGGATGCAGAGGGGACAACTGGGATGCACTGGGGACACTGGGGACAACCAGGATACACTGGAGACAGCAGGATGTGGTGGGGACAATTGGGATGCACTGGGGACAACCAGGATACACTGAGGACAGCAGGAGCACACTGGGGACAGCAGGGATGCAGTGGGAGCAGTGGGGATGCAGTGGGGACACTGGGGACAACCAGGATGTAGAGAGGACAGCTGGGGACAGCAGGAGCACACTGGGGACAGCGGGGATGCAGTGGGGACAGCGGGGACAGTGTGTGGGATGGAGGACAGTGGGGGACGCGCTGGGGACACGCGGGACACGGGCAGGACGAGCGGGCAGAGCCGGGCTCGGCCGAGTTGTACCGGGAACACCCCGGGGCGCGCCGGGAGCACGCGGGATGCTCGGGGGGCACCAACCGGGGACACGCGGGAGGAGGGGACCGGGGCACCCCGCGCCGCTCGCCCCGCTCCCGGTCCCCGCCCCACAGCGCTGCGGCCTCCCCGGGGCACCCCCTCCCCTCCCCGCCGCTGCGCGACCGGACTCACCGGGGGCTACGGCGGGGCGGCGGCGGCGCGGGGCGGCATGGCCGGGACCGGGACCGGGACCGGGATCGGGACCGGGGCCGGGGCTGGCCCGGCGGCGGCGGCCGCGGTGATGTCATGGCTCCACCGGGCCGGCTCCTCCCTGCGCCCCCGCCGCCGCCAATCCGAGCCCGGGGGCCGGCGGGGGGGGGGCCCGGTGCCACCACCGCCTCCGTGCACGGGGCCTCCCCCATCGCGGGGACCGGAGGTGCCCGGCACGGACCCGGTCTCTGAGCCCCCCCTCCACCCAGCCCTGGTTCCCCTCCGGCCCCATCCCGCCCCCACTGCAGGACACGGACACAGACACTGAGCTCCATCACTTTATTGTGCGGTTCCCCATAGGAGCCCCCCCCCCTCCGGGGTCCCCCCACAAGGAAGACGGGAGCCGGGGTCCCAACAGCTCCTGGACGATGCTGGACGCCTCCTGGAGCCGCTCTCAGGTCCCGGCGCTCCCAGATCCCGGCCCCACGTTCCCGTTGGCGGCTCCATGGAGCTCGGTGGAGGCAGCGGCTTCCTCCGGTGCGAGGGGGCTCTGCTGGGATACGAGAGGCAGGGGGTGGGTGCAGGAGCAGTGGGGATGGCTGCGAACCCCCCCTCCCCCAGGCCCAGGCTGCTGTTGCTCCTGCTGGAATTGGCAATTCCATGGGCTGGGAGCGCCAATGGAGCGGGAGCAATTTCCTTTGGGCTCCTGCTTGAAACCAACAGCTACAGTGAACTGCAGGTCTTCAGTGAGGGCCTGGGGGGGAGCAGGGCTGGGGCTCCCCCACGCAGCACCAGGGTGGCACTGAGCAGCCATGGAGCCAGGGCACCCCCTGGCACGGGG
The DNA here is from genome assembly GCA_039720435.1 of Amazona ochrocephala. Lineage (NCBI taxonomy): Eukaryota > Metazoa > Chordata > Aves > Psittaciformes > Psittacidae > Amazona > Amazona ochrocephala. Next base: position 2,822,666 of record CM077900.1, read on the forward strand.
TGGAGCGACGCCGTGGGGCACAGAGCCCACGGGTGGGCGCATCTCCAACCCCATGAACAGGAGACGGGGGGGCCCCAAGGCTCTGGGTCCGTACCTGCAGGTCGGGGCCCGGGGGGAAGCCGCTGCCCCGCTCCTCGGGCTCCTCCAGACCCAAGATGTCGATTGCGGCCTCGGCCACGTCTCGCAGGGCCGGATCCAGCGCCACGGAGGGGTCAAAGAGCAGAGGGGAGGGGGGGCACTGGAGCCCATCGCCCACCACGTCCAGGTCCTGAGGACAACACCCGGAGCCTCAGCGCCCGTGGAGGTGCCTCCTCCAGGAGCACCCCCAGGGCCCCGCTGGTTTGGGCTCTTTAACCCCATTTCCGAGGGGTTTAAGCTGGGCAGGGCGGAATAATCCAGGATTAAACCCCTCGTGTATTCCCGATGGGAAAAGAGGGGGAAAATCCTCTTTAGAAAGCCCTAAATAAGGATTTAAATGAGAGCACAGCGGGTTGGGGGGCTCCGAGCCTCCTGCCCCCCCTCCCTCCCCAAGGGACTCCTGTGCCCTAAGGCAGCAAGAACCAACATAATCCCCTTGGATCTGTGCTCGGGCGGGGGGATTGACCCCATAGAGCCCCACAGGAGGCTTCGGGGGGGTTTTGCTGCTGGGCCCCACTCACATCACTGAACTCCAGCGGGAGGCTCTCAGAGGGCTGCAGCTCGGCCGCGCTCAGGTACAGCTCCGTGGGGGCTGCCCCCAGCTCCTCGGCCCCCCCCGGGCCCTGCTCGGGCACGTACATGGGGGGGGGCAGGCGGAGGTGCAGGGGGCAGCTCGGCTCCGCACCCAGGCTCAGGGGCACGGCTCTGGGGCAGGGCACGTCCTCGGAGCCCCGGCAGGGCCGGAACAGTGCCTGGCTCGGGTCCTGGCAGATGTCTGCGGATGGGGTCAAGGGAAAACACCCCCAAACGGGGATAAACCCCCCCACTCATCCCAGGGCAGGACCCCCCCAGCCCCTCGCATGGAGCTATCCCAAAGGCACAGCGCCCTCCCGGTGCACGCACACACAATACTTTGGCCACAGGCAGGAGCTCAGTTCCGGTGCTCCCATCTTCCCAATGTATTTGCCTTCCCAATGGAAAACCTGTTCCTGCCCGAGGTGTAAATGGGATTTCCTGCCTTTAATCACAACCAGATCCACCCCAAGCGAGGAGCTGCAGCCCAAGCCCATCCCTGTCCCCACAGCAAGGCTCCATCTCCATGTGGATGACAAGGGGAAGGAGGTTCTGGGTGGGAATCGAGGCTTTCAGGTCAGACACAGCCACAAATCCCCCCTTGAGCTTCGAGAGCCACATCAAGTAGGGAGAGGCACCAGATTTAACCCATTTTCCTAAGCTGTCCATAGGGCAGATGTGGAGGGGGAAGTGCCTCTGAGAGGGCACATCTGGATCTGTCTGGACAACCCAGCTCAAGCACTGCCTTTAGAGGCAGCCATAAAGCCAATGGGAGAAGCTCCACCTGCATCCCAGCACTGGGTTCATCCCTTTCCTGCATCCCAGCACTGGGTTCATCCCTTTCCTGCATCCCAGCACTGGGTTCATCCCTTTCCTGCATCCCAGCACTGGGTTCATCCCTTTCCTGTATCCCAGCACTGGGTTCAATCCCATCCCTGTATGGGCAAAGGGAAGTGGTGTTGCTGTCAACAGAAGCTGAGCCCAAGGAATCCCAACCCCACTTTTCCCACTCTGGAGCTCCGGCTGCTCCAGAGGGATCCAGCCTGGCTGTGGTGTGAGCTCCATGAGCACTGGAGAGGAACCACAGCAGCTCCCTGGGAGCCAGGGTGAGGAACAACCAAAGCCAGGCAGTGAATGCAGCTCCAACATGATCCAAACCTGCCCCAGGGCACATCCACACGATCCCACTTGGACAGGGAACTGGAGACCCCGCTGGGATGCTCCAGGCAGAGGCTCCTGTTGCTCCCACACGAATTGGTTGATCCACGGGGATGGGAGCACCAACAGACCGGGAGCTGCTTCCTCTGGGCTCCTGTTTGAAACCAGCAGCTACAGCAAACCGCTGGCCTTGATTGAGGGCCAAAGAGCGAGAGGAGGAGGAAGGGACACACAACGCCAGCAAACAGGAATGCGGGATCAAAGGATACGGGCCAGGCAGTGCCTGGTCATGGGCAGGGACTGGTTGGAGCAGCGGACGTCATCCACGAAGGCCAAGCAGCGCTGGCTGGAGCGGGTGGTGTGGGCCTGCGAGGCAAGAGCAGGGCTCAGAGCTCACAGTACCCGTGTTCTGCCTCCAAAGCACAGCAAGAGCAAGGGCTCAGCACCCTTCAGCTCCTCATCCTGTCCTTCTCCTTCCATTAGACAGAGCTGAGATAAGGCAGGACTCAACTGCAGGAGGGAGAACTTCTCAGACTCGGCTTAAGGCAGTTCCTGGAATGCTTGGAATTGTGAGACAGCTCTGAAGTGGCTGCATTCAGTCTCATGTGTATCCAAAGGGCCTGCCTTTGGGTCCCCACCAAACCAATGGTGTCACCGCCCTATGGAGTGTTTCCCACCCTTTTATCCCTGAGGAAATCCAGGCTCTCTCTGCCCCATCCCTCTCTTCCCAAAGCGCACATTCCCCAGCCCCACACTTGAACCCTGCTGAGAGCACCTTGGCGATGCTTTAACCAACACGGGTACCACTGGGTCCAGCCTGCAGGGAGGCTGCTCCAGAGGCCGGGATGGCCCCGGGAAGGGCCATGGGGCCATTCCCGGCCCCGGGCTCACCTGCTGGGCCGCGCTGTCGGAGGCCAGCGCGCGGCGCTCCCGGAGCTGCCGGTGCAGCAGCGCCTCCACCCCGTAGCGCTGCCGGTAGCGCCGCAGGCACTTGAGGCGCTTGAGGCTCTCCCGCTCCTTGGCCAGGAGCCCCTCGGCGCCCGTCAGGAGGCTGCTGCCTGTGGGGAGGGAGGGGGGGGTCAGAACATCCGCCCCGCTTCTATCCCATTCCCTGCCAGTGGTACCCAGAGCTCTGGAGAGCATCCGGTGCAGCTGGGTTGGATGCATGAGCTGGAAGCGGTGGCAAAGCAGATCCCATCCCAAATAGGTTTGAATCATGGAATTGGGCTGGAAAGGGCCTTTTATCACCCAGTCCATGGGCAGGGACCCCTTCCCAGTAAGATCCTTTGTGATTCCCGCAGCAGAACAGGGGTTTCTCCAAGTCCAGCTCCTGGTGCCTGTTCTGGAAGCTTCCCAGAGCTCTCCCAGCTGTAATTACAGGGCAAGAGCTGCTTTTCCATCCCTGGGTGGCTGTAAAGAGCTCTACCAAATTGTCAGGTACCAAACTGCAGCTATTTTTATGCTCCATGGCCTTTTCCAGCAGGAGCTATTCTAAGGCCATGCTGGAGCTGCATCTGTGCTGAGCAGGGCTACGGGATCACAGCACAAGTGGTGGAACCAACCTTGGCTGCTCCACGCAGGGCCTGATGGCTGAATCCATGTGTTTAGAACCCCCAAAGCAGGAAATCCCATCCAAAGCAAGCACTTTTGTCTCAGGATTCCCTTTGTACTCCCATTTCCTGACAACTCTGAAGAGCAAAGGAACTTTCCCAATGCCACGATAGCATCTGCAGGCACGAGGCCAGCCCCGCACCACCTCCTGTGGTGGTTTCAGCCCTTCCCAAGGCAAACCCCCCCCAGTTGGAAGAGCAAAGCGGGGGGGCAGAGAGCTGCAGTGCTTGCCTATGGCCTCGTGCTCGCCCTTGCGGCTGTGCAGGAACCGCCGCTTCTTCTCCTTCAGGAGGTGCTGGAGGCGCTTGAACTGGTCGATGTAGAGTGACTGGAGCCGGATGAGCTTCTCCCTCATGATGAGAGCCACCTCCTCGGCTGTGTACACCCCGGCGTGCCTGGAAGACACCCAGCAGAGCCCATTGGAGCTGCTCTCCTCACCTGCATCACACAGAGCCAGGGAGAGGAGGAGGAACACCCCACTGATGAATGGGGACTCCTCACAACCAAGACTTGGGAGCCTCGGAGCCCCAAGTGCAACTGCACCACCAGTAACATCACCCGTAACCACCCCCTTGGTGCCACCCAGAGCTCGCAGCACCCAACCCACTTGAGGGGATCCTCCTGGTCGCTGTCGATGCTGTCGGCCTCGCTGTCCGGGTCCCCTCGCCACGTCTGCTCCACAGTGACAGGGTCCTGCTCCCCATCGCTCCAACTGTCCTCATCTGCAAGATACAGTGTCAGGACATTACCCCTCATCCCGTGCCCGCCTGCACCAGCACAGCACATGCAGACACCCCAGAGAGGCTCTGCCGCTGCACTGGACCTGCTGAAGCAAGTCCAGAGGACACAAGGATGCTATGGGGCTGGAGCAGCTCCTGTATGGAGCCAGGCTGAGAACACTGGGGCTGGAGAAGAAAAGCTCCGTGGAGAGCTCAGAGCAGCTTCCAGTGCCTGAAGGGGACTACAAGGATGCTGGAGAGGGACCTGCATCAGCAACTGGAGAGATAAGACAAGGGGTGATGGGGTCAGGTTGGACATAGGGAAGTGAAGGTGATGGGACACTGGAATGGGTTGGATGCTCCATCCCTGGCTAGGTCGGACAAGGCTTGGAGCAAGCTGCTCTAGTGGAAGGTGTCCTTGCCCGTGGCTGGATGAGCTTTAAGCTCTCTAAATCCCAACCCAATTCCATGATGCCAGAAGGGATTTCCTGTCCTGTGGCCCTTACCCAGGATGCGAGTGGCTTCACTGCGGCTGCTCTCCGCAGGCTGAGCGCCCGCCTCGGCGCGGGCATAGGCGCTGAGCTGCCACAGGAGGTTCTCACTCCCTGTCCCAGCATGGGGCTTCCTGCCCTGCGCCTGCAGTGCCAGCGCGTTCCTCCGGGCGTGCTCCGCACACAGCGAGGTGCTGGGGAGAAAACACAGGCTCAGCACCACCCCGGGGCACAGCAGGATCAGCCCCTGGAGCCAGGCAACGCCTTTGCCTGCAGGCACACACAGCACTGAGGTGGCACAGAGCTCGGTCCTTAAAGCCACTGGGGTGAGCCCTGCTCCCAGCCATTCCCACCTCACTTCCCACTCTGGCCCACAGCAGCTCCTTGGTCCCAGCGGGAATGGAGACACCCAGTGGCCACATTCCATGAGGGCAGCTGGGCTCTGCTGCTGCGCTCACAGAGCACCAAGGTCCTTCCCTCCCCATTTTCTATCACCAGAGAGGCACAAGCACACCCAGGCCACCAGCTCCACCCCACCAGAGGGTCTGTGCTGAGGATGAGCCATGGGCACGGGCTCAATGAGCCTCAGCAGAGCTGCAGGTCCTGCATCACTGCAGCCACCTGACGATGGACCAGCGAGCAGACAACCCCACACAGCACCCAGCACCCTTCTCTAGCTTCAAACACCCCCTACGGAGCGAGCCCCTGGGCTGCAGGGCGGCAGCAGCACCAGGAGGAGCTCCTCCTGCTGTTAGGGTGCACTCACCCATCCTTCTTCTCCGTCTTGGGCGCCGCGTTGGGGCAGCGCCTCCCGTTCTTGGCGGACACATAACTGCACTGCTTGAAGGGGGCAGTCCTGTCCTCAAGGATGTGCTTGATGCAGAAATCCTGCCCGTCCAGGCGGGGCAGGGAGCAGGCCCGCGGGGTGAACGCGCAGGCCAGCGGCTCCTGCGCCCGCGGCACCGGCGGGAGGCGCCCGCGGCTCGATGGTAACACGTGGATGCGGATCCGGTTCATGCTTCCGAGCTGCGGAGGGACCGGGAGCTGAGGGGGAGACACAGGAGCTCGCTCCATCCCGGCGCTCACTCCTGTTCCAGGGACATCTCCCCACTCCCGGCGCCGCTCCCTGCTCCCAGTACATCCCAAGGCACCCCGATGCCCATCCCTCGTCCCGATCCATGCAGGCACATAGCGCTGCATCCCCCTATTCCCAGTGCATCCCAGTGTACCCGGTACACACCGATGCTCACTCCTGATCCCGGTCCATTTCCCTGTACCCCTCCAATCTCCCGTTCCCGGTGCACCCCCCCCCCGCACATCCCGGTCCATCCGGTCCCTCCCGCCGCACACGTGCTCCAGCTCCCACCCCGCCCCCCGCACATGCGCAGTCCCTGCCGCCCGCCTGTCCCCGGCGCCGCCATTTTGTCCGCGGGCGGCGGGCGTGCGGGGAGCTCCGGGGAGCGGCCCGGGCAGCGCCAGCGGAGCCGAGAGCGGCGGGGGGGGGGGCGGTTCCCGCAGCCGGTGCGGGGGCAGGGACCGGGGCAGCGGTGAAGCGCTGCAAGGGCCGCACCGGGGACGGGCGCCGCCGCCGCCATCTTACCTCGCTGCCGCCCGGCCTCCCTGCTGCCTCAGCGCACCGCCCGCCCCGACACCTCATTGGCTCACCCGCAGCCAATCAGCGGCGGGTGCGGAGAAGCCGGTGCCGGCGTGGTTGGCGGGAGCAGCTGTCACTCCTCCGGGATTAGCCACGCCCCGTGGGTCGCGTGAGAGCGGCGCGGCGGGAAACCCGCGCGTGTGCGCTGGGGGGTTGGGGTTCGTAACCGCGGAACCGGGAGCGGTGCCCGGTAACTGCGGCTCCGTAGCCATAGAACGGGTCTCGGTGCGCCACAAGAGCTTCCCAAGCGCACAGAACGAGCTCATTGCAGGGTGGGAACGCTGCCCCCTCCGGATTGGGCCCTGCACAGCCAGCACCCAGCACAGGGCTGCTTTGCCTCGGGGACGTGCCTCCGGGTGCGATCCTACCCGGTGTCTGAGCCACGCCTCGGCAGCTTCTCTGGGCCCCTGCCCCCCGAGCGCAGCATCCCCGGAACAACCCCACAAAGCCCCATTCCCATTGGTGGTGGGTCTGGGAAGTGGGATCTGCAGCAGGGGGTGAGGGATGGAGACGGGCTCCCAAAAGCAGAGCAGCTCCATCACTCCCAGTCCCTGCCTTCCCCTTCATCTCCCACATCCCTCATCACCCCCAATCACCACCCCCCCAGATTAAAGGCAAGAAAGCACTAAGATATAAGTTACTGCTTAAATTATTTGTAAAACGTCTTAAATTTTCTGTGACATCTTTTAAATACCCCCCAAACCCCCCCACAACGTGTGTTCCCCACAAGGGGGGGCAGGGACTGAGCCCCCCATTAATGGCAGGTCAATGGAGGGGGGGAGGGAAGGAGCAAGGACCAGAGCAAGGGGGTTTGATCCTTTCACAGCTTCACCAACGCCCGCTCTAAATAGCAATAATAAAAGTTATATTATAATAAAATAGTTCTCTCGTGAGGCAGTGGAGCCCAAAGAGCCCTTTTGGGGCAGCCCAGGGCTGCTGGGCTGACTCAGTAGTAAAAAGGAGGGGGGGTTACTTAGGCAGAGGGGGCAGCGGGGGGGGCGGTTCTGATGGCAGTGGCGGGGGCCGGGGTTTGTCCGTGCTTGGGGCTGCTCTGGCACCGCTGGAAGCCCGGGGGGGGTTCAGGAGCTCCCCATAGGAGTGGAAGTCGAAGGCGGGCGGGGGGGTGGGCTGCATGCCCTGTGCGCTCAGCAGCGAGTGCAGCATGTTCACTGTGTCCTGGTAGTCACTGGCCTGGCTGGAGCTGTGCCCGTTGGCCCCCGAAGGCCCCTTGTCCAGTTTGCTGTGGGGCCCCCGTGCTTTGGTGGCAGCAGCGAAGGGGAGGCCGCCCCCGTCCGTGGGGAGATGGGGGTACGGGAAGGGCGCCCCAGGGCCCTTGGAGGCTTTGCTGCCTTTGGGCTGGTGCTCATGGGCTGCGGTGGCCACCTCCTCGGGCAGAGGCCTCTTGCGGGAAGAGGAAGAGGAGAGGGGCCCGTAGCTCTTGTGGGGCACAGCCCCGGGCTGGCCGCTGTGCTTAGAGTCCCCGGGGCGCTTGGTGACAGCGCCGCTGGGCCCAGCGCCGAGCTGGGGGGGGAAGTGTTTGTGCGAGTGGTGGTTGTGGTGGTGGTGGTGGTGGTTGGAAGAGTGCCCCTTGTGCTTCTCCTTGTGCTCCCGGCTCTTGGCGCCGCCCTCGTCCGAGGAGCTGTGTCTGTCCCCGCCTGGGGGCACCTTGATGCGCATCTTGATCTCCTCCTGCTTGGAGGGCAGCGGCCTCTCCCCAGAGCCCCCCGCCACCGGCAGCCTCAGCTTCAGCGCTGAGGCTTTGTCGCCCTTCTCTGGGTTCTCGGGGCCGCCGATGGGGATCTTCAGGATGATGGGCGATGGGTCCCTATCCTGCACCTCCCGCTGCTGCTGCACCAGCAGGTTCTGAGCAGCGTAGGCGTACTGGGACCTCACATTGGCCTCCATGTTCTCCAGTTGCCTCTTCTGCGCCGCCAGCTCCTCGGCGTGCTTGGCTCTGTACTCCTTGAGCGACACCTTGGCTGCCGGCGTGTTCTTGCTGCCCTGCTTCTGATAGGGGACCCCATCCTGCTGCCCGGGGTGCTCAGCACCGCAGCTCTCACTAGTCCGGTGGCTCTGCGCTGGCTCCAGCTTGGCCGGGGGGTACCAGTGCTCCTGCTGCTGGGCCACGTCGCTGCTCTGCTCGCTGGGGGAGTCGGGTGCGGGCGGCAGCGCGGCGCCGGCGGTGGAGGACGTGGACATGCTCATCAGCCCCGCAATGTTCATGTCCGAGCTGTTGTTCCTGGAGATCATGTTGAGGATGGTCTGCTCCGACAGGCTCTCATCGTCCCCGTGCTCGTCAGCCTTGGACTTCCGGGCTGCCTGGGAGGCCTGGAGGGAAGGCAGAGAGCACAGGGTCAGCTGCGGCTGGCCCAGGGCTGCTGGGAGCAAGCTCTCCCTTAGGTCCCCTTTATCCCCATCCCTCCCCATGGGGGAAAAGCCCCAGGCCATGGTGGTGAGGTTGAAACCTCATCATCTTCTTCACAACAGAGCTCAGTTTGGTGCTGAAGCAACGCTCTGCAGATGCAGTGCCCCCACTGCCCCGCAGTACTGCACTGGCACCGTGAGGCACCACACACAGGACACCAGAGCAGCTCCTTACCCTCCAGTTGCGGATGCGCTTGAGCCGGCTCGGAGTCTTCTCCAGGATCTGCAGGAACTCATGGGTCAGCTCTGCAGAGGAGACACAAAACCAGGCCCCTTGGTCAGACCCAGCCAGAGCAGCACTTGTCAGGGCACCCCCTACTCGCTGCTGGATGGAGCTACTGCTGCCATGGAGCTACTGCAGGAGGGGAATACTGCGAGCTACCATCACTGACCACATTTAAACTCCTCTCCCTCGGTGCCTTTTGCCATCTCTGGTGGACCACAGAAGCTGCTGCTGCACTGAAACCTTGGCAAGACCTGAAGCCCTGGAGTCCCTGCAGTGCCCATTGGCCGGGGCTGAAGGCAGACCCAGGACCAGAGATGCCAACACAACAGAAGAGCCTTTGTTTTTTGGGGGGAAAACCTCGCTCCCAAACTTACCATCTAAGAGTTCCAGAGTTACAGTGCCATCAACGTATTCCCACCAGTGCTTCCCGTCCGTGGAGACTGGGATCTCCCAGTTGGACCACTTACAAGCCAGGTGGATACAGACGCAGGCCACAACGGGAGGGGTGTACTGCAGGCTGAAGGTGGTCAGATGCAGGCTGACGGCACCAGCAGGGAGAGAGAAACAGAAAGCCATGAACTCCCAAGCCTGACCCTCAGCACTCACCAGCGCCCACTGACACCACTGCACGGGGTGGGGACACAGGGGGGACATCCCCGCGGGGTCCTTCCCCCGCTCCAACCCTGCAGTCTCCAGCCCTGCTCCTGCTGGGGCTCATTTGGGTGCAGGCAGCTCTGGTCAAGGCTCTGCCAGCCCCGAGCTCTGCTGTGGGCTCTGCTCCAGGCAATTCCAAGCGCAGCTCCTGGGCTGGCTCTTCCCAAGCTGAGGAAGAGCACTGAGGGTGTGGGTGGCACCAACGGGACAGCTCAGACACCAGCACTGGGAGGTGTGAGAGGGAAGCAGCGATGCCCTGAGCACGCATCCTGCTCTCTACCTGCAGGAACATGGGGTCCCATTAGGAGCACCCCATGGGAATGGCAGCCTCCTGATGGCAGGACCTGCATCTCCTCACCATGCTGGGGTCAGGCCACACTGCTCAGGGCAATGCAGACGGACAGGGAGCTGCAGCTCACGCTGCTGCTCCAGACCAAGAAGCCAAAGGCAGGGAATTGGGAGCCTTTGGCCACTGCCAAGGTAAGAAGTGGAGCTGGGTGCTCAGAGAGCCTGAACTCTGCCCTGGGATGATGCCAGAAGGAAGTTCAAGTTAAAACACCTCTATCTGCCTCATCAATCCAACTCCTCACTCTGGGCTCTCCTGGCATCACTTTGAGGCCACACTGAGGCCGCATGTCCTCCTTTCCACCTGGATTTCTTCCCATTCCAATCTTAACTTGTGATTCCATTGCTGCTGCAGGGATAAAACCCATCTCAGGGCTGCCTTTCCCTACACACGTTACCAACAGCACCTTCCTTTCGGAAACCCACACGGTGCCCATGGATCAGAGACCACCTTCAACAACCGCTCACCCCAAGCCACGGGCTGGGAACCAGCCCCTGCCAGGGCTGATCCCGGCTTTTCCCTCCCATCCCACCACTCCTGGGAGCTCTTCTCCATGTCCACGCCTCATTCTGCTCCCAGTGTGAGCTCCTGAAGCCGCTCATCCAGGGAAAGCAAGGCTGGAAGTGCTGGGATCAGCCCTGCAGCGAGGATCTAGGGCCAGTCCCACAGAGCATTCCCAATGGGAAACCCAAAGGCTTTCTGTTGCTTCCAAGGCTCAAGAACAAGACTTTTCCCTTGTGAGGCCTCACGCCTGTATCCAACTCCCCCTTTATCCTCCACATCAGCCTTTTGGGGTACAGCCAGTCCCTGGTGCCAACCTTCACAGCCCCACTTCAGGGCTAACCCTGCAGTGAGACCCCGTCCATGCATCTCCAGCCTCCCTTTGTGCTCGGGGCAGGGGTTTGAGCCTTCACAACCACCTCACTCCCCATAAAACAGGTTCTGAGCATCCCATCATGATGCTGCAGCTGGTTCTGAGCAGGAGGAAGGGCTCAGAGCCAACACCACTGGCTCAGAGGCTGCCCCGTGCCCGGGGTCACTGGTGCCACTTCTCCTCCAGTTAAGACCCTCTGCCAAATATGAAGCGATTGTAAAGTAATAACCTGTTGGTAGCCATGAAATAGGAAGTTTGGGCCAAGTCCTTGCTGGCTGCAAGAGAAAAGGAAAGAGCAGGGGGTCAGCGCGTGTAAAGTGACAGGTATCACCATGCTGCAGCCCAATCCAGGCCTCTCAGCACCACCCAGACCCACAACAGTGCGAGTGCCCCGCAGCAAGGAGGGTTTCAGAGCTCAGTGCCCGTGGAGGGCGCTGCTCCTGGGGCACTACAGGGGCTTTGCAGCACCCAGGGGAGGTTACACAGAGGAGCAGCCCCATCACTCACCTCGCACCAACTGCGTGCACTTCACCACGTGGGTATGGGGGTGGTCAATGGTGATCTCAAAGCCTGGAAGAAGACAACGAAGGCATCAGAACCCCATGGACCAACTTGAGGGGGCTTTCTCCCTTCCCTCCTGCAGCCCCTGCTCTGCTCGCAGCCACAGAACTTGGGTTCTCCACTCATAAACCCCAGAGCTGCTGCTCCCGGACCTCCAGAAGCAGCTTGAGAGCCCTCAGTGCACACAAACCAGCTCAGCACCAGCAGGACAAAGCCTCTCAGAGCAGCTGGGAGGAAGGAGGGGACAATGGCATCGGCTCAAAGGCATCTGCCACCCAAAACGCTAAGAGGAAGCAGACGCCTTCCCTTTGAAGGAGGCTCCAGCACTGCAGAGCTTCAGCCTCGCTGCAGCTTCCCATTCACTGTGGGCATGAAGCTCCAAAGGGATGGGGGAAGTTCAAACCAGTCCATGTGTGCAGCGGATTTGGTTCTTCCCATGGGGAATGCTTCTTCCCATGAGGAATATTCTAGAAGCAGCAGGATGGTAAAAGAGCAAGAGAAGAAGCTGCAGTTTGGCCCCTGCTTTGCCAGCACCAACCCCTGGGGTCCTGGTGGCCCCTGCAGCCCCGCAATGAGGGAGGCCCCGCTGCTCGGGTCAGCACAAGCTGCTTCCTGAGCAAAGGAATTGAGCGTCATGGAATCCAGCAGGACAAGGGGACTCGAGCAGCACAAAACCTGCTTTGGGAGGGGGGAAAAGAGACTTTAACTCCTGGGTTACACCTGAGAAAGGAGAACAGGAGAAAGGGGTGGAAAGAAGAGCTGCTGCCTGGGTTCCTGCTGTGGAGAAGACCGTGGTGCCCTGCAGAGCATTCCTAGCTCTGGGAATGCCAGGCTGCTTCGGAACACTCACCCAGGGTCTGCAGGATGATGCTCTCTAGAATGACCAGATCTTGGGCTTGCTGCAGGTAAGCCTGGGGTGAGAGGACACCACATTACTCACGGTGTAAGTGCACATCACCACCACCAAAGCAGCAAAGGGGAATCCCACTGGAACGGGGGGGAACTGGCCCAGATTCCCAGCTGGAAAAGAGGTAGCAGTGGCCCAGCTCCTGCTTGTCACAGGGAGCCTCTCAGTGCTGGTCCCTCACACTGCATGGGCAGACAGGGATTTGCTGCTTGATTTCCCTTCAGCTTCCCTGGATAAAGCTGCTCCAGAACTAGGGAATCAACGTGTGGGGACAGCAGAGAACAGTCACATCCACACCCTGCTCCGAGCACACAAACAGGCACTGAGCATCCCTGTATCCCCATCCCACCCTGCCCACCATTCCCATCTCCCCACTCACCTCGCTCTTGGGCTCCAGAGGCGGTTCCAAAGGATGCAAACAGGCTCGAGCCACCTTGATGACATGCTCCAGCTTCCGAGGCTGCTCTTCCACCTTGGCTGCCAGGAAGAGCGCGGCTGGAACCACAGCCTGCAGAGGAGAGATCCAGCAGTTTTCCAGGAGTTAGGAAGTTCCAGCTTCAAGCAACAAAACAAGGCTCATTCCTCAGGGATAAGCCAGGTAATGACGCAAATCCAAGCCAAAAAGGAGGGAAAAGGGGCTCCCAACGGGCAGCTCCCCCCACATCACCCCAAGGGGGGCTCCCCACGCCCCGCATCCCTGGCACTTACGTTGCGGTGGAACTGGGTGAAGGACTGCACCATATAGAAGCGGTGCATGTACACGATGGCCGTGTTGATGGTGAGCTGGGACCTGATGGCGCCGTTAAGGAAACACACGGAGCCCCGGAGCCACCCGCACCTCCCCTTCACCCCCCGTCCAGGCCCCGGTGCGCCGGGCCGGGCCCTTCCGCCCCGCAGCGGCGGTTACCCGAGCGCAGGCCGCGCGGCCTAGCGCAGGCCGGATACACGTTGAGGCGCTGCCCCATGTCCTGCAGCAGGTTGGCCGCCTGCTGCCGGTACGAGAGCTCCTTGTCGGGGTCGAGCCCGGCGCGGCGGGAAGGGCTCCGGTCCAGCTGCTCGCGGCTGAAGTACCAGCGGCGCCCCGCCGAGCCGCCGGCCCCGCCGCCCGCCGCCGCCTCCATGGCGCTCTGCGCCCGCGCACGGACCGGCGCACGCACGCACCGCTACGCGATTGCGTCACACAGCCTCGGCCGCGCGCACGCACGGGAGGGGCACAGGAGAGGAGCCGCGCATGCGCCGTTGGACACCCGCTCCGGTACCGGGATCCCCCCCTCCGGTACCGGCCCCCCCCCTCCCGGTACCGGGCTCCCTCGGCCCCCCCGCACACGCCAGGCCCCGGCTCGTATCCAAAGTGATCTTTATATATAATTTATCTGTACACACATAGGACAAAGTACCTCAGGTCTGTGCTGGGGGGGCGGGGGCTAAGGAGGGGGGGAAACCGGTGCCCCCGCCCCGGTTCTTCCCCCCCCAACCGCGAAAATTAAGGAAAAAAAAAAAAGAAAAAAATAAAAGTCACTTCATGATTTTTTTGCATTTAAAAGGGGGGGGCGCCCCCCCCCATTGGCAGCCCCGGAGCTGGGGGGGTCACGGCAGTGCTTGGCCTGCGCCCCCTCCTCCCAGGCAGGCAGCACTTGTTTGGCACGTGATAAGGGGGCACCCTCAACACCCCCCCCCAAGCCCCAGGGGGGGCCCATCCTTTGGCACATGAGGGAGGTCGGGGGGGGGCTGCACTTTAACCCCCCCCTCCATTCAGCACCCACATTGGGGCGCCCCCCCCCTTTTGTGTCCATTTCTCCCTTTGTTTCTGGTTTAAATGGGTGGATTTCGGGGGGTCCCTCATTGGGGGGGGCCCTAACTCCCCCCCGGGCCGGCATTGAGGAAGTAGGTGGTCATCTCCCCCTTGCCCTTGACCTTGACCAGCCCCCGGCACTCCAGCGCGTAGCCCTTGGCCGCCAGCACTTGGTACAGGTCCGTGGTCACCTAAAGGCAGGGACAATGGGGTGATGGAGGGCACGGGGGCAATGGGAGCAATGGGGGTCCCAGGGGGTCTCCGCTGACCTGGATGCGGTCGGGGACGCCGGTGCTGTCCATGCGGCTGGAGACGTTCACGGTGTTGCCCCAGATGTCGTACTGCGGCTTGCGCGCCCCGATCACCCCCGCCACCACTGGGCCCATGTTGAGCCCTATGGGGACAGGGGTCAGTGCGGGGGAGAGGGGAAAGGGGTGGGAAGGGGGGGGGACAGGGAAAGGGGTGAGGAAGGGCTTCGGGGTGCTCGGGGGGGGCAAAGAGGTGTGCAATGGCAAAGGTGCAGGGACCTATAAGGGGTATATAAGGAGGTGTATTACATGGTTTATAAAGGGGTGTATAAGGGGTATATAAGGGGCTGTATGAGGGGTGTATAAAGGGGGTGTATAAGGGGGGTATAAAGGGTGTATAAGGGAGTGCATAAGGAGCGTATGAAAGGATGCATAAAGGATGTATAAGGGGTGTAAAGAAGGGGTGTATAAAGAGGTGTGTATAGGGTATGTAAGGGGTGTATAAAGAGTGTAAACTGTGGTGTACAAGGGGGTACACAAGGGGTGTAGAAAGGGCGTACAAGGGGAGGTATAAAGAGTATATACGGGAGTGCGTAAAGGGTGTATTAAGGGGAGACGTGAAGGGGGATACAAGGGGGGTGCAAGCTCTGCGTGGGCACGGGGCAAGGGGTGCAAGGGCCCTGCACGGCGCTGACCGATCTTCATCTGGAAGTTGTTGAAGGAGTGCTCGTTGATGTACTTCATCTGCTCCATGAGCTGCATGGCGTAGTCGGCCAGCGCCGCGATGTGGCTGCGGCCCTCGCGGTCGTACGTGGCGGCGTTGAGCCCCGAGGCTGCCATGTACGTGCTGCCGATGGTCTTGATCTTCTCGAGCTGCCGGTACCGCTGCTCGCTGATGATCTGGGGGGGCACAGCGGGGGAATGGCACCGGGGACTGAGAGCTCCATCCCTGTGAGCACCATCCCCATGTGCGCTATCCCCTGCACTCCATCCCCTGCACCCATCCCAATCCGCTCCATCCCCGTGTGTGCTATCCCCTGCACTCCGTCCCCTGCACCACCTCCCTTGCACCCATCCCCATCTGCTCCATCCCCATGTGCGCTATCCCCTGCACTCCGTCCCCTGCATCACCTCCCTTGCACCCATCCCCGTCTGCTCCATCCCCCTGTGCGCTATCCCCTGCACCCCGTCCCCTGCACCACCTCCCTTGCACCCATCCCCGTCTGCTCCATCCCTGTGTGCGCTATCCCCTGCACCCCGTCCCCTGCACCACCTCCCTTGCACCCATCCCAATCCGCTCCATCCCCATGTGCGCTATCCCCTGCACCCCGTCCCCTGCACCACATCCCTTGCACCCATCCCCATCTGCTCCATCCCACCATGCGCTATCCCCTGTACCCCATCCCCTGCACCACATCCCTTGCACCCATCCCCATCTGCTCAATCCCACTGTGCGCTATCCCCTGCACCCCATCCCCTGCACCCCATCCCTTGCACCCATCCCCATCTGCTCAATCCCACTGTGCGCTATCCCCTGCACCCCGTCCCCTGCACCACATCCCTTGCACCCATCCCCATCTGCTCCATCCCACCGTGCGCTATCCCCTGTACCCCATCCCCTGCACCACATCCCTTGCACCCATCCCCGTCTGCTCCATCCCACCGTGCGCTATCCCCTGTACCCCATCCCCTGCACCACATCCCTTGCACCCATCCCCGTCTGCTCCATCCCCCTGTGCGCTATCCCCTGCACCCCGTCCCCTGCACCACCTCCCTTGCACCCATCCCCATCTGCTCCATCCCTGTGTGCGCTATCCCCTGCACCCCGTCCCCTGCACCACTCCCTTGCACCCATCCCCATCTGCTCCATCCCCGTGTGTGCTATCCCCTGCACTCCGTCCCCTGCACCACCTCCCTTGCACCCACCCCCGTCTGCTCCATCCCCGTGAGCATCATCCCCTCTCCTGCGCCCCTGCCCTGTGGGATCCATCCCCTGCACCCCGCAGCCTCTCCGTGCCCCCGGGGGCACCTCGTCGAAGTCGGCGATGATCTCGTTGAGCAGGCGCAGGCACTCCACGCCCTCGTTGTTGGCCTCCAGCTCCACGTAGAACTCGGAGAAGTTGCTGATGGAGGCGAACATGACGGCCACGCACTCGCAGGACTGGTAATAGAGCTCGTCGTTGCGCCGCTCCCGCGCCAGGAAGTGCGCAGCCACGTCCTTGGGCAGGATGTTGTGCAGCAGCCGCCGGTTGTAGGCCTGCAGCTCCTCCATCTCCTCCTTCTCGCCCGTGGCCTGCGGCACATGGCACACGTGGGACGTGCACCGTGGCCCCAGAGCTGCGCCGTGGCCTCGAGGCCAACCATGGTGCGGGGATGGGACTGGGAATGCGATCGGGTGTGGGGCGCTGGGGTGGGATCAGTGCGAGGGTGTAGGGATGGGATTGGACATGAGGATAGGTTTGATCCTGGGGTGCTGGGATGGAGTCAGTCCCAGGGCATAGGGATGAGGTCAAGCACAGGGATGGGGATCACTCCGAGGGATGGGGATCAGTCCTGGGGATGGGATTGGGATCAGTCCTGGGGATGGGATTGGGATCAGTCCTGGGGATGGGAATCACTCCTCAGGATGGGATCGGGATCAGTGCCGGTGCTCGGGGATCAGGATCACACCTGGGGATGGGATCACTCCCAGGAGTGGGATCGGTTCCAGTCCCAGCGCACCCCCATCACCCCGGCTCCTACCTGGAGCTTCCAGAGGAAGTCGAGGCGTGCGGTGGACTCGACCTGCTGCGCGTGCAGGTACAGCGCCAGCGCGAACAGCGCCAGCACCACCGGCGTCACGATGCGCAGCGGCACCTTCCCCTGCGCCGCGCTGCGGGCACCGCACGGTCACATCCTGACCTGCCCCAGGGGACCCCAACCTGCCCCCTGCCCACCCGGGGACCCCAAACCTGCCCCAGGGACCCCTAACCCACCCTGGGGACCCTAAATCTCCCCCACCCTCAAAGCAGAGCCCCCCAAGGGCCTGTTCTGTCCTGCTGCTGCCCACCCTCACCCCACTGGTCCCAGCTCCCCACTCACCATCCACCCTGGGTCCCATTGAAGGGGGGCCTGTGGGGAGAGGAGCCGGGTCAGTGATGGCGGCCCAGCACCGGGGTGTGGACCCCCGGGGGGGCACTGGGCACTCACAGGGCATTGGCCACCACCAGCAGGTCCGCGTTGTCGAAGAGGGCGGCCTGAGGCCCCTCCACCAGCACCAGGTACGAGGCCTCGATGGCCACCATGAGCAGCAGCTTCCCGATGCTGCTGATGTGCAGGAAGACGGAGCAGGCCAAGAGGCTCAGCACCACGCTGTAGCTGAAGTACTGCGGGGACACCACGGCATGAAGCAGCACCCATGGGTGACCCCGACAGTGCCACACAGCCACAGGTACCCTGCACCCAGGGGCGCCCCCAACAGCGCCCCACAGCCACGGGGATCCCGCACCCATGGGCGCTCACCTCGGGGAAGTCGCAGGCCAGCCCCTGGTGGTGGCAGAGCCCCGGGGGGGCTCCCAGGGCCACGTTGAGAGCCCGGAGCTCGCAGGGCCCCACGGCCTTGGGGGTGAGGTTGAGCTCACGGGCAGCGCAGTCCCGCAGCGCCACCCGGCTGCAGGAGAACTGGGGGGGCACGAGAGGGGTGAGCGGGTGCCCCCAGCCGGGCCCCCCAGGCCCCTCCAGCCCGGTTCATACCATGTTGATGAAGGCAGCGATGAAGACAAGGAGGACGGTGAAGACGCCGATGCCGGTGCTGCGGGCGCGGGACTGGACGATGCTCTGTGAGAGGTGCTGCAGCGCAGTGGGGAAGAGCTGCGGGGGGGGGCAGGACCCGTCACACACAGCAGAGCCCCTCCCCAAGCCCCCCACCCATAGCCCTCTACTCACAGTGACACAGGAGTAGATGGCGCAGATGAAGAGGATGGTGGCGAGGAGGAGGAAGATGCTGATGTAGGCACCGAGCATCAGAGGGGAGCTGCGGGGAGAAGATGTGAGTGCCGGGGGGGTCCAGCGGCTGGGTTTGGGTCTGGGGGGGCTGCAGCACTCACTGGGGAAACACAACGATCTGGAGGCAGCAGATGAAGCAGAAGACGAGGAAGGTACAGGCCACGTAGCCACCAAAGCGGTCATCCACCTTCTTGGAATACTGCAGGAAGAGAGGGGTGAGCGCAGGGGGATGCAGGGGATGGGGTGGGATCAATGGGATGGGATGGAGGAAAACCGGGGGGTACAGAATGGAGATGAGGTGGGAGGATGGAGGGAGCATGGAGCCAATTGGTTGAGTAAGTTGCACAGATTTGAGGGGATGGAGGGTACCAGGGTGGTTCCCTGTACCGGGGGATGGAGGAGAGATGAGGAGCTGGGAAGGCGATGGAGGGGAGATGAGGGGCTGGGACAGGGGGCTCCCGGGGGTCAGGAACCTTCTTCTCCAGCTCGGGGGTCTGGAAGGTGAGCAGGAACTTCTTGACGTGGTCCTTGCGGAGCTGGTCGATGCTGCGCGCGTCAATGGCGCGGCTCAGGAACTCGTCCACCTCGTCCTCGGGGTTCAGGGTCTCCTGAGCACCGCGGCTGGGGACAGCAGTGGGTCAGGACCCCATGGAGGAGCCGGCTGTGACCCCCCCACTGCCCAGCACAGGGGCACTTACTTGTCCTTGCTGGAGTCTTCAATGCCCTGCAGAGACACAATGGGGGATCTCAGGGACACCAGCATGGACGAAGGGACCCCCAGGGATGACAGGGACATGGGGCATCCCCTCGAGTCCCCAAGGAAGGGGAATAGAGTGGGGATGGGGGAATCCCCAGGGGTCATTCTCCAGGATAGGGGTGGGAATGTCTGACACCAGGTGAGGGAGACCTGAGGGTCCCCAAGGCTGGTGAAGATGGGGAGGGTCCCCAAAGGCTGCTGAGGACAGGGGTGCCCCAAGGGCTGCTGAGGACAAGGGGAACCCCGGGTGGATCCTTGGGACCATGGGCTGCGGGCACCCAACAGCAGCCATAGGAAGGCATCGAGCAGCTGATGCACCACGACGGGGCCCCCCAGGGCCGGTGCCCCCCCCCGGGGCCGCTCACCATCTGCCGGAAGGCTTTGGAGTCCTTGGTGCGGGAGAAGGAGCGCTCGGGCACCCAGCGCGGCACCAGCCCCTCGCTGGAGTTGGCGCGGGCGCGCTGCAGCTTGGCCAGGATGGCTTTCTCCTCCTTCTATGTGGGGGACACGGCCATGAGGGGTGACCCTCACGTGTGGGGTGCTCCTCCCCAACCCTCCCCAACTCACGCGCTTCTGGCTGCACCCCACGATGAGGAAGGTCTCGATGTTGTGCTCCTTGAGGTAGGCGTTGCGTTCACCCCCATGGCCCGGCTCCACCTCGTAGTCCCCGTTCAGGTACTGCAGCGTGGCCCAAGTGATGTGGATGCGCCTGGGGATGGGCGGGGTGAAGGCGCTGAGATCCCTTTCTTTGTACCACATCCGCCATGCTGCTCCTTATCCCTGTCCCGGCTCATCCCGATCCCAATCCTGGCTCATCTTGACCACAATCCCAACCCATCCCAGCCCCTATCCCAGTGCCTATCCCAGTGCATCCTAATCCATATCCCAGCCCATCTCAACCCCGAACGCAACCCATCCTGTTCCCCATCCCAGCCCATCCCATTCCCCATCCCGCCTCACCCGGCCTTGCCCCCTGCCTCCATGTGGTTGGCGAGGGTCACGTCATTGGACCAGACGTCGAACTGCCACTTGCGCAGCCCCAGGACGCCGCAGTGCACGCGCCCACTGTGGATGCCCACGCGCATGTTCACGTTCACCCCCGTCACCTCACGCACCAGCCTGCGGGCGGCACCGGCTCCCATCAGCACCGGGACGGGGACACCGGGACGAGGGATGGGGCTCAATGTCCCACTCACGAGATGGCCTCGATCATGTCCACCCCCATCTCCACGCAGCAGTGAGCGTGGTCCCCGCGCGCCTCCGGCAGCCCCGACACGCAGTAGTAGCAGTCGCCCAGGATCTTGATGCGCAGGCAATGGTTCTCCTGCACAGGGAGGTTACTGGGGGGCTCCAGGACCCCCCTGAGCACCCCCCCCAGCCCCATAACTCACCGCTGCCAACTTGTCAAAGCGAGCAAAGAGCTCATTGAGCGTCATGACCAGCTCCTGCGCCGTGCACTGCGAGGCCAGGCTGGTGAAGCCCTCAATGTCCGCAAAGAGGATGCTGCAGGAGGTAGAGCATGGGATGGGGGGGATACCCCCATCCCCGCTGACACCCCCCAAACCCCACCGAACCCCCCCATACCTGACATTGTCGTGCTTCTGGATGTAGATCTTGTGGAACATCATGTCCTCCTTCTTGGTGTTGATGTCCTCCTTCATCTCCATGGCCACGTGCTGGGGCAGCACCGAGAGCAGCAGCCGCTCCTGCAGCCCAGCGGCACCCCATTACCGGGGGGGCCCTGAAGAACCCCCCCAAGCTCCATTGGGGGACCCCAGGACCCCCCGCAACCAACCTGCTGCCGGTTCTCACGCTGGAGGTGCAGCCGTGCCTGGATGTAGCCGCGGGTCTCCTGGAAGGCCTGGCGCTGCGACACCTCGGCCGGGTAATGGGTGCAGACCCCAACCACGTTGGTGCAGAGGAAGATCAGGGCATTGGCGATGAGCTGGGGGGGGACACAGGCTCAGCAGGAGCCCCCCAGCTCTGCCACCCTCCTCTGCACCCCACAAGTCTGGCTCTGATATAGGGGGGCTGTCCAAAGGAGCACGGGGATGCACGATGCAGGGACACAGGGGACCAGGGCAGGGTGAACATGGGAGATCCAGGGCTGTAGGAGACCAGGACAGGAGGGAAAGGGGTGCAGGGACCCGGGACAGGGGGGTACGGGTGCAGCCAGGCCCTCGGAAGCAGAGGAAGCCGGGGCAGGGCCGGGAAGTGGAGCTGGCTGCAGCCGCAGCGCTGTGGTTTCCCCCATCCCGGTCCCTGTCCCCCGGGATCAGGGCCAAGGATATTTATAGTGCTCCGGCAGGCTGGGAGCAGCGCCACGGCATGGGGTTAACCCCGCTCCGAGGGGGGCTTCCCCTCCTATGGCCTCTGTTCCCAGCACCACATTCCTGCCCCGTGCCCATGGGGACAGCATGTGGTGCCAGCCCTGGCCAGGCAGGGCAAGAGTGACCGGTGGCCTCATACAATGAGGGGGGGGCACCCACCCCTGGGGACAAGGGAACCCCCCCGTACACAGGCCCTGCATCCCCCCTCGGGGCTCCTGCTGGCCCCACAACGGGGGCTTTGTGGGTGCCCCCCCGCAGCGGGTGCAGCCCACAATGGTGGGTTTGTGCAGAGCCAGAGGGATGAGGGGCCCCCGACCCACCAGACGCTGACCCCCCCCCCGGGCATCCCTCCTGCATCCAGAATGTTCCATGTGCAGAGATGGAGTGCAGAAAAGCCCAGTTTGGACACGCAGTGATGGTGATCTCCATCCCACCCCCCCATCCCTACCTGCTTCCAGAGGAAGGGGTCGTTGGCGTTGCGGTGCCAGGCGATGGCGAGGTGCAGGCAGGAGAGGAGGACCCCGGCCAGCACAGCCGCGCGCATCCGCACCGGCAGCAGCGTGTACGTGATGTAGATGAAGAACACGCTCCACCAGACGCCTTCGGCCGCGCTCTGGGGCGCCACGGCCACGGTGCCCAGCACCTGCACCCCGGCCAGCAGCCCCAGCACCATGTAGCTCACCACCCACATGTAGTCCTGGGGGAAGGCGCTGCGGCTGCACAGCACCATCAGGAGCAGGAACAAGGCCGTGGCAGCGGCCAGAGCGGCGGCCGCCGGCACGTGTGGGGTGCCGGGCAGGCAGTGGAAGAGCAGCATCACCCCGCACACCAGCACCAGCACCCCCATCAGCACCGTCAGGCTGCTCTGGTTCATCTGGAAGAAGTAGCGCTGGTAAAGCCGCTCCAGTTTGGCCGACTGGAAACGTTTGGAGCGGAAAACCTGGATCAGGCGCCGCCAGCACTCGTCCACCGATGGTCGCCCCCCGTGGCCTCCACCGGCCCCCTTTGGCCCTTTGGCTTCTCCGTCCTCTAAGCCCAAATCAACCGGTTTGAGCCCCGGGTCCCCTGTGGGCCCCTTCTTGCCGTAGTGGTCCTCCTGCCAAGTGCAGCGCAGCCCCCGGGGAGGGCCCGGGGGCTCCATCTCAGGGTCCTGCAGGCAGCTCATGTAGCGGGGGCCACAGAGGCCGGCGCGGGGCCGGGCGCCCTTCTTGCCATTGCGCTCCCCCCATGCCGTCTTCCGCTCGTCCACTTTGGGCACCAGGATGCCGCTGAACCACGACATGCTGCAGGCGCCGGGGGGGGGGATTCAGCAGCGCTCCCCCCCGTTCCCCGACACCCGACAGGGACCCGGGTGCCCGCGGAAGCAGCGATTCCCGCACCCTGACATCGCGCCCACCCCCCGGGGAACGCTGACCCCATCCCCGGCCCCACGGGCCCCGCAGGAACGGCTGCTCTCAGTGCCCGGTGCCCGGAGCCCGGCCCTGCGGAGGCCGCCCCGACGCTGTGACCTGCGGCAAAGCTGGAACCGTCCCCGGCGTCCCGGCCCTGTTTGTCTTGAACGGAGGCCAAGGAGCAGCACCGGGCACCGCGGCCCCGGGGCACCGGGGACCGGCCAGGACGTGGCGCATGCTTCCAGCCGCGGGCGAACGGACACCGGGAAGGGCCGGCGCCGGCGTCGGCCGCCTCCCCGCCCGCCCGCCCGCTCCGGGCACGGCCCGGGGCCCCCCGCCGAGCCCGGCCCAGTCCCCGCGGCCCCGACAGCTCCCTCCCGGCCGCAGCACCGGACACCCCAGGGGCCGCCCCGCTCCCGCCACTACGGGGCCCAACCCGATACCGCCGCCCCCCCTCCCCGCCGCTGCCGCCGCCGCCGCCGCCGCCACCGCCACCGCCCCGGTCCCCGCGCAGCGCCGCGATCCCGGTCCCCGCCGAGGCCGCGGACCCCGCGTCCGCCGCCGCCGCCCCCGGTGCTCCCGCCCGGCCCCGCTCACCTCCGCCGCCGCCGCCCGCGGAGCCCCGCGCCTGGGAACGGCCCCGCCGCCGCCCGCTCCTACACGGCGGCAGCGCCGCAGCCCCGCCGCGCCATCCCGCGCCCAGGCCGGGCCCCCTCCGGTAGCGGCCCCGGTCCCGGTCGCAGCCCCGAGCTCCGGCTCCGGCCCTGCCCCGGCCGGTGCCCGCCCCCCCGCGCCCGGATCCGCTCCCGGGCGCTCCCGGCCGGCGGCCTTAAAGGCGCAGCGGCGGTGGCGGTGGCGGCCCGGTGTGGCCCCGGTGCGGCCCCGGTGCGGCCCCGGTGTGGCCCCGGTGCGGCGGGGGAGGCGAGGGCGGGCGCACGGGGGCGGCGGGCGCGCGCGCGGGCGGACCGGCACCCCCGGGGCCGCGCGCACACACACACAGAGACACCGACATGGCGGGGACAACGGGGGCACGCGCAGCCGGGCACCCCCCCCTGCCGGGAGCGCGCACACGCATCGCCCCCCTTCCCGTGCACACGCACCCAGCCCTTTGCGGGTGTCCCTTGCACAAGCAGACTTCCCCCCCCTGCTCAAGTGCACGCTCCCGCACACGCGGGCAGCCCCGTTCCACTCGTGTTTGTGTTGCACGCGGGTCCCCTCGCACACGCACCCGCGCCCCCCTCCAGGGCACCCTTGGCGTGCACGCGCACGCGCGCTTGCACGCTCACATATCCGTTTTGCACTCGCACTCGCGTGCACAAACACCCGCGCGCTCACGAGGCCGTTCTTGCACCCCGCCCCTTGCACACGCACCCCCCCCCCCCATCAGCGCCCTGTGCTCAGGGCACCCCCACATCGGGGTCCTCGCCTGCCCCCCCTGTCCGTGGGTCAGATGCTGCCTCCCCCCCATTTCCCGGGCCCCCCCCGGCCTCTGCCCCCTCCCCAGCCGCGGCGGCGGCGGGCCCCGGGGAGCGCAGATTAATCATTAATCATTAATTAGCAGCCGCCGCCGGGCCCCAGTCCCCGCGGCCCCGCACGCGGAAGTCCCGCCGCGGGGGGGGACGGGAGGAGCAGGGGGGGCCGGTACCGGAGCTCCCGGTGCGGAGCACGACGGGGACACGGTTCGCGGGAAGAGTGCACACCCCTTATCCCCGTCCTGCCCCACGCGGGGCACTGCCCCCCCTCCGTGGGGGTGGACAGATGCCCCCCACGGCAGCCACGGGCCCCATCCCGGTTGGATGCGGGACTCGGGGCTCCCGCATCCCCGACCACGCACGGTCACGGCAGCAGCGGCCCTGGGGCCGCTCTTTGCCGGTGCCGGTCCCCGCGCACACGGACGGGTGCGGGGTGGGTGTATCCCCGGTGAGCACCCTCCCGTTCCCGCACACACGCACACGGCGCCGGTGGCTGCGGGGGCCGCGGGGCCGGACGCCACGGTGATGGGCGCGGGGGCGGGCAGGCGGGGGCGGGGACGGTCGGGACGCCCCCGGCGGCCCCGTGTGATGCGGAGCGCGGCGGCGGCGGCGCGGCCCTTCCCGGTGGAGAACCGCGGTCGGGTGCGGGTGCGGCCCCGCCGGGATCCCGGGGGTTCCGGTGGGTGCCGCCGGAGATGTCCGCCCCGGCGCAGCCCGCGGCTCCCGGCTCCTTCCAGGTGAGCGCACCGCGGCCCTTCCGGCCCCCGCGGGCCCGGTGCGGCCCGATTCGGTTCTACCCCGCCGCGCAGCGGCGGGGCCGCGCCGCCCGGTGCCACCCGGTGCTGACCGGCGGCTCCGGCCGCTTCCCCCTTCAGAGCCCCCGGAGGCTCCCGAAGCGTAAGAGCCGGTTCAAGCGCTCGGACGGGAGCACCTCGTCCGACACCACCTCCAGCATCCTCCGCAGGCAGGTGAGAGGCCCGCACCGGCACCGGCACCGGGGCGGGGCAGCGCCGCCAGCCCCCCCCTCCCGCCGCGGCTCGTTCCAGGGAGCAGCGGCGCTGCGGCTCCGCATTAAGGCTCGGATCGGGGAGGAGCGGCCGAGCTCCCCCCGCCCCAACCGCCAGACCCGGGGAAACCGCGCGGTCGCCCCCGCCGCTCCGCTCCCCCGGAGACCGGGGCTGGGCGCCGGCACCGGGCGCCGGTGGCATCGCAACAGCCGCTCCCCGCGGCTAAAAATAGCGAGCGCTGCGTCAGGGCCGGGCCGGCCACGGGCACCGACACTGCGGCGGGGGGGCCGGTCCGGGGAAACTGAGGCAGCGGAGGGGGAACGGGGAACCGGACGGAGGTCCCCCTGGGCCTCCCCGCCCCGTCCATTCACCGTCACCGGGGGAGCCGGGGAGGGCACTGACCCCCCCCATCCTCCCCTCACCCGCGGCTCACCCCTGCACGAGCAGCCCCCGCGCTACCGGCGGGGCCGCGTGTACCGCGAAGGCCCCGGTGGGTTCCGGCAGGGGCGGCCACGCGGGGTGCACAGAGGCCCGAGCCCCCGCTTCCCTCCCGGGGTAGCACCTGCATCGCCGCTCCCGTCCCGGTCCCCCCGGGGACCCCCGGCCCCGGCCCCGCGCCCGTCACGGCCCCTTCAGCACCTCGGAGAGAACCCGGCCCGGCCCCGCCTCGCTGCCCGGTACCGGGTCGGTGCCCGGTGCCCGCGGCTGGTCCCGCAGCCCCCGCCCCGGCGAGTGCCGCCCCGCGGCCTCCGGGCCAGACCCGCTCATCCCGGGCCGGTGCCGCCGTTGCCCGTCCGGCTGCGCGGTTCGGGGCGGGTTGGGCCGGTCCCCAGGGGCCCGCCGCTGCCCCCCTCCTCGGGGGCGGGGGGGGGGGGGCGCGGCGGGGGGGCGGGAGCGGCTCCGGCCCCGCCGCAGGGCTCGTCCTGTAGATGGGGCTGCCGCCGGCTCGGGACAGGACGGGACGGGGCCGCCGTACCGGAGCATGGAGGTACCCGGGGGACCCCCCGCCGTCCCCCAGGACCCACGGCCGGGGCCTACGGGGACAGCGCAGCCCCCTGGCCGGGAGCTGCCCCCTTTGCAAACCGCCCTTATCCCCCCCCGGGGCCCGTCCCGCTGCACCGGGGTCCCACCGGGAAGGGGGAGCCACGACCCCCAACAACCCCCCCCCGGCCCGTGCTGAGCCGGCGGGGGCGGCTCCGTGCGCCCCTGGGGGGCGGCGGGAGGCGGAGGCGGGGAGGGGCGGGGAGGGGCGGCAGCGGCGGCGGCGGCGGCGCGGAGCGGGCAGGGCCAGCGGAGCCCGAGCCGCAGCCGGAACCGGAGCCGGTGCCGGTACCGGAGGCGGGCGGGGGGGCGCTGGCGGCTCGGCTCGGCTCGCCCCGTCTATGTCGTTTTCTGACTCCAGCGCTACCTTCCTGCTCAACGAGGTACCGGCCCCGGTACCGGCAGA
This sequence comes from Amazona ochrocephala, assembly GCA_039720435.1. Lineage (NCBI taxonomy): Eukaryota > Metazoa > Chordata > Aves > Psittaciformes > Psittacidae > Amazona > Amazona ochrocephala. The sequence goes on from CM077900.1 coordinate 2,849,430, forward strand.
ACCGGGGCGGGGGGGGCCGTGCCCGGGGGAGCGGCGGCCGGGGGGAGGGGGGTGCCGTGATTGCGCATTGGGGGCTGCGCCCGTGGATGGGGCCCAGGCTCTGTGGGGGGGTCCGGCCGCCCCCTTTGTTCCTCACCACAGGGAGGAACCGATCTCACCACCCCCCAACCCCCGGCAGGTGCCGCCGGCACCGGAACCGGGCGATGGGGGGGAGCGTGATCCTTACCCCCCCCATGGGCGGCGGGCCGGGGGCTGCGGGGGGGGGGTGGGGGAAGATGCTGTTACTGGGAGGGAGGTGAAGGATGCTCTTGGGAGCGGTGACGATGCTGGGGGGGGCGTCCTGGGGAGGCCATGTTGGGGGGTGCCTGCTGGGAAACCATATTGCCTGCGGTGGGGGCGGTGCTGGGTACCCCCTGTGCGATCGAGGGGGGATGCGCGGGGTGGGGGGGGGGCGCGCAGCCACATCCAGGGGCCTATAAATAACGCAGCTTCTGCGTCGGTGCCACAGCAGGAACCGGCAATTGCCGGCGGGGTGCGGGGGGCTCAAGCGGGGTCCCCCCCATGGCTCTCCCTGCGCTCGCTAGGACGCGCTTTGGGATGGGGCTCGCGGGGTCCCTGGAGCCGGGGGTCCCGCAGCCGCCCCGCACTGAGCCGCGGCCCCGCAGGGCTCGGCGGACTCCTACACCAGCCGCCCGTCCCTGGACTCCGACGTGTCCCTGGACGAGGACCGTGAGGGCGCCCGGCGCGAGGTGGAGAACCAGGCCCAGCAGCAGCTCGAGAGGGCCAAGGTACGGGGGGGGGGGGGGGGGGCACATTGCGGGGCTTGGCAGGGTCTGGGGGTGCTGAACCCCCCTTTCCCCCCCCCAGCACAAGCCGGTCGCCTTCGCCGTGCGCACCAATGTCAGCTACTGTGGGGCACTGGACGAGGAGTGCCCGGTGCAAGGGGCCGCCATCAACTTCGAAGCCAAAGATTTCCTGCACATCAAGGAGGTGAAGTGGGGTCTGGGGGGGAATCAGGGCCAAGGACCCCCCCGGCCTCACCGTGTTCTGCCCCCCCCGCCCCCCCCCCCCAGAAATACAGCAATGATTGGTGGATTGGGCGCCTAGTGAAGGAGGGGGGGGACATCGCCTTCATCCCCAGCCCCCAGCGCCTGGAAGCCATGAGGCTCAAGCAGGAGCAGAAAGCCAGGTAAGGACCAGACCCCTCCCAACCGGGGCCCCCCCGAACCCCCCCAAACCTCGCTGAGCTCCACTGCTCCCCCCCAGGAGAGCTGGCAATGCCTCGGGCCTCGGCGACAGTGGGAGCCGGCGATCGCCTCCCCCCTCCTTAGGTAAGAGCTGGGTCTGGCCCGGGGGGGGCACGGAGGGGTCCCCCCTTTGCTATCACCAACCCCTGCCTCTTCTCTCCCCAAGCCAAGCAGAAGCAGAAGCAGGTGAGTCCCAATGGTGGGAGGAGATGGGGCAGAGACCCCCCCTCTGCCCCAGTTATGGGGCGCGGGGCACTGATATGTCCTCCCCCAGACGCAGCACATCCCACCCTATGACGTGGTCCCCTCCATGAGGCCCGTGGTGCTGGTGGGGCCCTCACTGAAAGGATACGAGGTACTGGGGGGGGGTGGCCTGAGCCCCTTGTCCCCTCCCTGCCCACCCCATGGCAGATGGTGGGGCCAAGGGGTACCCATGGGGGGCCGGGTCCCGCTGTCGGTGCCATCTGCGGCTCCCGGTGCCCGCACAGGTCACGGACATGATGCAGAAAGCTCTGTTCGACTTCCTCAAGCACAGATTCGATGGGAGGTGAGGCCCTGTCCCTCCCTGACCTGCTCCATCGCCATAAGGGGACACCCAGGTCCCCATTGCCGCCCCTCTGCCCCCCCCAGGATCTCCATCACCCACATCACTGCTGACCTGTCCCTGGCCAAGCGCTCCATCCTCAACAACCTGGGCAAGCAGGCGATTCTGGAGCGCTCCACCACCCGATCCAGCATCGGTGAGTGCCCTTGGGCTGCAGGGACCCCAAAGGGACCTGCCCAGCCTCATGCATCCCCCCTTGTCCCCCCATAGCTGAGGTGCAGAGCGAGATCGAGCGCATCTTTGAGCTGGCCAAGTCCCTGCAGCTCGTGGTGCTGGACGCTGACACCATCAACCACCCGGCCCAGTTGGCCAAGACCTCCCTAGCGCCCATCATCGTCTATGTCAAGGTGTCCTCACCCAAGGTGGGGGGTACCCGCGGGTCTGGGGGGGGTCCAGGTTGTCCCCTATGATGCCACCATCCTCCTGTGCCCCCCCCAGGTCCTGCAGCGGCTCATCAAGTCCCGCGGCAAGTCCCAAGTGAAGCACCTCAACGTGCAGATGATGGCAGCTGACAAACTGGTGCAGTGTCCCCCGGTGAGCCAACGGGACCCCCACTGGGACAGCCCAAAGGGGGGTCCGGACCCCACTGACCCCTTTACGTGCCCCCCCAGGAGCTGTTTGACGTGATCCTGGACGAGAACCAGCTGGAGGACGCCTGCGAGCACTTGGCCGAGTACCTGGAGGTCTATTGGCGCGCCACGCACCACCCTCCGCACGCCGCGCACGCCGCGCCATCACCCCCGGGGCTGCCGGGGCTGCAGGTACCACCGTGCACCCCAATGCGCCCCACGCACCCCAGTGCGGCTGGGGCCACGCACCCAGCCCTGTCCACGACCGCAGAGCCAGCAGCTGCTGGGGGAGCGCGGGGAGCACTCGCCGCTGGAGCACGACAGCCTGATGCCGTCGGACGACGCTGGGGACAACTCGCCCCGGCCGTGGGGGGGCGCGTCCCAGCGCAGCTCCCGGCACCTGCAGGAGGAGGAGGAGGAGGAGGAGGAGTTCGGGGACCCCTACCCCGACCTGTACCAGCCCCACCGGCACCATAACAGCGGGATGCAGGGCCCCGGCACGCCGGAGCGCCAGAGCGAGCGTAACCACGACAGGAACTGGCAGCGGAGCCGGCCCTGGGCCAAGGACAGCTACTAGGGGAGGGCAGGGAACGAGGGGGGGGCCCGGCTGGGAAGCGGCCCCCCCCAGCCCCACACTGGGGGTGCTCAGACAATCTCCCCCCTCTCGGGGGCCTCCCTGGGGGGATGTCTTCAGCCATAAGCACAGGGGGTGGGGGGGGGGTGAGGGGACCCCCTGCCCCTTCCCCGGGGACTGGGGCTCAGCCACACAGCTTCTCCCTGCCTCAGTTTCCTCCCCCCAATCCGCTGCCATGGACACAGGGGCCAGGTCATGGGGGGGGTCGGGGTGAGCAGCACAGACCCGAATGAAGGGGAAGGTGCCCCCCTTGTCCCTCCCCAGCTCAGCCTGTGCCCCCCCCCTGCATGGGACCCCTGGCACGAGGGGGCTGCACCAACCGCTTTGCTCTGCACCAAGTCCCCCCTGCCCCGGTCACCGTAACCCCCCCCCCTACTGGGGATGCAGATGGGAGGGGGCAGCCAAACCCTGCCCAGGGCCGGGGGGGGGCACCCCCTGCCTGCACTCACTGCCCTGTCCCTGCTGTCCCTGTAGCTGCCACCGCACGTCACCGCACACAGTCCTGTAAATACAGCATCCCCCCCCCCGGGGGCTGCTTGATGAGACCCCCCCCGGGCCCTTCGCAGGGAGGGGATGGGGGGGGCACAGATTTGTTATAATTTCTTTTGTAGAAAGCACTGATTTCCCTGTAATTGGTTTCAGAAACACGAGAGTGATCCGAGGGCTGTGTCCGTGTGGTGGGCGGGGGGACACACGGGATGGGGGGGGACACAGGGGAGGGAGAGCAAGAGGAGGTGCTGTGAGGGACCGGGTTTATTCCTGCAGCCTGGAATCACAGCGAAAAAACACGAGGATGGGGGGAAGGAAGGGCCTGGAACAGCCCCGATGGGCACCAGCCCGGTCCCGGCAGGAGGAACCGGCCCCCGGAGCCCCACCGGCCATGGGGAGGGAGGGAAGCGGGGCTGGGACAACGGGGGGCCCCTTGGGCCAAGTCTCTGCTGTTGGCAGTCCTGGATGCACCAAAAGCAGCCAAAAGGTCCTGGCAGCCCCTGGCGCTGCTGCAACCGGGGGGGACCTGGGCTCAGGCGAAGATGGTTTCCTCGCGCCGCTTCTTGGTGAGGATGGTGCCGGGCTTGTGCTGTGCATCGGGGTGGTTGGCCAGCTCCGGGGGGCAGGAGGACACGGGGCTCTCCAGGATGGCCTGCTTCAGGTCGTAGAACACGCTCGAGTCCTCCTTGGTGAGGAAGGTGATGGCAACGCCGCTCTTCCCCGCGCGACCCGTACGCCCGATGCGGTGGATGTAATCTGAAAGGGGGCGATGAGCAGGATCAGGCACCCCCCAGCCTCCCGTTGCCCCCCACTGCCCCCCACAACTCACCCTCGATGTTCTTGGCCATGTCGTAGTTGACCACCATGGAGACGTCGTGGATGTCGATGCCACGCCCGGCCACGTCGGTGGCCACCAGGATGTCTTTGGCCCCGGCCTTCAGGTTGGAGAGGGCGAACTCCCTCTGCTCCTGCCCCTTGCCTCCGTGCAGGGTGCAGGCATTGTACTGCGGGGGGGAAAGGAGCGGTCAGGCAGGGCCTGAAGCCCCCCACCCATGGGGTCCCATGGACAGCGGGGACACAGAGCGGGGAGGGTCCAGCTCAGACTCACTCCCATCTTCTCCAGGGACTTGGCCAGCACATCGCAGCCCTTCTTCTGGTTGACGAAGATGATGATGGGGGGGTCGAAGCCCTGTTCCAGGATGGCCAAGAGCTTCTTCCTGTTGTGGAGGAGCAGAGTGGTGCTGAGGAGCCTATCCCAGAGCTCCCTCACACCCAAATACCCCTGAGCAACCCCCAAGACCCCTCCTCCTGCTCCGGCAGCCCCATCCCCACCTCTTCTCCGACTCGGACATGAGGAACACCTTCTGCTCCACCCGCTCGTGGGGTTTGCCAGCAGAGCCGATGTAGACCACGGCGGGACGGCGGAGGTAGCTGCGGGCCAGGCGCTCGACGGCTGGCGGCATGGTGGCCGTGAACATGACCGTCTATGGGAGCACAGGGCAGGGAGTGAGGGGCCCAGAGGGGCAGGGATGGGCCTGCTGCTCCCTAAAGCCCTCTGCTCCCCACGGCAGCACCCACAGCGCTGCCTCCACCAGCACCCACCTGCCTGTACTTGTGCTTCCCTGACTCAAAGTTGGCCAACATCTTCTCGGGGTCCTCGGCCTCGTCCGTGTCTGGTTTCTGGTTGGTGACAGGCATGTGCTCCAGGATCTTCTGCACGTCCGGCTCGAAGCCCATGTCGATCATGCGATCCGCCTCGTCCAGCACCACGTACGTGCAGCGGCTCAGCACCAGGTACCGGTTCTCCAGCACGTCAATGAGACGGCCTGGGGTGGCGATGACGATCTGGGGGAGTCGGGGGTGTTGGTGGCCACAGGCTGGGGGTGAACCTCAGCCCCCAGGTCCCCTCCATGGGGGGCACTCACCTCGCAGCCCATGCGGAGCCGGAAGCCTTGGTCCTCGCGGGAGATGCCTCCAATCACGGCCACAGTGCGGATGCCCAGAGGCTTCCCAAATTTGATGGTTTCCTCCTCAATCTGCTGGGCCAGCTCGCGGGTGGGGGCCAGGATGATGGCGTAGGGACCCTGGTCCGACTCCTCAATGCTGTGGCACAGGCAGGGCATGGCCACGTCAGCCCCGGTGCCATGTGTCTCCCCCTGTGCAGTGCCTCCCTGCCCTGGTGATCGTGGTGGCTCATGTCCCCCCTGCGCAGTGTCCCCTGCTCCACGTACCGGTCGATCTTGGGCAGGGTTGTGATCCACACCAGCAGCGGGATCAGGAAAGCCGCTGTTTTCCCGCTCCCGGTCTCAGCCACGCCAATGATGTCCCGGTTCTGGAGGCCGATGGGGATGGCCTGGCGCTGGATGGGGGTGGGCTCCTGGCGAGGGGAGCGGCAGGATGAGAACAGAACCCCCCCACAAAGCCCTGATCCATCAGAAGCAGTCCCCATTGCCCACCTTGTAACCACACTTGTCAATGACCTCCAGGATGTGGGGCGGGAGGGAAGAGTCCTTCCAGGAGCGGATGGGGTTGGGGATCTTGCCCCCCTTGGTGGTGATGCTGTAATCCTCACGGAAGATGCGCCAGTCCCTGTCTGTCATCTCATCCAGCTTCTTCTGGGACCAGTGCCGGTCGTCCCAGCGCTGCTTCGCCTCCTTCTTCCGCAGCTTCCGCAGCCGAGCCCTGGGTGCGGGTGAGGAAGGGGATGGGGCTCACCCTGTGGGAAGGCTGGAATTATCCTGCCCCCAGGTCCAGCGGAGCCCCCCAGACCCCCCCAGCTCACTCCTCCTGCTCCTTCTCCTCCAGCGTCCGCCTCTTCTCCATGAGGTCCCCGTAGAAACGCGACTGTTCCCGTTTCTGCTGCTTCAGGTCGATGCCCGCGATGAAGCCCCGGCCTAGGAGCTGTACTTGGTGCCTCTCCTTGTACCTGGGGCAGGGGGTGGGAGCATCAGGAGCTGCCCCACACTCCCAGGCCCCCCCCCCCAGCCCCAGGACACCCCCCACTCACAGCGGGTTGTAGTCAATGGAGGTGTCCTCCGATGCATCCCACTCGAACACGAACTTGCGGTCATTGAGGTGCCGCGTTCGCCTCCGCTTCTTCACCCCCCCCAGGTACCGCTCCTGGGGAGCAGAGGCTCAGTGGGGGGAGTTCCATCCCCTCCCTGGCTCCCCCCAGGGTCACCCCAGTCCCACCTTGATGGCATGAAGCTCCTTGCTCTTGTCCTTCTCCTCCCGGATCTTCTGCCTGCCCTCCTCATCCTCAGTGCCATTGGTGTCCCGCTCCATGCGCTCCCGGCGTTCCCGACGCTCCCGCTCCTGGGGGTCTTCTGGGGAGCATGGGAAGAGCTCAGAGCCCAGCACAAACCCCCCTCAGGACCGGGGGGCTCCAGGGGTGGACACCCCCTTACCCAGCATCTTCCTCCCCATCTCCTGGAACTGCTTCCTCTTCTTCCTCTCCTCCTCCAGCAGGCGCTGCCGCTCCTCCACCTCCTGCTGCCGTCGGCGCAGCGCCTCTGCCTCCCGCTCCGCCTTGGACAGGAACTTGGGCTGGGATAGAAGGGAAGGGTCACAGCAGGTCTGGATGTGCCCCCCCCCCCCAAATCCCATCCATCCCAACTGGGAGGCTTCAGCTCCAGCTCCCACCTTGGATTCCGCCTCTTCTTCAGCCTTCTTCTTGGCCAGCAGCTCCTCCAAGGACAGTGGCTGCGCCTGTGGATGTGGGACCAGCCCATCAGCAGCCCCAGTGAGGACCCTGCCTTGCCAGGGGGATTCCCACATTCCCAAAGCCATTCCCAGCCGAATCCCTCCTCACCTTCTCCTTCTTCAGGGCATTCTCCTCCTCTTCCTCCGCTCTGCGCGCATCCCGCTCCTTCCGGGACTTGGAATCCTTCCCCCTGCTCGGGGACAAGCTTCCAGCAAAGAGACTGGGATCAGGAACCAAGCACAGCCCCGGGTCCCCATGGAACCGCTCCTGGGGGCGCAGGGACACCCCAAAGCCCTTCCAAAGCCACCCGGGGCTCACCTCGAGCGCTTCCTGTCCTTGTCCCGCCGGTGCCCATCCTTGTCCCGCTCCCGCTCCTTCTTGCCCCGGTCCCGGTCGCGCTCCTTGTGCCGCCGATCCCTATGGAGCGGGGTCCTTATGGCCCAACCCCGGCCCTCCCCGCACCCGCCCTTCGGTGGTCACCCCCCCTCCCCTCACCTCTCCGCTGACTTGGAGCGGGACCGGGAGCGGGAGCGGCTCCCCCGCCGCCTGTCCCGGGACCGGTGCCGCTTCCTGTCCTTGGGGGGGGATCCTTTGCGGTCCCGCTCGCGATCCCGCTCGCGGTCCGGGGAGCGGGAGCGCTTCCGCTCCTCCTTGGCTGCGGGGGACGCGTCCCGCTCCTTCTTGTCCGCCAGCTCCCCGGCCATCTGCGGACACCAGCGTCAGCGAACCGGCACCGGGGAGCCCCGGAGCCCCGCGCTGGGGGCCCGCTCCGGGGCTCCGGGACTGCGGCAGCGGCCGCGGATCCCCCCGGCCCCGCTCACCGCCGCTCCGGGCCTCAGCGTCCCTCCGCCGCCATGGCCACCGCGGGGCACGCTGGGACGGCGAGGCCGCCTCCGCGCACGGACTACAACTCCCAGCAGCCCCCGCGTCCACCGCAGCGCCGCTGCGACGCGCGGGTCCCTCCGCCGGCAGCGCGGTGCCCCCAGCCCTACCGTGACACCCCCCCCCCGTGTCCCCCATTCCCAACCTGGAATGACCCCTTCTGAGCCCCCCTCACCCCGTTGAACCCCGACCCCCCCCAAAAGAGGACTCCACTCCCGCTGCACGTCGGTGGGCGCTGTATTTCCGATAATAAATAAGCTTTTAATAACACTGACCATGGAACAGAGACATTCCCCCCCCCCCCCCAACGACAGTCCATAAAACAGCCCCCCCAGCGCCCCCCACCCCACCGAGGGCAAGCAGCAGATGAGGGATGGGGTGGGGAGGGGCAAAAGGGGATGAGTCCACGAATGAACCCCCCCTGGGGTTGAGGGGCTGCCAATCCCCCTCCCTAGAGACCCCTCAACACATGGCAGTTCCATGGGGGCTGGAAGCAGAGTGATGGGAGGGGGACAGGCACCCCACTGGCATCGGGGGGGCTCCAGGCCCAGCCCCCCACCCCATCCTGGGGGCTCAGGGCAGGAGGACACCGGGGAGAGTGGAGGGTGGGGGGGTCATTGATGGGCTTCCCCCCCCTTCACATGACAGAGCAGCTTTTTGCCTTCTCCTTCTTGAAGGTGGAGGAGATGAGCTCGGAGCGGCTGGGGAGGTGCAGGAGTCTCTTGGAGAGGCTGCGGGGGGGGCTCCGGGGGGGCTGCGGGGGGGTTTTGCTGAGGCAGATGCCGGACACAGTCCGGAAGATGCTGTGGACGCTCTTCTCAGAGGTGAAGGCCGAGCACTCCAGGTAACCCTCTGCTCCGAGCTGCTTGGCGGCCGCACAGCCCTGCAACACCCTGGTGAGGCCAAACCTCCCCATAGCACCCCAACTGCCCCCCCCCGCGGCACCCCCCAACCTGCTCATAGGAGATGGGTGCCTGCTTCTGGTGGGAGAGCTCCATGAGGGTGCTCAGGTCTGTCCTTAGGTCTGTCTTGCAGCCGATGAGCAGCACCCGTGTGTTGGGGCAATAGTCTAGGATCTCTGTTTTCCACTGCAGAATGGGGAGGACACGGGGCTGGTGTCAGTGTGAGGGGACCCCAAAACACCCCCCCTACTCTCCCCATGCTCCCACACCTTCTTGGCCGCGCTGTCCAGGGTCTCGGGGCGGCTGATGTCAAAGCAGAGCAAGACAGCATCAGAGTCGCTGTAGCAGAGGGGACGCACATTGTCATAGTAGGGAGAACCTGGGTGGAAAAGGGGGTGTCACCGCACAGCACCCCCATAAAGGACCCTGGAGGTGATGGCAAAGGGTCACAGCCCCCCTTTGCCAGGGCTGGGGGGGGCCACACGCAGCTCTACCCCCCTCCAAAGCACCACCTCCGCTCCCCGCAGCCCATCAGTGATGGGAAATGGATCCCGTGGTGTTTATGTAACAACCGCCCCCCCCCACATACCCCATGCTGGGGAGCCCCAACAGCAGCACCGGATCCTGGGGGGCAGCAGGACCTGGGGGGGGGTGCTGCCACCCCCATGGGGTCCCCCAGGGAGCCGGAGCCACTGGCACCACCGCGGGGACCACAGGGGGAGGGGGCACGGGGGGGGTGCGGGGGGTCAGTGGGGAGCCCCTGTGGGTATTGGGGTGCCCGGAGGGGTCCCCCATGGCCACCTCCAGACCCCGAAGGGCCTCGGAGGGGGTTTCGCAGCCCAGACGCTCCGTGCGTGGAATAGCAAAGAGGCTGCGCCAGCGCATCGCCATGGCAACGCGGGGACCGCGGGTGGCGGGGACCCCCCCCTCTGGCGGGGGGGACACTGCAGCACCCGGGCAGGGCCGTCCCGGCCCCTCCAGCGCCGCGGGGAGGGCCAGATCCGGGGGTCCCCGTTACCCCCCCATTCACAGGCAGCCCCGCAGGGAAGCAGCGCCCCAATATCCAAGGGGGGGTGATAGGGATGGGGGGACCCCTTTAGGAAGGGGGTTACCCTATGACACCCCATGGGGCCGGTCGCCGGGGGTTCTATGCCAGCCCCCCCCCCAGTGCTCCTCAAACTAGCCCCCCCCACTGCAGGGCTCCCTCTGCTGCAACCCCCCCATCCCCATAGACCCCAAACCACCCTCCCCCGATAACTCCCCTCCCACATTAAGCCCCACCGGGGCCAACGCTGCCCCAGCCCCGGTACCGGAGGGAGCCCCCGTTCATATATCCCCCCGGTACCGGCAGGAATCCACCCCAGTGCATTGACCCTGGTACCCGAGGTGTCCCAGAGGCTCAGCTCCACCCGTTGCTCCTCGCTGGCCAGACACGCTGTGTAGTTCTCAAATACGGTGGGCACGTACGTCTGTAACGGCACCGACAGCGTCAGCGGCCGGCCCCGGTGCCGCTGCCCGGTGCTGGGTGCCCGGTGCCGGTCCAGCTCACCTCGGGGTAGCAGTCCTTGGCCAGCACCTGCAGCATGGCCGTTTTACCGCACTGCACATCGCCCACCAGCACCAGCTTGCAGCGGGCCGGGGCGGCCGGCACCGGCCTCCGCTCCCGCATGGCGGCGGCGCGGAGGCCTCCACACAACACCCACCCTCCGGCCCTACGCCCCGCCGCCGCAGCGGCCTTATGTAGGCCGCCGCCGCTGAGCCCCGCCCACGGCGCGGCCCGGTAGCCAATCACCGCGGCGGCTCCCGGCTCGCAGACCAATGGCGGAGATTCGGGGTCCGGCCTGGAGCCGCTCCTCCAAGCCAGGGGGCGCCCCGTCTGGCCCTGCTCCCGCCCAAGCCGGAAGTGGCGGTTGCTAGGAGACCGGCGGGACGCCGGTGGGTACCGCAGGGCGCTCCCGGTACCGGGGGCGGGGGCGGGAGGGGGCTCAGGGAGGGGCCTGGAGGGACCCCAAGGTGCGGGGGGCGTTAGGGGGGACCGCAACGGCGAGGACATCGGGGGGGGCCGGGACCTCTCGCCTCACCCCGTGCACCCGGGCACAGGCGCCATGGCCAGGAAGCGACCCTCCCGGGCAGCAGCCCCCGTGTCGGCGGAGGACCAGGTCCTGCTGCTGCAGAGCCGAGCGTTGGCGGAGGAGGAGGCGGCCAAGAGGAAGGGGGAGCTCCTCACCCGGTTCCTGAAGGTACAGGGGGGTCTACGGGCTGGGGGAGCAGGAAGCCCCCCCCATCCCCGCTGCCGCTCACGGCAGTGCCCCACGCAGCACAAGCTGGCCGAGGAGCGGCAGAGCAGCGCCCTGAGCCTGCACAAGCTCCACGCGCAATGGAGGACGGTGCTGCGGGAGGCCAAGGCCGCGGAGCTGTGCCGGGACGTGCTCATCCTGAGCCAGGCCTTCGCGCGGGTCATGGACTGCAAGGACAGCGTCATCGAGGTGAGCACGGGGCCGGCGGGGCCGCGGCAGCACCGGGACCCCCCCCTCGGACTGTGACACCCCCGACCCTGCAGTCCCTGGCCGCAGACCTGGAGGAGGCAGAGGAGCAGCACGGCCGAGCCCTGCGCAGCCACTTGCTCAACGTGGACCGGCTGCTGCAGCTCCAGCGCTGCCGCCTGGAGTGCCTGGAGGATGGGTACAGGGCCCAGCTCCAGGCCCTGCAGGCTGCCTTCGAGGAGGAGAGGTGCGGCAGGGGCACCCTCTGCCTGTGCTGTGCTGGTGCTGAGCACCCTGCTGGGACTGCCCTCCGCCACCCTCTGCCAGCAGCTCCCCTGTGCTTCCCACAGGAGAACCATCGTGGAGCAGCACAAGCGGGAAAGCTGCTATCTGCAGGACGTGGTGCTGGGCACGGAGCAGAATCAGGCCAAGAACGACTTGGACATCCTGCTGAAATTCCAGAGTTCCCGGGATGACATCAAAAACGAGGCAGGGGCAGGGGGAGGAACCGGCCGGGAGCCTTCAAGGGCAAGGTCTGGGGAGCAACGGCTCACCCGCGCTGTGCCTGTGCCCAGAGCCTGCAGGAGAAGCAGTACAGCCGCTTGCAGCTCGGGGCAAAGCTGGACGAGCTCTGGAAGCAGGTCCGATGCGCCCTGCAGGGCTATGCCGAGGCCACCGAGCGGCAGAGGGTGGTTTTTGAGGCGCTCAAGCAGAAGGACGAGAACAGCTCCAGGGAGATGGAGACACAGACGAAGAAGCTGCAGAAGCTGCAGGTGTGCGAGGTGCAGGGGTGGACGTGGGGGCGCTGGGGACCCTGTCCCCGTCCTCATGGCCCCATCCCTCACATCCCCACTGTCCCCAGGACTCGATCGCAGCCGTCAGGAGCCGACTCGTGGCTTCTCTCCAGGAGAGCGAGGAGCAGAACCGGTGCATGCGGGAGGAGAAGGAGAAAGTCCTTGGGCAGCTCCGGGAGCTCAGGACCGAGATGAATCAGATGGGTGCTGATGCCCACGACAGCCTCCTCAGGCTCACCCTGCAGAGCGGTGCTGCCCTCAAGGCACTGGCCCAGGTGATGGAGAAGGTGAGAGGTGCTGGGAGCCCCTCAGGGAGAGAATTCTACCTTCCCAGCCCTCCCTGCCCTCTCCTGCATCCCCCCAGGCCCAGCACATCCTGCGCCTGGCCGAGATGTGCCGCAGGATGGAGACGGAGGAGGAGAAGGTGCTGCCCTTTTACCCGTCCTCGCTGAACGAGGAGGAGGAGGAAGATGCCCAGCAAGTCCTTCAGGAGACACCAGAGGAACCGCTTGCTTGGGTGAGGAGCTGAAGCCGCCGTGGGGCTCAGGGCGGGATCCGGGCTCGGGAATGGCCCATGGCCAGGCTGGGGACCCCCTGCCGTGCGTCTCGCCCAGGCCATGCAGGACTATGTGGGGCTGGAGCGCTTCTGGCAGCGCTTCAACAAGGCGAAGCTGGAGGAGCAGGCGCTGGAGCGGCAGAGGGCGGCGCTGAGCCGCAGGAACCGGCGCCTGCGGGACCTGCTCCGGCAGTACCTGGCCGGGATCTCCATCACGCAGGAGGTGCTGAGCGAGCCCAACCCGCTCCTCGCCATCCAGCACAAGAGCCGCATCCCCAGGGTCCTGCCCCACACTGGCGGTGGCTGCGCTGCGCACCCCAAGACCCGCCTGCAGCCCATCCATGGCTCCACCAGCACCACCTGAGACCACACAGTGCAGCCCCAGACACTGCAGCGACTGGGGCAGCCTGGAGGTGCTATAAAGGAGCTAAATTGCACCCAAAACTGTGCTCCGGGGTCTTATTTCTGGGACAAGCTGAGCTTTGGTGTGCGTCTGTCACCTCCTGCTTGTGTTCAAGGTGTCTCTGCACCCTGGAGCCACACACAGCCACAGATAGAATCATAGAGCAGTTAGGGTTGGAAAGGACCTTCAGATCACCCAGTTCCAGCCCCCCTGCCATGGGCAGGGACACCTCCCACTAAACCATGGCACCCAAGGCTCTGTCCAACCTGGCCGTGAACACCGCCAGCAATGGAGCACTCACAACTTCCCTGGGCAACCCATTGCAGTGCCTCACCACCCCTACAGTAAAGATGCCCAGGGAAAGGCTTTATTTCCTTTTGGCTTTGTTCTTTTTCTCCTCCTTCATCTTCTTCTTGGAGAGCCTGGTGCTGCTGGCCTTGTGGTAGAGGTGGCACCCGATGAGCCCCAGCAGCGCCGGCACCAGCCCCAAGCACAGCAGCGGCACCACCTTGTTCAGCACCTTCTGCCAGTAACTGGCGCGGGACAGAGCCACCAGCTCCACCTCGAACCGCAGCACCGCGTCCCCTGCGATGGGGAGACAGAACCTCAGTGGGGCTGGTGGAGACCCCACGGGGACCCCAAGGGGCTGCGCTCACCTGGGATGGACGGGGGGGAACCCCTCTTGCCGTAGGCCAGGTGAGGGGGGATGATGACTCTCCGCTTCTCCCTGCCATGGAGAGACACTGTTGGTGCCCTGTGGGGCTGGACCCACACCCCAAGTGGCCCTGGGGACACCCCCCTGCGCCCGTTGCCCAGCTTACCCCACACACATGTCCATGAGACTCTGCTCCAGGCCTGTAAGGAATCGGGGTAAAGGGGTGAGCAGGGGTGGCCGGGGCACCCCAAAGCCCATTGGGTGCAGGCAGTGACATCCCCCGGGACCCCTGTGCTCACCGGGGATGACCTGGCGCTTGCCCAGCTCCACCTGGAGCGGGTCCCGGCTCAATGAGGTGTCAATGATGCGGCCATCGTCCTCCAGGCTGCCCTGCGGGGGCACCGGCATCATCACCGGCACTGGCACCGGCACCCAGGGTGGCTCTGCCCCGCACAGGTACCCGCGTTGTCCCACTGCCACTCCAGGCAGCTCCCAGGACAACGCTGATCCTGGTGCCATTCCCATGCCCACCCCGGTGCCACCCTGGCGACATCCCCACGCTGCTCCCAGTGCCAGGGTCACCCAAGTGCCACCCCCATGCCCGTCCCAGTGCCACCCGCTTGCCATCCTCACGCCTGCTCCCGAGCCTCCCCGGTATCTCTCTGGTACCTCTGCCATGCCCACCCTGGTACCTCCCCGATCCCGCCCCGGTAACCCCCCTCCGGTGCCGGAGCCGCCCCCCCGCCCCGCCTGGCGCAGCGCTGTGCTGACGTGTTCCTGCCGCCGCTCACCGTGTAGTGGATGTGCACCGTGTCCCCCGGCGCCGACAGCTCCGTGCAGCCCTCGGGGGGGGGCACCTGCAACGGGACGGGGTCACGTGGGACCGGAACGGGGTCACCACAACCTCGGGATCCGCGGACCCCGCTCCGTGCCCCCGGGGCGCCCCGTGAGCCGCGCTCCCCGCCCCAGTGCCCCCCGCGCTCCCCGAGCAGCCGCGTCCCTCCCCTGCTCCCGTTCCCCGCCGCACCGCCGGGGTCCCCGCTCTCCGGTCTCGCCCGAGGGCTCCGCTTGGGGTGCCCGGTGCTCCCCGCTCAGTCCCAGGTCCCCCGCTCCCCTCCCGGTTCCCCCGGGGCTCACGAGGGTCTCCAGCCGCAGGTCCCGGGCACCGGTTTCGGTTTCGCTCTCGGCGGCGCGGACGGGGGGCGGCAGCAGCAGCAGCAGCACCAGGAGCGCGGCGGGGGACGGCATGGCCGGGCAAGCGGCGGCGGCACCGGGACCGCCCCGTCCTGCCCTCGTGCTCACCCCGGGCCCCGCCTCCCCCCCCGGGGACCGCCCTCCCCCGGCACCGGGACCGGTCCGCGGGACAAGCGACGAGCCCCGGTAGCGACGGAGAGGGGGGATCCCCCCTCCGGTGTCTGGGGACACGCGTCCGCCCCTGCGCCGGTGCCACCCATGCCAGGCTGCACCGGGCATCGGCCTCTATGCAGTGACTGTCCCAGTGGTCCCCGCTGAGCCGGGCGGGGGGCTCGCCCCAGGGCACCGGCGGCGGGGTCGGTACCAGCAGGCGGCAGCAGAGCCCGGAGGACTCGGCACCAAGCGGGGCCCGCATCCTTCCCCAGCTCCCGTGGGCGCAGAGCGCCCCTTGTCTCGCACCCAGGGCCCTTCTCAGCCCCCTGCGGGACAGGGGAAGCTGAGCCCCGCAGCGGGCCCTGCACGGAGGGTGCCCCCAAACCCCTGCCCCTGGGGTCACCGCAGAGCCCTGGGGAACATGGGAGCTTCTCCGGCCCGGAGGGGACGCTGGGATATGGGGGCAGCCCCATTCCTTCGCCCTATGCCGGTGCTGACAGCGGCCCCGTTGCCTGCGCCGACCCCGGCGCAGCTCCCGGACTACGGCATCGGCACGCCGGCCCCACCGGCGCACCCACATACCAGCCCCGGTTGCCGAGAGGTGGCGAAGCCGCGCTGGCGGCGGGGGGGGGACAGGGCATTAATGGGATTACGGCCTCCGGGTCAGCGCCGCTCTGGCCCCCACTACACAAAGCCACCGGTGGGAACCGGCTCCGCGGATCCCGGCACCCCGGGGAACCCCGGCCACCGGGCACCCCCCTGCAGGGGAACCCCCAATGCGGCGGCACCAGCACCAACCTAAATGGGGACAGCAGCGCCGGTCCCCTGCACAGGGGCTGACATGGGGGGGCTGAGCCCCACTCGCGGCCATGCAGGCGCTGGCACCATCCCCACGCCCTGACTGGGATTAGCACTAATGGGATTTACCATTTCATCCAATATTCCCCTAAGGATGAGCCTGGGAAAGGGGAGCCCCCCCCCCCCCCCCCCCCCCAAGCCTCCCCTTGCCTCGCTAAGCTCTTTCTAATTAAACCCAACCCGGGTCTGTCCATCACCGTCCCCTCCCTGGACCCCTGCGCCGCGGGGGGGGCTGCGGAAGAAGAGCCATGGGGCAGCCCTACATAAAACATGTTTAATATCCAAGGGGGGGGCCAGGGGTCACCCACTGTCTCAGGTGCAGGGAGGGGGGGCCGGGAGGGGGGTACACACGTCCCTGGATGGGGCAGAGCCGCAGCAACACGTCACACCAAGCACAGACCGGGGGTATAAATACGGTGCTGGGGGGGGTACAGAATGGGGCCATCCGTCCGTCCGTCTGTCTGTGAGGGGCTGGGACATACAATCACGATGCTGGCACAGGGATGGGGTGCAGGGGAGGAGACCTGCCTCGAAGTGACATGGGGGGGCCGGGGACGTGTGGGACCCCCGGGGGGGGACATGTGGGGCCGGGGGGATGTGGGGGTGTGGGGAGTGTGTATGGTCCCAAATGCACCCTGCGGCCCCGCAGCCCCCACATTTGGTCCAGAGGAAGGGGAGGGGACATGCACGGGGATGGGGTACCCCAGTGTGACCCCCCCCAGCACCCAGCCCCCGTGTCCCCCCCAGGTACGTTCCATAGAGCTGTATTTCCACACACGCACACATGAGATCCGAGGGGAGACCCCAAAACAAGGCGGAAAAAGACCCCCACAGCAACCGGTGCCAGAAGAGAAGCAAAACCCAACCGGGGCGGGGATGAGGGAGTCCGGGGGGGGGGCCCCGGGGACACGGAGTGGGGGCCCTGTGGCCGCCCACCCGCTCACTTCTTGTTCTTGAGCTGGTTGGCGAGCCAGTCGAGGCCCTCGTAGAGCCCGTCCCCGCTGGTGGCGCAGGTCGCTTGGATGTACCAGTTACGGTGGCGCAGGGAGTGCAGCCCCAGCTTGTCCGTGATCTCCGCCGCGTTCATGGCATTGGGCAGGTCCTGAGGGGAGAGATGGGGCTGCCACAGGGACCCAGACACCAGCCCCAACGCCCCGGGGATGGCCCCAGCCCCACCTGCTTGTTGGCGAAGACGAGGAGGACAGCGTCCCGCAGCTCATCCTCCGCCAGCATCCGCATGAGCTCCTCCCGCGCCTCATTCACCCGCTCCCGGTCGTTGCTGTCCACCACGAAGATGAGCCCTGGGGACGGTGACCGGGCGCTGCTGGGGGCGCAGGACCCTCGTCCCCACCACCCCCCCCTGTCCCCGGTGACCGTGTCCCCCCACCCGTCTGCCCGCGGGGCACCTACCCTGGGTGTTTTGGAAGTAATGCCTCCAGAGGGGCCGGATCTTGTCCTGCCCACCCACATCCCACACGGTGAAGCTGATGTTCTTGTATTCCACTGTCTCCACGTTGAACCCTGTGAGGAGAAACAGCAGAGGGAAACTGAGGCGTGTGGGGCCGTGAACCCCATCCCAAGGAGCCCCGATGGGGAGGGGTCCAAGCCCAGTGCCTCCCCAGCCCCTGCCCTGCTCACCTATGGTGGGGATGGTGGTGACGATCTCCCCCAGCTTCAGCTTGTAGAGGATGGTGGTCTTCCCAGCGGCGTCCAGCCCCACCATCAGGATCCGCATCTCCTTCTTCCCAATGAGGCTCTTCAGCAGGTTCCCGAAGATGTTGCCCATGGTGACGGCGGCGCTGGCTCCGTCTGCAGGCGAGGCCGGATCCTGCGGGGGCACATGGCTGGGATTGGGGGGGGACCCTCAAAACACGGGATGGGGAGGGGGGGTGCAGGCACCGGGGACACCCATGGGAACACAGAGCCCTGGGGCCATGGGGCTGCCCCCCACATGAAGCGGCCGTACTGGGGTGCCCCCCCCCCCCCGCTGCACCTACAGGGGCCAGGCCAAAGCTGCACTGGAGGAAACTGAGGCACGGACCCCAGCACCTCTTGGGAGGGAGGGGCACAACCGCACCCCCGCAAACCTCGACCCCCCCCGCGCTGCAGCCCCCCGGCTCCGCAGCGGGCCCCTCCCGCCCCTGAGCTGCTGCCACCCCCGTTGCTCCCCCCGACCGCATCACCCCCCCCCGCTCAACTGCGCCCCTCCAACGCACCCCCATTGGCTCGCACCGCGCCTCGAAACCGCCCCCCCCCACCCCGCATCGCCTCCCGGGGCGGCCCCGCGCTCCTCCCGCGACACCGCATCACCCCCGGTGCGATGCCCGCACCCCCCCCGGGGGTCCGCACCCCCAAACCCTGCGCATCCCCGCCCCCCCCCCCGCGCCCTGCAGAGCCCCTCGGTGCCGCGCCCCTGCCGATGCCCCCCCCCCCCGGTGCTGCCCCCAAACCTGGTGCCGGTGCCGGTACCGGTGGCTCCCCCCGCCCGCAGCTGACTCTGCACCGCTCCCGCCGCCGGAAGCGGAGGCCCGATCGCTCCGATCTCGCGAGAGCTCCCGGTGTCCCCCCCCCCCCCACCTTTACTCCTCCTTCCCCCCCCGCCCTCCGCTTCCCGCCCCCCCCTCCCTCACCGGGTCCGGGGGGGCGCGCGGGGAAAGGGGGGGGCGCGGAGCTCGCGAGAGCCGGGAGCCGTTACCATGGCAGCGGGTGCAGCAGTGCGGGGGGGGGGATGCACAGGGAGGGGGGGGCCCGGTGACACCCGACCCCTCTATGAGCACCGAGGAGCAAAGCCCCGGGGGGGGGGAGTTACGTAGAGAGGGGGGTGCCCCGAGGACCCCAAAAATGGCACTGCTGGGACAGGGATGCACCCCCGCACGGGGACCCGGTACCGGCGGTACCGAGGCCTCCCCGGTGCTCACGGGCCGGGCGGGGCTGTCAGCAGGCACGGGGCTGTCCCGGTCTCCGTCCGCCCCGTGCCCGGTGCTGCGGGACTCGACCTCTGCTGCCCCCGTCCCTCCCTCCCCATCCGGGACTGGCATCGGCAGCACCGCCCGCCCCGACGGCTGCGGGAGACGCTGCGCTCTCCCGCGGACACCCCGGGGCTGGGGGGAGATCCCGAGCATCGCTCCCTCCATCTCAGGGCCGCCGCTGGGGGGGATTGGGGGAACAGTGGCGAGGAGACCCCGGAAGGGTCCCGGGATGGAGCGGGGGGGCGGGGGTGTTTGGGCCCCGCCGCTTGTGGCACAGCCCCGGGCAGGGCCCTCCCGGCCGCGCCCCGGGGCCTCCCCGCGGCCGCTGACCTCAGCCCCGGGAGCCCCGACGGGGCGGCGGCCCCAGGGCGCGGACACGGCCCGGCCCGGCCGGGAACCGGGGCGGGGGGGATGCGGGAGCCGCCAGCCTGGAGCAGACCCCGGGCCGGGGGAGGGGTGAGGGGGGGTCCCCGGTGCGAGACCCCCCCGCTGCCAGCCCGGGCTTTGTCCGCCCTTGAATTGAAATGGAGAGCGGCGGCCCCGGGCCGTGACGGGCGAGCGGGGCTAATCCGGCCCCGCATGACTGGTCCGGGGAAACCGCTGCGGGGGGATTACCCCCCCGCTCCCCGCCACGGCGGGGAGGGTCAACACAGCCCCCCCAACCCTCCGGCCCCGCACCGGGGAGGTCGCACCCGGGGGGGCAGCGACTTCATCCCCACCGTGACTTGGGGGCACCCGGGGTCCTGGTCCCCCATCTCCGTCCCTCTCCATCCTCTCATCCCAACACCCGTCCGGTGCCCCGGCGCACGGGGCTGCACCTGATGCGGGCGCCCACGGCCGCGTTCACGGGGGTCCGCTGCGCAGAACCGGCCGTCGGGCCCCGTCCTCAGCCGGCCCGGGCCGGGACAGCCCTGCCGGAGCGGCAGGAGGTCGCGGCCGCCCCTTAGCGCCGGGCACGCACCGGGAAGGGAGAGGGGTCCTGGGGCTCCGGACGGGCACCAGCGCCCGGCGCAGCTCCGAAGGTCTCGCTCCACGGGGGTTGCATATCCCGTCCCCGCACCCCAAACCCGTCTGTCCCGGCGCTGAGCCCCCCGGTTGTCCCGAGCCTCTGCCCCCCGTGCGGCCGGGGTTACCCCGGGAGATCCCGGCATTCCCACTCCCCCGTGCGCCCCGGGCTGCCCCGGGGGATCCCGGGCTATCCCCGGCCCCCACTCCCTCCGTGCGCCCGGCGCTGTCCCGGCCCGTCCTGGGCTATTCCGGGTCCTGATCCTCCTTGCTCCGGGACCTGTCCCGGGCTCCCCCCGCCGGTGCCGTTGCGTGGGGAGGGCGGGGGGCGGCAGCCGGGTGTCCCCCTCCCCTCCCCGCGCCACCGGCCGAGCTCTGGGCACGGGGCAGGGGCGCAGCCACCCGCCGGGCTAATCCGGGCCGTGACGGACAGGCCCGGCGCCGCCGCTCCGGCCGCCCCATAAGAGGTGCCGCGGCCCCGCCGCTCCCCATTGTTAGGGCGAGGACGCGGGGAGGCCCCGTTCGGCGGGACCGGCCCACGGGGACCCTCCGCACCGCCCCTATAAGAGGGAAGGGGCTGGAAGATGCTCCCGGGTGCTGAGCGCTGCGCACCCGCCGCGCCGAGCCGAGTCCAGCAGCGCCGTCTCCCCGGGGAGCCTCCGGGCACCGCACACGGACCACCCGGCACCGGGCAGGGGGCACCGAGCACGGAACCCCCCGACGCCGCGCCCCAGAACCGGGCAGGGAGCTCCTGGCCCCGCACCCCCGACGCCGTGCCCCGGGCACCCGCTGCAGCCCGGTGCCGGTGCCAGCGCTCCCCGCGTCCCCCTTCACCCACCCGCAGCGGAGCCGCCCGCCCTCCCCGCGCCCCGCGCGTCCGGAAACACGCGTGGATGTAGCGGCCGGGCCGGGGGCTCCTCGGCACCATAAATACCCCGGCAGCCGCTCGCCCGCGCACTCTGCCGGGTCTCCCGGTGCCGGAGCCATGCGAGCCGCCGCGCTGGGGCTGGCGCTCCGGGCGCTCTGGGCGCTGGCCCTCTCCTCCCTCTCCAACACGCTGGCGGTGAACAACAGCGGGCGGTGGTGGTGAGTCCGCCGGTACCGGCAGCAGCACCGGCACCGGAGCAGGGGGCGGAGCGGGGCTTGGCACAGGCGCGGCGGCGGCTGCCCCGTAGCCAAGGATGGGGCGCGCAGGTGCGACCGGAGGGGGACCAACGGGGCTGTGACCCGCGGCTGCGGGGTGGAGGATGCTCTGGTAGCGGATCAGAGTGGAGGGCTGAGGCGGGGAGCGGGATGCCGGTGCTAACCGTCCCCTCCTGTGCCGCAGGGGCATCATCAACGTGGCCTCGTCCACCAACCTGCTGACGGACTCCAAGAACGTGCAGCTGGTGCTGGACCCCAGCCTGCAGCTGCTGAGCCGCAAGCAGCGCAAGCTGATCCGCCAGAACCCCGGCATCCTGCACAGCGTCAGCTCCGGCCTCCAGACCGCCATCAAGGAGTGCAAGTGGCAGTTCCGCAACCGCCGCTGGAACTGCCCCACCTCGCAGGGCCCCAATATCTTCGGCAAGATCGTTAACCGGGGTGAGGCCACGGGGCGGAGGGAGGCGGCGCGGGGCTGCCCGGACCCCCGCCGCGGCGGCCCCGAGCGGGGATGCTCTGCAGAGCGCTCTCGGCTCGCCACCGGCCATCGCCAGCTCCGACCCCATCGGCATCCCGTTGTGGCTGCGGGTTGGGGGTGCCGGTGGGTGCCCCCTCTTCATCCCAACAGCACCCTGAGGCTCTGCTCTCCTCCGCAGGCTGCCGGGAGACCGCGTTCATCTTCGCCATCACCAGCGCCGGCGTCACGCACTCGGTGGCGCGGTCCTGCTCGGAGGGCTCCATCGAGTCCTGCACTTGTGACTACCGGCGCCGCGGCCCCGGGGGACCCGACTGGCACTGGGGGGGCTGCAGCGACAACATCGACTTCGGGCGCCTCTTTGGGAGGGAGTTTGTGGACTCCAGTGAGAAGGGCCGAGACCTGCGGTTCCTCATGAACCTGCACAACAACGAGGCGGGGCGCATGGTGAGGGCACAGGGGGTCTGCAGGCAGCACCGGGGGGGGGGGGGGGGGGGAGCATGGCCTCCGAGGCCTGTACCCTGTCGTCTTGCCCACATTGGGAACTGTTAGAGTGGGATTTCCCACCTGACTTTGGGCAGGCTAAGCACGACACGATGCTGCTGGGCCGCAGGGATGCCGGAGCTCACTATGCCCCGTGTCCCCCCCTTCCTCTTGCAGACGGTGTTCTCTGAGATGCGCCAGGAGTGCAAGTGCCATGGCATGTCTGGCTCCTGCACCGTGCGCACGTGCTGGATGCGGCTGCCGACCTTCCGCGCCGTGGGCGACGTCCTGAAGGACCGCTTCGATGGGGCTTCCCGCGTCATCTACGGCAACAAGGGCAGCAACCGGGCATCGCGCATGGAGCTGCATCACCTGGAGCCCGAGAACCCGGCCCACAAACCCCCCTCGCCCCACGACCTCGTCTACTTCGAGAAGTCGCCCAATTTCTGTACCTACAGTGGGAAGATGGGGACAGCGGGGACGGCCGGGAGGTTCTGCAACAGCTCCTCCCCGGGGCTGGATGGGTGCGAGCTGCTGTGCTGCGGGCGCGGGTACCGCACACGCACCCAGCGCATCACCGAGCGCTGCAACTGCACCTTCCACTGGTGCTGCCACGTCAGCTGCCTCAACTGCACCAACACGCAGGTGCTGCACGAGTGCTTGTGAGCCCCCCCAACAGGGACCCCCCTGCGCCGGCCCTGGAGGGGGTCTGTGCCACCCCCAATGACCGGTGTCCGGTGGGATTGAAGGCACCCATGGGTGTGTGTGTGGCTGTGCATCTGGGACCAGCTCTGCGGACTGGCCTGGCTTGGCCCACCCTGGGGGCAGCAGCCAGGCTGGGGTCTCAGTGCCACCACGCACCGTCCTGGCCACCCCTATCCCCTTCTTACTGTAAATACAATATTTATTGTGGATGATTTGATGACACCCCCCCCCCCCCAATTTGCTGGTCCCAGGCCCTGTTTTTTATAATGAAAGATAATAATAATTAATAATAATTATGAATAATAATGCTTTGTTCCAGGTTTCACTGATAGCCTTTAGGGAAGAATAAAGGATATATTTTTATCAGTCCTGTGCTGGTTCATTTTTGGGGTCTGAGGAAGGGAGGGCATGAGCAATGTTCCCCTATCCCCCAAGCTATGGGGCTGGACACAAGCCCCCTGCTGCAGACGTCCACCCCCTCTGTCCATCCATCACCTCTGCATCCACTGTCTGCCCATCCTTCTCCTCCTCTCCTCTCCCCTCTCCTCCTCTCTGTCATCCCCATCCCCTTCTTCCTCCTGCTGTGCCCGTCTCCAGCCCCAGCCATCGCCGCCGCCGCTCCCGGCCGGGTAGTCCATCCCCATGGCCGGGGCGCCCATCACCATGGCTCCTGGGCTGCGGTATCTCCAGCACTGGAATTTGCCGGGGCGTCGGAGCTGGTGCCGCCAGGGCCGGGCGCTGGGATCGGCCACGGGAGGTACAAGGCAGCAGACAGGGAATGAGCATCGTTCATCACCGCTCCCGGCCGGCGCTGACGGCTCCCCTCGGCTCCGGGGGAGGAGGGGGGCCGGAGAGGGCACCGGGGTTATGGGGGCCGGGCCAGAGGCCCGGGCCCGGCCACTGGCCCCACACACAGCCCCGCACTCGTGCGTGGGGTCTGGCTGCAGCCCGAGAAAGGCCGTGGCAGAGGTGGGTGCAGCACTGCAGCTGGCAGGTGCCCTGGTGCAGGGGCATCCCACCAGGATGGGCTTCTCCCTGTGACAGGCATCCCACTGGGATGGGAATCCCCCTGTGATGGACATCCCACTGGGATGGGTATCCCATTTGGGTGGGTATTGCAGCGGGGTATCCCACTGAGATGAGCATCCCCCTGGGATGGATATTCCTTTGGGATAAGCATCCCACAGTGATGGCCATAGACCCAGAATGGGCATCCCTGGGAAGGGCATTCCTGCTGGACAAGATTCCCACTGGGATTGGCATCCCATCGGGGTTGGCATCCCCTGGGGCAGGTGCAGGGCTCACACACACCTTCTGCCCCCTAACTGCACACCTTGGGCCAGGCTATAACGTCCCTTCTCCCATCCAGCCGGGGGCCACGGTGACATCCAGCCCCAGGGATCCCCAGTGCCCACCTGCAGTGAGGGGGTCCCCGCAGCCCCAGAGCTGGGGCAGCATCAAAGGCTGAGGAATGACGCTGCCACCACCCGAAATATCCCCCGGAGCCGATGGTGGAAAAGTTGATGATTTAGACCCAAAGGAGGGAGGAAAATAACCCCCGGGGGGCCCCGCTGTCCACGCCGAGGTACAAACACCGCCTGGCGTGGTAGAAGAGCAGAAAGAACTGCGAGGAAAAGTGACTGGAAAGGAACACATCCCGAAATAACCCTGGGAGCATCTCCCGCCTGCCGGGAGTTATCTGCCTGCTAAATTCTGCACACGCACAGGGCATGAAAATAGCCTGTTTTCCTGCGGTAGGGAGTCAGGAATATAGATAATGACATTCTTATAAGTCACCTCTGTTACTCAGCTTTTCCTGCGGGCCGGTGACCGCCGGGCACCGCACCGACCCCCGGCCTGGGGCGCTCCGGGCATGGGGGGGCACCCGACTGCAGGGTCCGGACCTCCCTGGCGCGGGCGCATCCACCCCGCGCTGGAAATAGCCGCTGCCGCAGCGGCGGGGCCGGAGCAAGGCCAGGGAGAGGGACAGGGACAGGGCGGTCCCGCCCCGCGTCAGCCCGTCACATCTGGGAAGCCGAGGAGCAGCTGGATGGTGGCCACAGGCTGGGCCTGATGTGCGGTGGGAAGGGCTGGGGCATGGAGGGGTCTGTGCAGGGGTGTGGGACAGAGGGATGGTGCCATTCACAGAGGTGCAGCACAGACGGGATGGTGCCCCCAGGTTCAGGACGGAAGGGCAGGGTGGCGCCCAGGGGTGCAGGACAGACGGATAGGACAGTGCCCAGGGTGCGAGACAAAGGGACGGTGTCATTCCAAGTGGTGCAGGACAGAAGGACAAAGGTGAGGGACAGAGAGACAGGACAATGCCCAGAGGTGCAGGACAGAGGGACAGGGCCATGCCCAAAGGTGTGGGACAGAGGGACAGGGCTGTTTCCAGAGGTACAGGACAGAGGGACAGAGCCATTGCCAGCCGCCACCGACTACCCGGTGGCATCATCCCACCACCGGGTCCGTCCCCATCCCATCGCCATTGAACCGAGCCCCATCCCGGCTCCCCTAGCCCGCATCCCGCCAGCTCCCGGCTTGTCCGGCCGCATCCCCCCCCCATCCCAACCACCGCATTCCTCCGGCGCGGGGCCAAGGCGCCCAGCAACGGTGGCAAGGGCTGGCCTCTAATCCCCCGGGCATGCCAGCCGCGGGGGGATCGTCGCCGTCACCCACTCCCTCATAGGTGACCAATGCCCGAGACGAACAATTAGGGACAAAGCCGGAGCCGCCGGGGGCTAACGCCGGACTTCACGGGTGCCTTGTGCGAGTTTAATGAATTGTCCATCATCCCTTTGAGCTCCGCTCGCCCGGGCTGGATTAATCTGAGAAGCCGCAGTGGGGAAGGAGCCGCTAAGCCCGTATTTATTACTCTGCCATTGTAACTAATTGAGGTAATTATCTGTGACTCCAACCCCGCCACAATGCGGCATTCACCGCACCCCCCTTCCCTTCCCTTCTCTTTCCTTCCCTTCCCATCGGGCACAGCCGGCACCGGCAGCGCGGCAGGGCCGGGGCCGCCGCTTAGCACGGTGGGATGTGGCTCAGCAGGGATGTGGCATGGCCACGGTGTGGCCGGCACCACATGTACTCAGGAGCCATCAGTGGGGGCCGGCACATGTGGGTCACGGTGTGGCCCGTGATGGTGACCCACGGGGGTTACGGTGTTGCGTGGACACCGGTGCAGGCACGGCCGCTGCTCCCTGGTACACTCGTGTCCATACGGCTCTGGGGACACCGGCACCGGTGACACACGCGAGTCACGGTCCTTGGGGACACCACCACCGCAGTGGCCATGCCGGTCTCCGTGGCAGGGGGTCCCCGCTCCCGGGGCGGGATCCCCGGTGCCCCCCGGTGCTCCCGGTGCCGTCGGTCACCGGCTGCGCGGCGACATCTGGTGGCCGCGGGCGGGACCGCGGCCCGGTGAGGTGACACCGGTACCGGACGGGTCGCCCCCGGTGCCACTCGTGGGCACCCCTGCGGGGCGAGAGCCTGGGGGAGCCCGGGGTGGCCCCGGGGGGGCGGCGCTGGCGCCGGCGCAGCCCGAATTAGAAGGTGATTTTCCCGGCGGGGGTTTGGGCAGGAGCGGAGCCACGGAAAGGGCCGCGCCGCTTCCCCCGTCTCCGACAAGCAGGGCCACGGCGGGCAGCGCGCCCGCGCTGAGCCGGGCTGCACCGAGCCACGCGGCGCTTCCCTGGGCTGTGATGAGCCGCGCTGAGCTGAGCCACCCGTGCCAGGATGCGCCGTGCCGGGCTGGGTCATGCAGCAGCGCAGAGCCGCGCTGAGCAGCGCCAATGCTGCGCCGGGCCGGGCTGCGCCGTGCCGGGCCATACCGAGCCACACCAAACCCTGCCGGGCCGTGGCCGCGCCGCAGTGGGCTCAGGTCACCGGCGCAGCCCAGACCTCGGTGCGGTGCCAGGGTGCGTGGGGTGACGTGGCCGCGGGGCTGCCCCACGAGCGGCCCCCCCGGGTCCCCGCTGCCCCACGCCGTGACCTCCCGGCCGGTGTCACCGGGATAATGACAGGGTCGCGCCGGGGGGGCGGGGGAGGAGCCGGTTTTAAATAACGTGCAAATTGGCCACGTTATTTGTGCGGTTTCCTCTGGCCGCGGGGCTCGGCCCCCCCCGCAGAGTGACTAAGAGGTGGCGGCCTCTCGGGGGGGGGGACGGACCGTGACTCACGCGGGGTCCCCCTCCGGCCGTGACGTGGGGCGGGTGGCAGAGGGCCAGATGTGCTGCACTCACCTACTCATTATGGGGAGACGGGGGG
Organism: Amazona ochrocephala; assembly: GCA_039720435.1. NCBI lineage: Eukaryota > Metazoa > Chordata > Aves > Psittaciformes > Psittacidae > Amazona > Amazona ochrocephala. The sequence goes on from CM077900.1 coordinate 2,876,605, forward strand.
GGCCATGGCACGTCCCAGCCCCGCGGTGACCGCTGCGGTGCCACCGGGACACCCGGGGACTCCGAGTGACTCCGGCGCCGCGGCGGGGGGGCTCGAACCTCGCTGGGGTGTGTGGGGGGCAAGAGCAGGGCCGAGGGGGGGGGGGCTTGGGGAGGGCGATGCCCCCCCCCATCAGTACACACACAAGGGGCGAAGGCGGCATATGAGGATCCCGCAGCCTTTATTGGGGTCAGCCCCAAGCCCCGCCCCACCACACCCCGCCCCATCGAGCCACACCCCGCCAAGCCCCGCCCCTCAGGCCCAGGGGGGGCTGGCGGTGCCCGGGGGGGCCCCGGTGCTCTCCAGGCTGCTGCTGCTGCTGCTGTAGGTGTAGGGGTCCCGGCAGTGCCGCCACCGGGCGCCCCCCGGGCCCCCCTCGGCCTCGGAGTCGGAGTCGGGGGCCGTGTGGCGGCGGATGCGGGACACGGCCTCGCGCAGCGCCTGCGCGTACAGCACCGGCCGCCGCGGAGGGAAGCGGCCCCGCGGGCCCCCGCACACCCCTGGGCTGCGCCAGGGGCTGCGGGGGGGCTCCCGGGCCGGCGAGGGGGCGGCCGGGGGGGTGACAACCCCGGGGCCTGCGGGAGGGCTGCCCGGGGGGGCGATGGGCCCCGGGGACCCCCCCATGTACCGGACCTGCTGCCGCTGCACGGGGGGCACGTACTGGGCCCGGACCACCACGCGGGTGGCGTCGATGAGGACGTGGCCCCCCGCCTCCCTCTGCCCTCTGCTGCCCCCCGGGGCCCGGGCCCGGCTGCCTGCGGCCCGTGGCAGAGTTTGGCTGTGCTGGGGGGTGCTGGGGCCGCCCGGGGATGGCGGTGCCCCGCGGGGACGCCGGAGCCGGGCCTCGGTGGCCGCCCGGGGCAGCGTGTGGCTCCAGCCCCCTGGCACTGCCCCCCGGCTCCGCGGGGCCCGGGGGGGGCTGCGCGGGGCCCGGGGGGGCCGGAGCTGCAGGGTGCGGTGGGGAGCGTCGTAAGCGGGGGGCGAAATGTAGGGGGGGGGCCCACCCCGGCGCGCGTGGGCCGCCTGCACCCGCTGCATGTGGGCCTCGTAGCTGGGGGGGCCTGGCCTGGCCCCTGGCACTGGGGCATGGGGCGCGCAGGGCAGGGTCCAGCCCCGGGACTCCTCAGGGTGGCAGCGGGTGGGGGGTGCCCGGGGCCGCGTCTCACAGGCGGGGGGGGGCCGGGAGGCGAAGTCCTGCAGGTGATGGGGGTGAGCGGGGGGCCAAGGGGGGGCCAGCTCGGCCACGAAGCTCTTCTCCAGGTACCTGCAAGACAGAGACGGGGACGTGAGGGCCGGGGCATGCGGGGTGGAGGGTGCGGGATGGGACCCCCCACGCCGCTCGTCCCCCCCCCTCCAACTCACGTGTACTCCCTGGCGATGCGGCGGTAGGTCCACGGGGGCGCGGGCCCGCACCCCGCTGCCATCGCGGCGCCGGGGGGGCTGCAACACGCCACGGTGTCGATCTCCAGCAGCAGCAGCTGGGTCCGCTCGTGGATCCGCTGCATGGCCGCGGGGGGCCGGAGCCTCGCCGGAGCCACACGTGCGCCCCGCGGCCCCCCGCGCCCGGCCCCGCACCGGCCTCCCCGCGGTGCACGGCAGGGACCCCAGCGCCCGTCCCGGGGGTGCTTCCCCCCCCCCCTCCGGGATCCCTTCCCCCCCCTGCGCCAAAGCGGGTTTGGCACCGAGCGCTGCAGCCCACGCGGGCTCCGAGAGGAGCTTAGCAACCCTCCGGCGGCGGCATGGCAACGGCACCAGCACCGGCAACAGCACCGGCACCGGTAGCGGCAACGGCACCGGTGACAGCAACGGCTCCGGCACAGGCATTGGCACCGGCCCCGGCCCCGGCCCCCCTCTCTCCCGGTCCAGGCTCTCACCTCACTCCTGAGCCTGGTGCTGGCCGCGGCCACAGGCACCTCCCGGCCTCCCTCCTGGGCAGGAATGTGCCAGGCTCAGCACGGCCTCGCGCCTCCCCCCCCCGGCAATGCCCCACCAGGACCCCCACACACCGGGGGGGTCGCCGCATCCCACCTCGGCCCGGTCCCGGTGTCAATCCCGGCCTTTGAGTAAAGCCACGGGCGGAACAAACAGGGATTTGGGGTCTGGGTGAGCTCAGCAGATTCCCCCTTGCCCATGGCAGGGGTGAAGCCCCTCCCGGGGCCCCCCCGTGCCCCACAGCGGGATCGTGCCAGCTCTGTGTTTATTCGTGGCTTCTCTCCACACATGAAGTGGTGCCGGGTGCAGATGTGGCCAGGAGGGGGCACAGGGGGGTGCTGGAGGGCACGGGAGGTGTTGGGGGGCACAGGGGATGTAGGGGGCAGCCCCTGGCCAGAGAGATCTGAGTGAGGGCTATTAAAACCCCAGATTCAGCGAAACCGCACGGGGGGGTGGGGGGTATGGGGGGGGAACCCAAAAGAGGGGCCCCCCCAGCACCCCGCCAGGCTTTGGGGCACAAGGTGCAGCGTGGGGAGGTCTCCCAACTCAGGCAAGTGCTACCCTATGGCTGGATTATTGCTGGATGCTGCTGGTGAGTGGGGCCCCCAACCTGGGTGTCCCCAAGAGGAGGAAAGGGGGGGCACTGGGGGGGGCTGATCCCCCTGCCCAAATGCCTCAGGGGCCCTGCGGGAGGACCAGGGCTTGCAGGATGTCCGAGAGAGAGACGATCCCCTTGACCACGTCGCTCTCGTCCACCACCACCAGCCGGTGAACCTGGGGGGGACACAGTGGGGAATGAGCTGGTGCAGGGATCCTGGGCCCCCCCACTGCCCGTCACCCCCGGGGGTGGTTACCTCTGCCTCCACCAGGCGGTTGATGATGGTTTCCAACGTCTCGTGCTTGTAACACTTGAGGACGCCCTCAAAGTAGTGGGAGCGATGCTGCAGCGCCCGCGTCACCGTCACGTCCAGGTTGTTGTAGGTCTTCTCAGCCGCCAGGTTCTGGGGCAGGGAGAGGTGTTGGGGACACAGTGAGGACCCTGTAACCCATAGAGGCCCCCCCCCAGCACAGGCTCTGCCCCTTCCCCGCCTCCACAGCTACTCACAATCACGTCGAATTTGGAGTAGATGTCGACCACCCGCCCTGGGGAGGGAAGGGAACGGCTGCCACAGGGGTTGGGGACAGCCACAGGGGCTGGGGACAGCCACAGGGGTTGGGGACAGCCACAGGGGCTGGGGACAGCCACAGGGGTTGGGGACAGCCACAGGGGTTGGGGACAGACACAGGGGTTGGGGACAGACACAGGGACTGGGAACAGCCACAGGGGTTGGGGACAGCCACAGGGGTTGGGGACAGCCACAGGGGCTGGGGACAGCCACAGGGGTTGGGGACAGCCACAGGGGCTGGGGACAGCCACACACAGGGTGGCGTCACCCCAGGCCCCGTCCTCACCTGACTCATCGACGACGGGCAGCGCGGAGACGCGGTGCTGCACGAAGATGCCCAGTGCCACATAGATGGGGGTGCTGGTGCGCACCACGGCGATGTTGCGGTAGGTGCCGATCTGCAGCTCCTCCAGCGTCTTGGCCATGAACTCGGGCTTTGGGACCTCTGCTATCTGCAGGGGACGGGGAGGGGGACAGTGCTGACGCTGGCTCGGCTCCGGCTGCCCCCGCCTCGTGGGGGGCCTGGGCCGCGGTCCTGAGGAGTGAAAGCAGAGAGCACTGGGGGGGCTGCGGGACCCCCGGGCACAGGCAGGGCTGGCTCCGGGGCTGCGGGGTCCATGCAGCGTCCTGGGGACCCCCTTCCAACACCCGCCACCCGCTCCAGCGCCCCGGTGGTACCTGGCACAAGCAGGGCCGGGGTTGTCACAGGGGGGTCCCCGGCGCCGCCGTGGGGCAGGGATGGGACTTACAAAGAGCTTGAGGAACTTGAGGATGCGCTTGTGGGTGAGGATGTAGAGAGTGTTCCCCGAGTCGGGGTCTATGACGGGCAGGCGATGGATCTTGTTCCGGATCAGGGAGGAGACAGCGTCAAAGAGGCTGCAAACAGGAGGATAACGGGACTGGGGACCCCGCCTCGCACCCAAGGGTGCTGCCAGCACTGCCCCACTTCCTGTGGTACCTGGCATTGGGGGAAATGCAGACCAGCGGCTTGAAGGAGTCCTGCAGGTAAACCTCTGCAGGGAGAGGAGGTGCTGAGGGCAGCGGCAGCACCCATGGAGCAGGGCCCCAGTGCTCTGCGCACCCCAGGCCGGGCAGGAGGCACCCGCAGCCACCCCCTCACCTCTCCACGTCTCTATTTTGTGCTCCTCCAGCTCGTAGATCTGCACCTGGGTGCAAGGACACAAACCGGGATCAACCGGGATGGAGCAGGGGGCGGGCAGAGGCTGGACCTGCGTCCCCTCCTCCTCACCATGGGCGACTTGTAGTAGCGGTGCAGGATGTTGATGAAGTCGGTGATGGTCAGCATGCCTGGGGGGGGGGGCAGGGTGAGGGGGGTCCCGCAGCCTCCTCCGGCCCCCCCCATCCCGCTCACTCACCCACGAAGCTTTGCTTCTTGCTGTCCCAGAGCGGGGCCGCGCGCACGCCGTTGGTGACCAGCGCGAAGAACGCCTTCTTCACCTGCATTGGGGGCACCGGGGGGGTCACCGAGGGAGCGGGGCCCCCCCTGGGTGCAGACCCTGCCCGGGGGGAGGGGTGAGGAGCCCCCAAACCCACCTGGAGGGACGTGTCAAAAACAACCAGTTTGGAGCTGGTGGGGATGAGGTCGTAGCAGCGATGGGACTTCATGAACGTGGTGTAGGCGCCGCGGGAGGGGGGCCCTGGGGACGGGCAGCGTGAGGTGACCCCCCAAACCCGGAACCCCCCGCACCCTGGTCCTGAGCCCCCCCCCCCGGTCACCGCAGCCCCCGACGCCCCCCCCTCGGACGCTCCCGGTGTCACCTTCCAGCCCCGGAGGGCTCAGCTCCGCCGGGACCTCTGCGGCCGGGCCGGGGCCGGGGCCGGGATCCTGCGGAGGGACACGGGACGGGTCGGGGCGGTCCTGAAACCCCCCGTGCCCGGTGCCCCCCCGTTCCCGTCCCCTCCCGGTACCGGTTCCCTCCCGTCCCCGATTTCGCCGTTCCCGTTCCTCCCCGTCCCCGTCCCGCCTCAGCGCCCGTCCCCTCCCGTCCTCGATTCTTCCCCGTTCCCGTTCCCTTCCCACCTCCATGGCCCCGCTCGGTCCCGCCACCTCCCCACTTCCGCCCGGCTCCGGGCACTCACTTCCGCCACCACCGGAACCTTCCGCACCGAGCGCGCCGTCCATGCCCGTTACCGGCCGCTCTTCTCCCGTCGGGTCACGGCACCCCGGGGGGGGGGGGGGGGAGTGTCACCGGTTGTGGGCGCAGAACCCGCCGGGGGTCACGGAGCGGAGGGCGGGGGATGCGCTGCCGCCGGTGCCCTCGGTTAGACCCGATGGGGCGGCCCCAAAGGGACCCCCCCCGCCCCCCACGTGCCCCCCCCCGCCCCCCCCCCCCCCCCAATGGAGGGAGGCAGCGGCTTCTCACGCGCTTTATTTAAAATAATATCCAGTGGTTGCGGACTCGGTAAAAACGGGGCTCGCGGCGCCGGGGCTGTACAGGAACGCTCGGGGCACCGTTGGAACGCTCGCGGAACCGTTCGAACGCCCACCCCCGCCCCCACTCGCGGGTTTGTGGCTCTTTTTTTTTTTTGTCTTTTTTTAACCTTTTTTCTTATTTTTTTTTTTTTTTAAACATTTTCACCTTAAACCTTTTTGCAGCTTTTTTTTTTTTTTTTTAAGGTTGCGGAAGCAGCTTTTCAACACCCCCCCCCGCACCCCCCCTTCGCCTTGCACCATCCCCATCACAACGGGGGGGTTGAAAGGGGGGAGTTCGGGGGGGACCCCCCTCTCTGCGCGATGTGTTTGTGCGTTAAAGAGATCCGACCCTGCTGCCCCGGGGGAGGGGGGGGCTGTGCCGAGGGGGGGGTTGTGCAGCCAGCAGCGGGGGGGGCCGCTGTGTAATGCCCAGTGGCTTCTCTGAGCCCCCCCCACCCCCCCAAAAATAGCTCCAAAACGTCGGAGATTGGGTTGCAAAATGCTGCAGCCCCCCCCGTGCCCCCGCGCCCCAAATCTCAGCCCAGCAGAGCACAAAGACCCCCCCCATTTAGTATATACAATATAAGGTATAAATAGATAAATAACCTTCCCCCCCCCATCCCCACCCTGCGCTGACAGCGACTGTGGCCACCACCCACTAATGGGGGTTGATGCAAGTAGGGGGGGCCCCCTCGATTCCCCCCATTGCTGGGGGAGCGGGGCCGACACCCCCCTATCCCCCCTCACACCTTGGCACGGCGCAGGGCTGGGGACAAGGGCGTCCCCCTACTTTCACCATGGAGCCCGGCAAGGGGGGCTCCTGCTGCCACATCCAAAGAGAGGGGGGGGGACACATCCCCATGGAGAAGGGGAACCCCCTCATGGTGGGGAGGCCCCGATGGGGGGGGGGGTTGAGGGGGGGGGGTGTCTCACATTTCAAAATCACAACAGAAAAGGTAAAAGAATCATAATCTAAGACGTCAAATGAGGTAGGTTTGGGTGCAGAAGCTCCTGTGTCTGCCGGGGGGGCCCTCGCCGCGGGTCTCGTCCACACGCACAAACAAGAAGAGATTCGAAAGGAACCGAGCGAGCTCTGGCCGCGGGCGGCGCAGAGCCCGGATTGTCGAGCTCAAGGAGTCTGTTACTTGGTACTTTTAGCGAGCAAAAATGTTATTAGATTCTAAAAAAAAAAAAAAAGAAAAAAAAAAGAAAAAATAAAATAAAATTTAAAAGGAAAAAAAAAAAAAAACAACGAAAAAAAATAACCCTAAAGTTGGGAGAGAGGAAAAAAAGCCGGATCCGGCTCCGGCGCCACGGCTGCTGCTGCCACCCCGCACGGCGGCGGGTGATGGAGATGGGGGGGTCTCTCTCTCTCTCTCGCCGGGGTCCCCCCCCCCGACACAAACACTTGATTCCTCGCAGGACGAAGCAAAGAAAACCCTGAGTTGCCAGTTCGTGCGTCCGTGCGTCCGTCCGGGCGTCCCGCGCGGGCAGGGCCGGCGGCAGCGGCTCCCTCCCCGTGCCCGGCCCCCCCGGCACCTCCCGTGGCCCCCGGTGGGTCGTGGCGAGGTGGCGGTGAGGTGGGGGGGGGTGTTGTGCGCGCCCCCCCCCCCCAGCTCCTTCTTATCCCACTTAGTTCATCCACTTGCGACAGTTCCAGGCTCCACAGTGGCAGGGGATCTTGTGCTGATCGTCCTCGAAGTCGAACTGGTAGTCGTAGGTGAGCTGTGGGGGAGCAGGGAGTCAGCCACAGGCCAGAACCAGCCCCCAGACCCCCCCCCAAGGGTCCCTGCCTGACCTCCTCCCCCTTGGGGATGCGCCGGCTGGAGATGATGATGATCTTGTCCTCCTTGTCGAAGGTCACGACTTCAGCCACACAGTTCGGGGCGCACGAGTGGTTGATGTACCTGGTGGGGGCACAGAGAGGGGTGCTGGGGGTGTCAGTGCCAACCTAGGGGGGGTCCCACCACCCCTAAAGCCCCCTCACACTCACCTGGCCGGGCCCCCCGTCAGCGTGGCGTCAATGACGTGCTCGTTGTTGATGCGGAACATGTAGATGCCGCGGTTCTGGGGGTGGATAAGAGGGTGTCAGTGGGTGATCCCGGGCCCCCACATCCCACCAGAGACCCCGCCACAACCCGCTGGATCCCCACCTGCTCCTCGTAGATCTTCTCCCGCCGGTTGGCCACCTCATTGCGGATGATGGTGCCAATGTACTCGATGACCATGGTGTGCTTCTCGATGTCCTTGGCCGCGTAGAGCCCCAGCCCCTGGATGCGGGAGCGCGCCAGGTACACGTTGTTCTTCCACTCCGTCTTCAGGCGCCGGTATTGGGAGGACTTGGAGTGCACAAACTGTTTGCTGTAGGGCGTGTTGGTCTCGCCGGTGAACGTGCTCTGGTAGGCCTTGGACATGCTTGTGCTGTTCAGGGTGTGGGGCCTGCCGGTGCGGGGTGAGAGCGGGTCAGAGCCGGGCGATCCCGCAGGATCCCGGCTCTCTCAGGGGCTCCCGGCCCAACTCACCGCTTGTAGTGGGTGAGGATTTTGGGCTCGGAGCGGGCACAGCCGGTGGGGTTGATCATCAGCGGCAGCTCCATCAGCGGGTGCCGCCCGTAGCGGAACAGGTAGTTCTGGCAGCTCTCGACACCGGGCAGCTACGGGGAGGAGACGTTGAACCTGCGGTGGCACCGCAGCCACCGGGCCCCTTCGCAATGGGGGTGACCACCATAGGGCAGAGGAGGCCCCCCCCGGCCCAAGTTCAGGCAGGACTTACCGACTCAGCGATGCGCAGCACCGCATGCACCGTGAGGCCGAAGAGCTCCTCGCCCTTCAGGTACTCAGGGAAGAGGCGCAGCATGTCAGCTTCCTTCCTCATCATCGCCACCGGCTCGATGATCCGGTTCCAGACGGCTGCAGAGGGGAAGGAAGATTTAGAGCCAGGGAATGCTGCAGCCCACTCCCCTCCAGCTCCAGCCACCCCAGGTCTTCCCATTGCCATGTTCTCCCTGTTCTGGGGCAGCTCAGCCATCAGCAAGGCAGGGGACAGAGGCAGGCAAGGGACGGAGGCAGGCAGGGGATGCAGGAGGAAGGCAGGGAATGGAGCAGGAAGGCAGAGGATGCAGGAGGAGGATGGAGGAGGGCAGGGAATGAAGATGAGATGCAGGAGAAAGGCAGGGGATGCAGGAGAAAGGCAGGGGATGCAGGAGAAAGGCAGGGGATGCAGGAGAAAGGCAGGGGATGCAGGAGAAAGGCAGGGGATGCAGGAGAAAGGCAGGGGATGCAGGAGAAAGGCAGGGGATGCAGGAGAAAGGCAGGGGATGCAGGAGAAAGGCAGGGGATGCAGGAGAAAGGCAGGGGATGCAGGAGAAAGGCAGGGGATGCAGGAGAAAGGCAGGGGATGCAGGAGAAAGGCAGGGGATGCAGGAGAAAGGCAGGGGATGCAGGAGAAAGGCAGGGGATGCAGGAGAAAGGCACGGGATGCAGAAGAAAGGCACGGGATGCAGGAGAGCAGCAGCCCAGCACCTGCAGCTCCCACTGGCCCCTTACCTTGTGGCGAGGAGTCAGAAAAAACCAGATCTTCCAGGCCCTGCTCAATGACCTGCACCACGAACTCAGGGCGGCCGTTGTTCTCGCAGATGGTGCAGCGGTAGCAGCAGCGGCGGTTGTTGGTTCGCAGGCTCCAGTAGATGCGTGTGGCCTCGTAGCCCACTGGGTAGAGGGCTGTGACGCTGTGGAAATCGGCCATCTGGTGCGGCAGGAGCTGCCCGATGGCGTGGAACACCAAGCCCCCGACACGGAACATGTGGAGCCGCTCGCCGCGCTGGATGATGCTGGCGATCTGCTTCACCTCGTCCCGCTCAATGTACACGCGGCGGAACACAGTGAAGCTGCTCAGCTCCTGCTCGCACGGGCCCTTCAGCTTGTGCACGGGGCACAGCATGGTCTTGTCCTTGAAGAACATGCACTTGGCGCGGATGGCGCAGGCGAAGTGGTACACGCTGGGGCAGCGGATGCGGTTGCAGCTGTTGGTGGCGCCGGTTTTCTGGCACAGTGAGCATTTGGTGAGCAGCCCGCGGTGCAGCGCCACCTCCACGTTGATCAGGGCCCCTCCTTGCGTCTCGTACACCTCGGTGGACCACAGGGCGCAGTTGAGGTGGACCCAGAGGTCCAGGTCGAGGTTGAGCAGGCGTGCAGGCCCGTCTGTGGCGCCGTCGCCCTCCTCGTGGCAGAAGCAGCACTTGCGCAGGTCCCGTGGCACCTTCTCGGGGCGCAGCGTGGTACCCAGCTTGTCTATGAACTCCGCAATCTCCTTGTCCCCGTCCCGCTTGGCCCCCCCTTTCTGGATGGTGACGAGAAAGCGCAGCCGTTTCCATCTCACCCCCTTCCACTTCTTGAGCCGCGGTCGCGCTTCATCCCCGTCCTCGGGTGGCCGCGAGCGTGGTTTGAAGCGTGGTGGCGAGTGGAGACCTGCGGCCCCGTCCTCCTCCTGGGGGGCTGGCGATGGGGCTGGGGGCAGCGGGGACAGCGGGCCCGGGGCTGCCTCGGGGGCTGCCTCAGGGTCAGGGACCCGGGTGGCCTCACTGGGGCTGGATGGAGAGGGGACGCAGGGGGACAGTGGAGGAGAGGGCTCCTGCGGCATCACGGAGAGCTGCCGCACGTCCAGGTTGGAGACGTTGTTGACGTAGCAGTGGTGAAGGGTCTTCTCGGGCGCTGGGCTCTCCTGCGGCATGGGGAGGGGGCACAGGTCAGAGCAGCCTGGGGATGGGGACCCCCAAACCTCACCATCCCCTTCCACACCAGCCTGGAAGACTCAGCACCCTCTACATGGTCACAGTTGGTCCCAAAGCGCCCCCTCCTGCACCCCAACGCAGCCACGGCCTTCCAGGCACCCCAAAACCCCGGGGGGCACCCCTGCACTGTGCTGACCTGTCTGAGCAGTGTCAGGAGGTCCAGTTCGCCCTTGAGGCTGTACCCAGGCAGCACCGCATCAAACTGCTTCAGCCACTCAGAGCTGCTGTCCGGCACCTTCCCGGCCAACGCCACCTTCTCCTTGGCACCGAGCACCCCTGGGGACAAAGGCAAGAGCCCATCACGGGGTGCCTGGGCTGGGGACACGAGGGAGTTGATGGGCACAAGGCAGATACTCACCAGCCATGTCTGTCTCCACCTTTTTGGCCTCGACTACGGCTGCTCGCACGGTGCCGTCAGGGAACAGCACCTCATAGGAGCTGGGGATCTTCACGCTCAGCAGCTCAGCCATGGCCACCATCACCCCATTGAGGTTCTGGGTGAGAGAAGGACGGGGTGAGCCCGGGACCCCGATGCCACCACGCAGGGACCCCCAAGATCTCGCCTGTCCCCAGCCCCTCACTCACCTTGGCGGCTGCTGCAGACACCGTCAGCATGACAGAGACCTCACTGCTCTTACCCTTCTCCCACGGGGAACCCACCTTCCCAGGGGGGGCTCCAAAGGGCTCCGGGACCTCGTAGGGCTTTGTGTCGGGGAACACTGGAGTGGGAAGAAGGGGGTCAGAGCCGCGCAGCCCCAACCCCATCACCACACACCCCTGCAGAACCAGTGCTGGGACTCATCACCTTGCGTGGGACAGGCTGGGGTGCGGGAACAGAGAACAGGCCAGCCCCACTGTGTGCCAAGGAGTCTTCCTCTGCTCCTCCACACCTTCCCCTCCTCCTCCATCCATCCACTGCATAGACCCCTTCCCATTCAACGCAAGTGCCCGGCAGACACCCTCCCCTGCGTGGCCTGTACATCCCATGAATGCTCCTGCCTGGTCCATAGACCCCATCAACCCCCTCCTGCCTGCTCCACCTGCACCACAGCCCCCCAGCCCTGCTCCATGCACCCTCCACCCCAGTGCAGCCCACCAGCCCTGCTCCATGCACCCTCCACCCCAGTGCAGCCCACCTGGGATACTGGCCCGAGGGATGATGGGGATGATGGGGGACAGCACTCGCTCCTCCAGCTCCGGCTTGGCCTCGCTGAGCAGGGGGAAGCGCAGCAGCTCCTCACCCAGGACGCTCTCGGGGGACGAGGCTGGGACAATGCTGTCAGGGGAGTCGCTCTCATCATCACTTTCCATCCTGTGGGAAGGGAGGTGTCAGGGGAAGGCTTCACCCATGGAGGGGTCCCCATGGCAGGGGGGGCACCCAGGACTAACCTGACGTCCTCAGTCTGGTTGTGAGGAGGGGTGGGCAGAGCTGCCAGCAGGTCCAGGCTCTTCACCTCCATGGCTGCTGTGTCTGCACATAGAAAGGACAGGTGTCACCGGGGGGGTGATGGGAAGCAGGGGGGGTCTGTGCCATTCCTGTGCCCACCACGCTCATCATCACCTTTGTGGCCATGGGGCTCACGGGCCGGGTCACTGTCCTTGGGCTGCTCTCCCAGCTCCTCTGGGGCCGTGACACCGTTCACCATCTTCTGCTGCACAGAGGGTGGTGGTGTGGGGGGCAGCGAGGAGGGCGGCGTGGGGGGGTTGCTGAGGTTGTTCTGGGCAGGGAGAGACAAGCGGGGTGAGCACCGTGGGGTAAGCACCGTGGGGTAATGCTACAGCCCCACGCTGGGGGCCAACAGCACAAACCCCCCCCTTTACCTTGGTGAGCAGCTGGGAGTAGTAGTCGGGCACGCTGTCGAGCACAGCGCTGCCAAAGGCGCCGTGGAGCTGGCTTTTGCCATTGATGGGGCTGCTGCCGAAGGGCGCAAAGAGGCTGAAGTTGGCCGCAATGGTCGGCTCCGTCAGCGGCAGCAGCGACAGCTCCTGTGGGCAGAGCGGTGAGGAGGGGCGGGGGAGAGGAGCAGCCCCCTCCCGATGCCCTGCCCCATGGCCCTGCCCCATGGCCGTACCTGCTTCAGCTGCCTCATGAGGGCCTCCCCCGGCCGCAGCCCCTCGTCCTTCCGCAGCTTCTTGCGGGAGGCTGGGACCCGCTCGTTGCCCTTCTGCACCCGCTTGGGCTTGGTGGGCGCCGGCTTCCTGGCGATGGAGGGGTCCTGCAGAGGCAGAGTGGACACCGGGATGAGCACAGCCCCATAGCCGCCAGCCCCTCCTGCCCCACGGCTCCCACTCACCTCCCGGCCCAGTAGCACCGGCGGTGGCCGCAGCTCCATCCCGGTGCCCCGGTTCTCCGTGTGCCCATTGAGCTCGCCCGGGCTCTGCGCCGAGAGCTGCACATTCTTGGCTCGCAGTAGCTTCTGCAGCAGGAGGTGCCCGGCCTCCGAGCGGCCACCCGGGGCCAGGAGGCTGTTGGCTTGGCTGGCTCCGGGGTCCCTGTTAGCCTCTGGTTTTGGGGCTTCATCTCCATCCAGCTCACACTGCGCCACCGCCACCGTCTCCTCCTTCGGCTCCTGCTTCACCAGCACCGCTGGGGCTTCACCTGCTGCGGGGGCCCCCTCCGGCCCTGCCCCATTGATGCGGGTCTCGCTGGGGTCTGCACCAGATGCCTCTGGGTCCCAGGGACCATGCTGTGGGTCAGGGATGGTGCCGCTTGGTGCCGACCCCTGCTCCATAGGTGCCGCGGGGCTGGGGGCCAAGGCCGGGACCCCTGGTGACATCTTCTTTGGCTCTTGAGGGCTCTGCTCGGGGCTGGTGAGGTGCTGTGGGGCGCAGCCCAAGGGCGAAGGGGCCGGCAGAGTGGGGAGCCGCACGAGGCCAGGCTGGGGGCTGCGGGCAGCCAGTGCTGCCTGCACCAGCTCTGCCAGCGGCTGCTGGGGGGGCTGCCCTGGCAGCGCCCGGCCCTGCTCGAAGCCGGGCTGAGCCTCCGCCGGAGCACCCGGCCGGGGCTGGAACAGGGGCCCTGGCAGGCGGGGGGGCTGCCGGGTGGCAGAGCCGTATTCCGGGGCCTGCCCCGCGAAGGGGCCGGGGGTCCGGAGCGCCTGGCTCTGCTGCAGCAGGTTCTGCTGGTGCCGCTGCACCAGGAGCGCCTGGAGCTGCTGCTGCTGCTGCGGCGTCAAGTGCCGCAGCTGCGGGTTCTTGGCCAGGACCCCCTGGAGCTGCGCCCGGATCTGCCCCATCATGGGCCCCGGCACCTGCCCCAGCAGCCCCTGGGGCAGCGCAGCTGAGCCCGTTGCCGGCGCCACTTTGTGCTGCGCAGGGCTCTGAAGCCGCGGCTGCCCCTTGCCCGGCTGCTCCGGCACCCGCGGCAGCACCATGCCCTGCGCCGGGCCCGTCCCGCAGCCCAGCGGCGGCTCCAGCACCCCAGCACTGTCCCCGTGCTCGGGGTGGGCAGCGCCGGGGCTCTGCAGCGGCGCGGCGAGCAGGGCGCCCGGCTGCATGGAGCCTGCCCGCAGCACTGGCTGCGGCGAGGCCAAGAGCAGCTGCTGGCCCTGCCCCAGCTCAGCCTGGTGCTTGGGGGCCGGGGGCTCGGGGCCGCCCAGTGCTGGTGCGCTGAGGGCTCCCTGCTGCTCCCCGTGCAGCTGCGCTCCGCTCTCGCTGCCCTCGGCGGGAAGGGCGCTGCCATCCACCCCTCCAGGCTGCTCCTTAGCAGCCAGGACCGCGGGGGCCGGCTGCATTCCCTGACTCAGGTGCAGCACAGAGGGGGCCTGGCTCCCCGCGCCGTGCTGCGGAAAGTGCTGGATCGAGGGTTGCCCCTGGCCCAGCCCCAGGAGACCCGAGTTCTGCTGCTGCTGCGGGGCCAGCAGCGCCCGCGCCTGCCCCAGCTGCTGGGACAGCACGAGCCGGTGGCTCAGCATCCCTGGAGTCTGCGGGGCCACTTGAGGAGAGCTCAGCACCCGCTGCTGGTGTGGGGCCAGCAGGACCTGGCGCTGGGGCTGGCCCAGCACCGTCTGGTGCTGCAGCCCCGCTGCCTGCGTGTGGCCCAGCAAGCCTGGCTGCTGCTGTGGGGAGAGCTGCTGCACCAACAGGCTCTGCTGGCTGCCCATCAGCCCCGGCTGCTTTGGCACCATGGGCTGCCCCACCGTGCCTGGCTGTGGGGCTGGGGCGGGCTGCTGCTGGCCCAGCAGGCCGGGCTGCCCCACCATGGCTGCTTGTCCCATGACGCCGGGCTGCTGCATGGATGCCTGTGCCATCACGCTGGGCTGCTGCATGGATGCTTGTCCCATGATGCCAGGCTGCTGCAGGGATGTCTGCGCCATCACACCCGGCTGTTGCATTGAAGCTTGTCCCATGACACCCGCCTGTTGCATTGACGTCTGGGCCATCATGCCCTGTGGCTGCATTGAGGTCTGTCCCATGACACCCGCTTGCTGCATTGACACCTGGCCCATGACACTCTGCTGCTGCATGCCCGCCTGTCCCATCACTCCTGGCTGCTGCATGGACGCCTGTGCCATAACGCCCTGCTGCTGCATCGACGCTTGTGCCATCACACCCGGCTGCTGCTGCTGCTGCTGCAGTGACACTTGTCCCAGCATGTTCTGCTGCTGCTGCAGCTTCTGGGCCAGCTGCATTCTCTGGAGCTGCCTCTCCTGCATGAGGCGGGCGTCCGCGCCCAGCCCGCGCAGCGCGGGGTTCCCAGCGAAGAACGCGTTGGAGGTGCTGGGCACCGGAGCGCTCCCCACGCCTTGCTGGCCCATGAAGGACAGGCCCTGCTGCACAGCCATGGACATGCCGCCGTGGGGCAGTCGCAGCCCCCCTGGCTGCCCTGGCTGCTGGCTGAGGCCTTGGGGACCCACCACGGTCCCCACCGTCTGCTGGACGCTGTGTGCCGAGAGCAGCTGCCCGGGGAGCTTGGATATGAGACGGGGGCTCTGCGAGGGGCTCAGGGCCATCACGGCTGAGGCCTGGTGCTGGTGCTGCTGCTGCTTGTTGCGGTACTCGGCCATAAGGTTGGTGTGCTCCTTCTGCTGCTTCCGAACCTGCCGGGCACAGCGCAGGGTTAGCACGGGGGATGGCGGGGAGTCAGCACCGGGGATGTGGGGCCCAGCTCCACTCAGGATCCTACCTGGTCCAGCTGCTTCTGGATCTTGCTCTGCTGCTCCGTCACCAGCTTCAGCTTCTCAGCATCGGCCTCGGGGAACTCGCGCCCGGCTTTCTTGGCCGTGCGCTGCTTGGCACACAGGGCTTTGCGCGACTTGCGATGCGCCCCGATCTGCTCCTCCAGCACCTTCAGCTGCATCTGCAGGAGCTGCTGCGTGTGGAACAGCCACTCCTCATACTGCCGCTGGTCTGCCTCGTCTGCGGGAGCAGTGAAAGGGCTGGGATCAGAGCGGAGCAGCCCCGGAGCCAGCCCAGCTCCGGCGGGCAGGATGAGACCTAGCAGTGCTACCCAAAGCAGTACTCACTGATGACGCCCTGCGCGAAGGTGGGTGGGTTGGGGCGAGCCTGGGCTGGGTCTGCACTGCTCCGCTCCTGCCAGAGAAGGGAGGGTTGGGGACACCGGGGACACCAGACCCTGTCCCCAGTGCAGCTCCTGCCTAAGCACCAAAGCAGGGACTCCCCCCTGGGCACCCCACTCACTTGTCCACTCCCCGCCAGCAAGTGATTCTGCATCTCAGAGACAGATGGGCCCCCTGAGAGCCGCTGGGCCAGCAGAGAAACCTGTTGCCTTTGAGGGGGACACAGAGATGAGAGATGAGCCTCAAGGCACCCTCTGCCCACCAACAGTGTGCCCCAGTGCCTGCCCTGCTCCATACCTGTTCATGCCCGGGGCCACCCCGATGCTGCCCTGAGCCATCACTTTCTTGATGCCCTTCAGTGCCACCATCTTGGCCTTGGCAATGGGGTCCATGATGTCCTCGGCTGCAAATTTGTCCAGGTCTGCCACAAAGAGTGATGGGTTTAAAGTCAAACAGGGGAAGGTCAGGCTGGATTTAAGGCAGGAGTTTTTCCCCATGAGGGTGGTGGGACACTGGAAAGGGTTGAATGAAGAAGCTGTGGCTGCCCTATCCCTGGCGGTGTTCAAGGCCAGGTTGAACAGAGCCTTGAGTGACATGGTTCAATGTGAGGTTTTCCCTGCCCAGATGGCAGAGGGCTGGAACTGGATGATCTTCAGGTCCTTTCCAACCCCAAATCCACCCAAAACGGGCCACCCCTGTCCCCCAGACCACTCACCCAGAGCCCCTACCTGTGTCTGGGAAGAAGCTGTTGGCCAACTGCTGCTGCATGACGAGCTGGGGGGGCTTCATGCCCAGGGCAGGCGTCTGCACCCCAGCCATGGGCTTCTGCACCAGCACTTGCTGCTGGCCCTGCTGCTGCGGCGTCGCCAGAGCCACCTGCACGCCGTGGGGGGCTGCCAGCACATGGGGCTGAGTGGGGGCCATGCCCATGTGCGGGGCCAGCGCTGGGCCCTGCTGCGGGGGACCAAGCCGGGGCGGCTGCGCTGGCACCAGCGGGGGCCTGGCCACCATCCCCAGCTGCAGCGGGGGCTGCGGGGTGCCCAGGCGCGGGGGCTGCCCCTCGGGGGGCTGCGCCGTGCCCGTGGGGTGCAGCAGGGGGTGCCCCGGGAGGTGCGGGGTGCCCCGGGGGAGGTGCGCTGACATCTGCTGCTTCTTCTGCAGCTCCTTCTTCTCGTGCTCCAGCAGGTCCTCGATGAGCAGAGGCAGCTCGCTGGCCACCAGCGAGCTCTCCATCTTGTCCAGGTCATCGGCCGGGGAGTGCCGGGCGCTGCCCAGCCCCAGGGCCCCGCCGTCCAGCTCGAACTTCTCCAGCAAGGGGTTGCTCTGGGGGCCCAGCTGGGCAGGAGCCAGCCCCCGGCTGCCGTATGGGTCCTTCTCCGGCGCAGGGACCGCAGTGTGGCCGCTGCTCGGGAAATGGGTCAAGCCAAGGCGGGCCGGGCCGGCACCAGGGCTCAGGAGGCTCTGGCTGGGCTTGAGGCTCAGCCCCAGCGAGGCAGAGATCTTGTCTGTGCCCTGCAGCGCCTCCGACTTGACCGGGAGCCGCTCGGGGCCACCGGCTGTGAACTGGCAGGGAGAGGTCTTGAGGCATCCGTCCTCCAGCTTGGGCTTGATGTCGGTGGGCAGCGAACCCCCCTTCACCTCCGCGGTGCCCGTCGGGCAGGGAGCAGAGCCCAGGCCAGCCCCGGGCACCACCAGCCCTTCCTTGGGCACCTCCTGGTCCTCCGCAGACGTGGCTGGGTCTTTGCCATCCCCGGGCTCAGGGAGCTTCAAGCTGGGAGCCGGTGGCTCTGTCTTAAGCTGGGCTTCGCGCTCGGCTTTCTCATTGGCCGACTCAACTAGGCGCAGATGCTCGTTGAAGATGTCCTTCTTGTCACCCGTGTCCAGCTCGGGGTCGGTGTAGGCCAGGAGGTCGAACTCATCCCCGTTCAGCAGGTCATCAAGGTGGGGATCCGCTGTTTCCAGGCTGTCCAGATTGTCCAAGTCATCGTCCCCTTTGGCCACATCCGGATCCAGGCTCAGGTTGGCCAAATCATCGTCATCTTCCAGGTCTTTGTGGGAACCAAAGTCATCATCGAGATCAGGCTCCACCGGCACCTCACAGGGCAGACGCCCCCCCTCCAGGCTCAGGTGGCTCTTCCCGGGGACCGGAGCCAGCGCTGGCTCGGCTGCAGGAGCATCCTTGGGAGCATCGGGGCGCAGGGCAGAGCCGGAGGACAGCGGGCGCGGGGGAACATGTGGCAGCTCCATGCTGGGGCCCAGCAGCGGCGCGGGCACTTTGCTGTGGGGCTGGTGGTGGCTGTTGCTCATCTCGGCTCCCTGCGGTGACGCGGGTGGCAGCAGCACCGGCACCTTCTGCGGCTGCAGCACAGGCAGCGGCTGCATGGGCACGACGGGGGCGCAGAGCCCCGGCGCCGCACTCTCCTCCCCGGGCAGGAAGAAGCGCGGCCGCGGCGGCTGCGGGAAGGGGGAGCCCAGGACCACCCCGGGTCCCTTCTGCACGTTGTGGCGCAGCTCGATGAAGGGGGCGCCCATGGCGGCGGGCACTGCGTCGCGGGTGCCCAGGCTGCCCACAGCACTGCCGGCGCCTGGCGGGGCAAAGCGGGACGTGACCGGGAGCCGCAGGGCTGCGGCTGCCGCCTGCTGCTGCTGCTGCTGCTGCTGCCAGAGGTGCTGCTGCGGGGATGGCGCCGGGAACACCCCGCGGGGGTAGAAGGCTTGAGGGGGCCCCACCGCTGCCCTGCAAGACACCACGACCATGGCGTTGGGACCTATTGGCACTGCCACATGCAGCACCCTGCGCTCCCAGTGAAACCACAGCCTCTGTGGTGCTCCCCATGGGAAAGGGGTGAAGCCCTGCTGGTGCCCAACCTGCCGCGGGGCACTCACCTCCCATTGATGTCCATAGCAGACGGTGTGGCCGCTGGTGGGGGCCGCGAGAGCCGCTCATCCTGGGTGAATGCTGCCGGCACCATGACGGAGGCGGGCAGCTTCCCAGTGCCTGTTGCCAGGGTCCCCAGGAGGCTCTTGTCCTGGGATGGGAGACAAAGCCACAGCGTCACCGCTGCACCCACCAGTGCGCTCCCGCCAGCGCCATGCCCCACGCTCTACCTGTGGCGCTGGGTACGGGGCCATGGCACGGCTCAGCTCAAAGGCCTGGCTGCTGGCCTCGGGTGCCCAAGCCGCCGGGGAGGCCGTGGCTGCCGCCGCTGCTGCGCTCTCCTTCTCCTGCCGCAGGCTGTTCCGCTGGATCTGCTGGCGAATGAGCAGCTCCCGGAGCCGCTGGCGCTGGGACACAGAGTCACGACCCGGAGCACAGACACCGGACCCTCACCCCCACCACAAGTGTCCCAGTTCCCCCCCTTCCCAAACCCAGCCCAGCCCTTACCTGCCGCTGCTTCTCCAGCTCCGACTGGCTCATGGTGCCGAGGGGCCCATCCTGGCTGCTGGGCAGCTCCGCCAGGTCCCGGTTTGGGGGTGCAGAGAGCCCCACGGCCGCCTCCTCCCTCTTGTCGCTCGCTGGCCCCAGCGCGGCTCGGGGCAGGAAGGGGACAGAGGGGTCCTGCTGCTGCGGGGGGGCTGGGGGCTGCTGCGGCAGCACCGAGGGCGGACGGAGCGGGGACAGGCTGTAGGTGTCGGTGCCCGTGGTGCTCGGCCCCAGCGGGCTCCCGGCTTGGTGGAACCCGGGGGATGAGGCATAGGCTGAGCTCTGGGGCTTGCTGGGGACGTAATGGCTGTTGATCCCGTGGGGCTGGTGGGACGGGGAGCCCTTGAGCGGCTCCGGCACGGCCGGGGGGAAGGTGAAACGCATGGGGGGCTGCCCCCCGCCGAAGACACTGGCACCAGGGGAGCGGGCAAAGGGGGGCTGCTGCCCAGCCGGTGCCTTGGCATGGGGGTCACTGGCAGGGGTGCCCCCAAAACCCCCCCCAGCTGCCGCCACTGCCTTGAAACCCGGCTCCGGCATCTGAGGCCGGGGGGGCTTGTGCAAAGGGGTGAAGGGATCACGGGACTGGGGCCGGGAAGGCGGCTGGGAATAGGGGTCCGGGGATTGGAAGCGAGGGGTGACTGGGGACTGGCAAAAGGCTTCGTTGGAGAGGGGACGGGGCGTGAGCGGGGACTGGGAGCTGGACTGGGACTGGGGGCTGGCAGGGACACGGGAAAAGGGCTCTGAGGGCAGGGAGCGGGGTGGGAGGGCACAGCAGGCATCCGGGGGCTGCAGCCGCGGCGTCAGTGGGGGCTGCGCATAGGGGTCCATGTAGGGCGACTGCCGGTAGAGCTCGGGGTGGGACGGGGGGGAAGGAGCCAGGGGGTGGGGGTCCAGGGGCCGGTGCCCCAGCCCCGGGCTCTGCGGCTCCACTTGCGGCACCCGCGGGGTCATGGGGGCTTTGAAGACATCGGCCCCCTTCAGCTCCGCAGCAGAGAGGTGGGGGCCTCCTTGGGAGTCCCCATAGCCCATGGGGGGAGCATAGCCAGGGGAGCAGACCCCCAGGCCCCCCCCTTCCTCTTTCTTCACCTCCAGCCCCTTCTTCTGCTCCCCAAAAGGCAGGGGAGAGAGCAGGGCCTCAGGGGGCCGTGCCCCGGGGCTCCCCGGCACCGAGAGGTTGTCCAAGGAGGGGCACCGGGGCTTGAGGAAAGGGTCAGGGGTGCCGGGCTGGTGCCGGGGGGTGCCGGGTGGTGTGGGGTGGAAGTCGGGGGGCCCGGAGCGGTGCTGGGGCTGGCTGGGGAAGGGCTGGAAGGCAGCACCCGCCGTGGGACTCTGGCCCAGGGGCGAGGGGAAGCGCGGCTCCAGCGTGTAGCCAGGTGCCGCGCCATAGGGCTCATGCGAAGGCACTTGGGCAGGGGACTGGGGGGGCAGCTTCAGGAAGAGCTCGCTGGGAGACTCCGGCCCCGCTCCAGCCCCCGGGGGAGGCTTCAGGAAGCCCTCGCCGGTGCCGGGGGGGGGGCTGCCGATGTAGATGGGCTGCGTCCCCGGCGGCACCGGGATCCGCAGGTGCAGCGAGGGCCGCTCCGGCTTGCGCAGTCCCTCCCCTTTGGTCTGCTTGTTGATCTGGCTCTCAGCCTGCTGCAGAGAGAGCCCGGCCGTCAGGGGGGACCACGGGGCTTAATGAGGGGGGTATGGGGCTAATGGGGGGCTAATGGGGGGCTAATGGGGGGCTAAGGGACACCCCCGGGGCCACCGGGCACCTCCGCGCTCCCGCACGTACCTTCTGCACCTTGTTGATGCGATGAGCCGCCCGGTTATCTTTGGCCTTTTGCTAACAAAAACATGAAGGAGCTGACTCCCGGCCCCCCGGTGCCCCGGCCCCCCCGGCCCCAGCAATGCCCCCCCCCAGCACTCACCAAATAGGGGGCTTTGTCTGTGGCAGGGACCTTCCTCCAGAGCTTCATGATCTGTTTGCAACGGCTCGACCAGTCTGGGAGGCCAGTACGAGCAGAGGGAGAGGAGAAGAGGGACGTTAGCCCCTGCCTGACCCCCATCCCCTGCATGCTTCCCATCATCACTGCATGGAACACCTCAGCGGGTAAGAGCTCCCCTTGGACCAGGGAACAGGACAGCCCCCCTAGAGCCCTACCTGGATAATCCTGCTTGAGGTTGGGGAAGTTCATGTTGGCGTAAAGCACGGGCGAGATGGTGGAGAGCTCGCCCAGCTCCTCGTCCTTCTCCCAGCGCTGGAGGCTGCGCTGGTTGTAGGACAAGCCGTCCCCCTCACCCTCCGTTGTGGGTGTTGTGGGTGTCGAGGGGGTGGTGGCGGCCGAGCTGCTGGCCCAGGGGCTCTCGGGCTCGCAGTGGTCGGGGCTGAAGAAGCCGCTTCGCTCCCTGCATAAAGAGGGGAGGGTCATGGGCTGGAACAAGGGGGGCCCCGTCCAGCACCCCGGGTCCAGCCCTGGCTCTGCACGTACCTGTTGTCGAGGAACGGGGACTGGCAGACCCCCGGGTATGAATCCAGGGACACGGATCCAGAGAGAGAGCTCAGGGAAACGCTCCCTGTGAGGGGAGAGGGGTCACAGCCCTCAGACAATGCAAGACCCCCCCATGCACCTCCAAAACATTCACCCTCACAGCAACAGGGGAGCGCTCCTCCCACCCTCCAGGACCCCACATTCACCCCCCAGACCTCCCCATTCACCCACCCTGCCCTGGCAGCTGGAGGTCTCCCTGCAGGAAGGGGCGCTGTGCCCGGCCGGGCTCCTGCCCTGCACCTCCGCTCTCCATCGCAGCAGCCACGCAGTTGAGGGGCTGCTCCCCGCGCTCCGCCGAGCCCAGCACGTCCTTGAAGAGCTGCTGCACGTCCTTGCTCTCCATTTTGGGCAGCTCTGCAGGAGCAGGAGAGCGGAACCGTGGCGTGGGGCAGGGCCCACAGTGATGGGAGGCAGAGGAGGCGATGATGGAGCACGGGGGTTCCTCACCTTCCGTAGGGATCTTGTCCAGGTCGGAGCTGAGCGCGCCCTCCCCTGGGGTCGCCGGTTTCTCCGTGTCCCCGGGGTCCGGGGAGTCCTTTGGCTCATCAGCGCCTGCAAGGAGGAACAGGCAGATGCTGGGGATGCCCTCAGCACCCCAGGACACCTCTCCGCTCTGCCCCTGAAGAGGAGTCCTCCCATCCACCAGGGCCACGCAGAGCGCCGCACCACTACGCCGCACTCGATGGTCACTGGCGCCATGAAGCCACTGAGGAACACGATCGAGTTTCCCCTCCCTCTTTTCCCACCCTGACTAGAGCGTCCTCAACCACAGAGCAGCCCCGTCTCTATGATGGCAGGCGCTCTCTGCCGCCCCCTACAGGCGCCTACAGAGGACGCGGTTTGGGTCCCGCGGGCTCACCGAGGTCGTCGCCCTTCGCCTCATCCTTGCCCTCGTCATCGGGAGCCGCAGCGCTGCCGTCGGTACTGTCGTCCCCTATGGGGCACCAGGCATCAGTTGGGCAGCAGAGCTCAGTGGGGCTGGGGCGACACAGGGACCCCCAACCACCTCCCGTGTCCATGTGGACCCACACTCACCTCGGGGGTGCACCGGAGGCTCCCTCCTGTCATGGGGGGCTCCCTGCAGTGCCCCAGGCAGGCTGGGGTCCCCCTTGTGCCGTGGGGCACCCTGGCCCAGGGAGGGTCGCGCAGCGCCGTCCCCCACGCCCCCCGCTGCCAGCAGCGCCCGGCGGCTCAGGTCCATCAGCGCCTTCCCAAAGAACGCCTCCTGCTCCAATGGGAACGGCGTAAGTGCTTCCCTCCATCCCACCCCATGCGTAGCAAAGCTACCTCTGTGTCCCTCCATCCATCCCACCTGCAGGTACGGGGGGAACATGTCCTCCAACTTGCTCTTCTTCCTTCCCCGGCGCTTCTTCTTCTCGTCCCCCTCTCCCGAGCCTGGGTCCAGGCCACCCTCAGTCGGGAGGTCACCCGGAACCCCTGCAACAGCCGCCCTGTTAACGCCTTCCCACAGCCAGTCTGGGGCTGCTCCAGTGGCAGGGTGGTAGCAGCACCCCAGTGAAGGGGTCAGGGGTGTCCCCAGGCCCTACCATCCTCTGGGTGCCCCTCGGTGCTCAGTCCCTCACGCCCCACTTCAGCCAACACCGCCGAGACCTTCTTGAGGCGCGTGTGGGACTTGCGCTGCCGCACCATGAACCCACCGATGCCTGAAGGGCAGAGGGAGAGGTGATGGGGACGGGTCAGGGCACAGAACAAGGAGGTGAGGATGAGTCCCAGCGGGCTCAGAGGGGGATCCTGGCTCCAGGGGGGCAGCACTCACCCGGCCGATAGGGTTTGCGCTTCCTCTTCTTGCACTCCTCCGGGTCCTCCAGCCCCTTCCCTGAGTCCACATCGGCCCCAATGTCACGGTCAGGGCTGGCTGGAGCCTCCAGCTTGATCTCACACTCCATGTGCTCAACACCCACTGCCAGGGTAGAACAAGGCACACGTTAACGAGGTCCCCACCCCCCCCATGCCTCACCCTGCTGCCAGCACCAACCTTCAGCCTTGAGCAGCTCCTCAGCATCCAGGTCTCCCTCCTTCTTGTCATCGGGGCCCAGGGGCTCGCCCCCCTCCAGGCCCCCGTCGCCATTGAGGGCGCCCGGGCGGCCCTTGCGCTGGCGCCGCTTGTGCAGGGGGGACAGGGAGAGGTTGCGCAGCACGGCCATGCCCGTCTCCGTCAGCCACACGCCCTCAAAGCGGAAATACTGTGGCTCTGCAGGGACAGGAGACAGGTTTGGGGATGAAAACCAGCACCGGGTGCATGGCAATGGGAATGGCATCGGGAACGGCATTGCATGTACCTGGTTCCTTCACCTTAACCAAGCCAGCCTCTGTGGGAGATGTGGGTGCTGCAGAGGCAAAAGCAGATGGGAGGTGAGCCCCCAGTGTCACAAAATCCCAGCCTGGTCTGGGTTGGGAACGACTTGAAGCTGATCTAGGCCCACAGGCAGCGACACCTTCCACTCGAGCAGGTTGCTTCAAACTAGTCTTGAACACTGCCAGGGAAGCAGCATCCAAACCTTCTCCATTCAACCCACCCCAGTGTCCCACCACCCTCATGCTGAAGAACTTCCTCCTAAGATCCTATCTCAACCTCCCCTCTAGCAGGTTAAACCCATCACCCCTTGTCCTGCTCCTACACCCCCCACATCCCACACGCTCCTCATCCTGGCCGCTCACCGGCCGGTTTGACCACATAGGGCTGGCAGGCGCTGCAATCGAAGCCTTCATCCGCAGCCTGCTCCACCTCCTCCTCGGTGAAGAGGCTGTCACAGGCCGCATGCAGCCACCTGCAGGCAAAGCAGGGACCCCCATCGGCATCAACCCATGGCCACCCCATCCAGGGGCCCACCCCACACGGAGTCCCCCCTCTCACCGGTCACAGTGGCGGCACTGGATGAGCAGATCGTCCTCCACGTACTTCTGGCGGCAGAAGGGGCAGACGACGAGGCTGGCGCAGGGTGCGCAGTGGGTGTAGTTGTTCTGCCACTCGCAGTGGAAGCCGGGGGACGCTGCCCCACACTGCACGCAGCACACGCACCTGAGGGGGGATACAGGGGGTCAACACCAGCTTTAACCCCCCACCGGGGCTCCCCCCATGCCCGGCCACGCACCACTTGCACTTCCAGCCACCCTTGGGCACAGTCTGCAACGGCGGGTCCAGGCAGTACGTGTGGTAGCTGATGTCGCAGTCGTCGCAGAGCAGCAGGCGCGAGGGGTCGGAGGCTTTGCCACACACCTCACACACGATGCACTCCACACAGCGCCAGCCCTTCAGCAGCATCACCTTCGTGATCTGGGCATGGGGATAGGGGGCAACGTGAGACCCAGGGATGGCCATGAGAGGGCCTGGGCTTGGCATGGCCATGGGGGACACCCCAGAACATGGCATGGCCACGGGGGACAGCCCAAAGCCATGCGGCCATGACCTCATGCATGCACTCCAAGAGACATGGCTCAGTTGTGTGGACCCCCACGGGGCACAGGACGGTCTCATCAGTTCAGTGGGGGGCTGAGGGGTACCAGGGTGGTCCCGGTCGCCCTCACCTTGCTGTTGACGCAGTAGGGGTGATAGCACTGGGAGCACTGGGAGCAGGCGAGGAGGTGCCCCTCGGCCCCGCGCCCGAAGCTGCCGCACACCACGCACATGTCCTGGGGGAGAGGGACCATAAGGGGAGCCGGGCAGGGACCATCCGTCCCATCCCATCCCTCCGTCCATCCTGCAGCGCCTCGGTACCTGCATGAGCACGAACTTGTCGGTGTTGGAGAAGAGCACGACTGTGTTCTGCATCGTGTCATCATCGTCCTCATCCTCCTCCTTGCTGGGCGAGCTCTCCACGTCGGCAAGCTGGGGACAGAGAAGGGAGCTCAGCATCCACAACCACAGATCCTTCCATGCGCTTTGGGGGGTGCAGAATCTGCTGCCCACCCCACCAGTCACATGCTTGAGGGATGAACCCCCAGCCCCACAGCACAGCCGCAAGCAATCATGTCCTTTCCTCCCTCCCCATCCAATCCATGGGTTCCCAAGCTTTTCCAAGGCCCTGGAATGGTTGGGAAAGGGATGAGGGAGCTCAGCTCCCAGCCCTGCCACCCAACAGCCCGAGGTACCCCAGCAACCATCCTTACTGCCAACGTGTCAACAGACGATGTGGTTGATTTCAGGCGCGCACGGCCCCGGCCCCGGGCCCCATGGGACCCACCTCGGGGTCGCCTCCTCCCAGGGAAGCTGCTGCTGCGACCCTAGAGCCAAGGGAGGTGGGGGGTTAGAGCCACCGGACCCCACAGCGGGGCCCAATCCAGCCCCCATGGCAGCACGGGCAGGGTCAGGGCTCACAGGCGGTGCTTGTGTGTACCCCCACGGTACCTGCTTGACACGGGAGCGCCCGGGGGAGCTGCGGCGCCGGCTCTTGTCCCCGTCCCCTTTGGCTGCGGGCTCGAAGAGCAGCGAATCATCCGTCTCAGCGCCCAGCGGCAGTGACCCCACATCCTCCTTCTGCAGGCTGGCATCGGCCAAGGCCGGGCCCAGCTCCAGGGACAGGGACCCGGCCCCCTCAGGGTCCGGGGAGCCCAGCAGCGGCTCGGAGCCGGGGAAGCTGCTGCTTGTGTCGCCCTGGCTCAGGTTGGAGATCTCATTGAGGATGTCGGGGCGCGGGCGCAGGGTGGGGGGCTCAGCATCACCCTCCTCCCCGCGGCCCATCTTGGCCCCGGCCGCGCACACCTCCATGGGGGTCTCGGGCCGCAGCTCCTCCGGCTCCAGGAGCAAGGGGGAGCCCTTGGCCTCGGGGTCCCCCCTGGCCCGGCCTTCCTCCAGCGCTTCCTCCTCGCTCAGCGGGGGGGAGCTGCCGCTGGTGCCCTCCCGTTCCAGCCTCGGTGCTTCCTCCTCCTCCTCCTCCTCCTCAGGCAGCCCAGGGAAGGGCCCCAGTTCTGGGGCTGGGCTGCTCGGGGGGGGGTCTCTAGGGGGGCTGCCTGGAGACCCCCCCTCACCACCGCCAGTCTCCATCTCCTCATCCTCAGGGGGCTCAGCAGGGGCCGGGGCACAGGCGGGGGAGCCCAGGGGGGGTGGCGGGGAGCTGGGGGACTCGGTCTCCATGGTCGGGGGGCTGCTGGGGACCTCAGGCAGCGCTGGTGGGGGGCACTTGGGCTCCTCATCCTCGTTGGCAGCAGGGGAGGGGGCTGCGGGGGGGGCAGGTGAGACGGCGCGGAGATCTGGGGGGGCAAAGGGGGGTTAGAGGAGATCCCAGCAGAGCCACCCCTCCCCAGTGCACCCCCAAACCCACCGGGGGGGGCCGGCAGCGGAAGGGCCGGCTCCGGGGGCTGCAGCGGCTCTGGCTCCAGCTCCATCTCCTCCTCAGGGGGCACCTCCCGCGCCAGCGCTGGAGCCTCCTCTGCCACAGCCACCTCGGGGAGGAGACCTGCAGGGTGGGGCTGGGGTGAGGGGCGGCCCCACCACCCCCTACGCCACCATTGCCCCCCAGGTACCCCCCAACAGGCATCAGTGCAGGTGGATCAGTTGAGGGTCACACGAGCAATGACCCACGGAAGACAAGAAAAGGAGAAAGGGGGCAGAATGAGGCCTCCCCCCCCATTTACCTGGTGGCGCCGGGTCCTCCTCGGGAGGCAGCTCCTCACTGGGGAGCGGCTCTTCAGGGGGCAGCTCAGCGGGGGCAGGATCCTCAGGGGAGGGGTTGCTGGGAGGCAGCTCGTCGGGGGGGGGCTCCTCAAGAAGTGGCTCATGAGAGGCAAACTTCTCAAGAGGTTTCTCGGGGGGCGGCTCATTGGGGGGCAGTTGCTCAAGAGGCAGCTCCTCAGGGGGGGCCTCCTCAAGCAGTGATTTATCAGGGGGCGGCTCGTCCAGGGCGGAGATTTCAGGGGGCACCTCGTCCAAGAGGGGGACTCTGGGAGGGAGCTCGTCCAAGGGGGGTATTTCGGGGGGCATTTCAGGGGGCAGCTCAAGGGGAGGCTCACTGGGAGGTGGTTCACTGGGGGGCAGCTCTTCAAGGGGGGGTCTGTCAACGGGGGCCTCATCAAGGGCTGGGTGCTCAAGGGACAGCTCCTCAGGGGGTGGCTCATTGGGGGGCAGCACAAGAGGAGGGGGCTCCTCAGGGGGCTGCATGTCCGGGGGCGGCTGTACGTCACAGGGGGGCTCTTCAGGGGGCACCTCCACAGGGGTCAGCTCGCCAGGAGGGGCACTGCCATCGCCTGGGGGTCCCTCTTTGGGGTCCCCCCCAGTCTGCACCTCCTCGCTGCACCCCACAGGGCCTGGCTTAGGGGTGGTGCCGGGCACATCCGTCACCTCACTGCGCGCGGGGGACACCAACCTGCATGGGGGGCACAAGGTGAGGGGGGCAGAGTGAGGGGTGCAAGGCTCAGCCCCCTGCCCCAGCACCCCCCATGCACACTCACGTCAGAGCAGGGGGGTCCGGCGCGGCCCCTGCGGCCCCGCAGGCAGCACGGTGCTGGTAGCAGGTCTCGCACACCGAGAAGCCCCGGTACCAGCGGGAGCCAGGCCCCAGCGCCGCCGCGCGCCGCCCGCACTCCGAGCACACCCGGCAGCTCTGGGGGGCAAACAGAGCTGTTAGGGGGTGTGGGGGTCACCAGCACCCCCTGAGCCCCCCATGGTGAAACCAAGACCCACCGTGCACTTCCAGGAGGCAGGGGGGGGCCCCTCATCAGCCAGCTCCATGCAGGACGTGTGGCAGCCCTTGTCACAGCCCTCGCACACCAGCAGCTTGGAGTCGTCACCGCGCTGCCTGTGGGGTGCAGGGGGGTGTGAGGGTGGTGATCCCCCCACGCACCCCACGTTGCGTGTGTCCATGGGGATGGGGCTCACCTGCAGGCCTGGCACACTCTGCACTGGGGGCACTGCCACCCCGAGCGCTTGCTGGGGGTGAGAGTGACGTCCAGGCAGCGCCCATGGTAGTGCTGCCCGCAGCCATTGCAGAGCACCAGGTCCCGCAGGTCCCCCGGCCCTGCGCACACCGGGCACCGCACATCCTCTGCATAGAGACAAGGGGGCGGTCAGCAGCACCCCACACCGGGCTCTGGCCCCCAGGACACCCCCAATGCAAGGGGGGGGCACCAGCCCCACACGCACCCATCTGCAGCGCCTCGGCCACATGCTCGGGGCACAGGAGCCGCAGGGTCTCCATGGACTGGAAGCAGCCGCTGGCGGCAGCGCAGGGGAAGTGGTAGAGGCGGCGGCAGGCGCTGGCCCGGCACGGGATGGTGGCCCCCCGCCGCCGGCAGTGTTCACATTGCTGCAGGCACAGAGCCCCAGGGGGGTCACCAACAGGGCCAGGGCAGCCCCCACCGGTGCCCCCCCCCCCGCCGGGTCCATGTACCTGTGAGATCCCTGAGAAAACAGCTCTGTCCACAGCTCCCAGCTCCTGCTCTGCGCCACCCGCCCAGGCTGCACAGCAGCGGTGCACCCAGCAGTGCCCTGCGGGGAGCGGGCGTCTCAGCACCGGGCATGGGACATGGGGACAGTGGGATGATGAGATGGGCATACAGGGAACAGTGGTATGGGGACACCGGGAATGATGGGATGAGGATATACGGAACAGTGGGATGAGGACACCAGGAATGATGGGACGAGGATATAGGGAACAGCGTGATGGGGAAAATGGCACCATGGCCATGCTCACCCGTGGGCTCGAAGAGCTGTGCCAGCGTCACCCCCTCCGAGAAGCCGACCTGTGCCGGGTCATCCCCCAGCGGCTCCGGCTCCAGCTCCGGGGGTCCCTGCTCGGGCCCCTCGGGGGGCTCGTGCCGCCCCAGCCGCTCGCGCCAGCCAGGCGCAGGCTCAAAGCGCTGCAGCTCCCACTGCCCGTGCGGGCTCCAGTCCCCACAGTTGCAGAGGGCGCAGCGGCGCAGGGGAGGGCTGTGAGAGGTGAGCAGGGGGCTGGGTCAGGAGCACTGGAACCCCCCCAGCACCTCCGTGTCGCCCCCTGAACCCCCCCCCACCTGCTGGCCTGGGGCGGTCCCTGCGTGTCCGTGCTCTCCGTGCTGTCCGGCTCCGGCCCCGCGGAGGCTCCTTCAGGGGGTTTCAGGGGGTCCCCCTCGGCGCTGCCCATCTCCTCCGCGGCCAGGGCCCCATCGGCTAAAGGGGGAGCGGGCGTCAGTGGCCATGGCGGGGGACACAGCACCAAACACCCCCGAGCACCCCCATTCCCATCCCGCGCTCACCCGGCGCGGCCGCGTCCTTCTCCTCACTGGGCGGCTGCTGTTCGTCCATTCTGCCTCTGGCGTCCCTCAGGGGGGCCTGCGGCTGCAAGGGGGGCAGAGCCATCAGGGACCCCCCCGCAACCTCCCCAGCCCAAGGGACAGGGCAGGTCCCCACTGAATTTGGGGATCTCAGTGGGGCAGAAGCATAGCTCCCCATGCAGACCATGGGCTCTAAGGGGGGTCCTGCACCCTCCCATCCCCTGCCAACCCCCAAGGCCCCCCCATAGCCCCCAGTTCCCCCACTGAAGCTGCAGGGGAATCGCATGACCCCGATTAAACCCAATGGGAAGGTTCCATGGGGCACCAGCCCCCGGGTGCCACGGAGACCCCCCCATGGCAGCTCAGAGGGGGCACAACCAGGACCCCCCCATTCCTCCCACAAAGGGACATGGAGTGCAGGACGAATGAGGGTGCCCAGGACACTCCCCCCCCCGCCAGCAGCCTGTGGCTCAGTTTCCCCACACGGTCCCAAAGGGGGTGCAACGGGGGAGTCACCCCCAAGCGTTGATCCACGGGAGCTTCACGTACACCCCAAAACAACGGGGGAGACACGGCAAAGGGGGACCCAAACCGGGCAGCACCCGAGGTTCCGGGCCCCCCCACCCCACAACATCACGAACGGGTTCGCGATGGGGCAGCCCCGGAACCCTGCGCTCGGAGAGGGGTCCCCACCCCGCGGATCCCGGGAGGGGGTTGAGGCTGCCCCGGGTCCGCTGCGCCCTCCCCGGAAGAACTCCGACGTGCACCGGGGCCGGGGGGGGGGGGGGGCAGTAGAGGGGCCCGGCCGGGCCTCCCCGCCCGCCCCGAGGGGCTACAGCCCCGAGCACGGGGCCCCTCACCCACCCCGGAGCCCCCGCGCCGCCTCGCGCCGCTCCCGGTACAACCGGGCCCTCCCGGGGGGCCGAGCGAGCCAGGCTCGCTGCCCCGGCCCGCCGCGGCCTACCCAGGCCCCGGGACCCCGCAGCGCAGGACCGGGCCGTGCCTCGGGCTCAGGCCGGAGCCGCACCGGCTACGCGGGCGGTACCGGCGCCGGTAGCGGACACAAAGGGAGCCGGGGTCCGCGCTCCGGGCCCGGGGAGGCCTGGCCGGGCGGCGGCGGCGGGGCCCGGGGCCGAGCGCGGGGTCCCCCCCTTGCAGGGCCGCTGGGGCCCGGTCCCGACCGTCTCGGAGCCCCCTCGGAGCTGCCCCCCGTGTCCCGCCCGGCGCTTACCCCCGCGGCCGCCCTACGCCGTCGGGCCTCGGGGCGCGGGGCGGGCGGTGCTCCCCGGCGCGGCCATTTCCAGAGGAAAGTAGGTCCCGCCGCCCGCCCCCCGCCCCGCCCCGCCCGCCCCCGCCCGCCCCACTGGGGCCGCCGCGCTGCGCCCCCGGGGCCCGCGGCCGGGGCAGAGGCGGGAGGGGGGGGCGCCGCGCCCGCACTATTTAGTGGCGGGGTCTCGGGCGGAGGGAGACGTTGCGCGGCGGCCGCTGCGCGGTGGCGGAGGGAGAGGGGGGTGTGTGACGGTGAGGCCGAAGCGCACGCTGCCGGGAGGGAGGGATCCTTCCGCCACGTTTAACCCCGGCGGCGCCGGGGCGGGCGGCGCGCACGTGGGCACGGCGGGGCGGAACCGGGCACGGGACAGGCCACGCCCCCCCAGCACCCCCCCCCCCGCCCCTTGAACCGGGGCCGGAGGGAGGGGCCGAGCCCCGTGACACCGGTGCTGCTCCGCGCTCTGCTCCCTCACCCCCCCCCTCCCGGTACCGGGCGTCCGGGGCCACGCACGCGGGGAGCCCCACGAGCGCCCCCCAGCGGCGGGGAGGACCCAGGCCCACTCAGACCCCCGGGACCCGAGGCGGGCACCGAGGGCAGGTACGGGGTTCGGAAAGGCAGCTCTGGGGCTGGGGGGGGGTCGCTTTGGGGGCGCAGGACCCCCCCCTCGCCTGCAATACCCCCTATGGCACCTCCTCGCCCCCATCATTAAGTGGCAGTAATTGGCTTGGCTGGGTGCGGATAAGGCACATGAGAACCGCAGGCCCCCCCCCCGCCCAAGCTGCGGGTTGGGGGTGCGGAGCTACAGAGCTCCCCCCGGTGGGGGCATGCTGAGCCCCATTCAGGCCCAATGCTGGGGTGTTGGGGGGTCCCCACGTGCTCTCTCACCCTCTGCACCCCGGGGGGAGCAGCTCCCCCCCCAGCCCAGCTTCGGAGGGGGGGTCACAGCCAAAACGAAGTTTAATTGTTCCAGCCCCGCAGCCGCGACTCCCCCGAGCGGCGGCTGCAAGCGCGGCAGGACCGGCCCGCGGCCCCGCACCGGGGCCAGCACCGGCAGTCACCCGGTGCCCAGTGCGTGGGGGGGACACGGGCCCCTGCCCCACACCCAGCCTTTCGCGCACCCCAGAGTCAGTGGAAAGTGAGGGGTCCCACAGAGTGAAATGGGATGAGGTGGCCCCAGAGCCCTTGTGCCGTGGTAGGGGGGAAGGTCCCACGGGGGGGTCACATCAGGCGGCAGCCGGTGGATCGGCCATAGGCGTTGTCCACTCGGTCGATCTCCTCGATGATCTTCATGAAGATGCCCTGGGTCACCTGGGGACGAGGGGACACATCAGCCCCAGCGCCGTGGGGATCCGGGCGTGGGCACGTTCCCCCCCACCCCAGACCTGGCTCTCCTTGGCTGAGGACTCGAGGAATATTGCCCCCCAGGACTCCGCCAGCTTCTTCCCTTCATCCGTCTTCACCTCCCGCCTGCTGACACGGCAGAGGGCGGGTGGGATGGCACCGGCTCCTTAGGGAGGGGGGACCAGGGACAGGACTCCCAGAGCCCCCCTTACCTCTGCAGGGACAGGTCCGCCTTGTTCCCAACCAGCACCACGGGCATGCTGCGGGCACGGGGAGGGTGAGGGGCCGGCTCAGCCTGGACCCCACCCCACCCCAGGAGGGGCAGCACCTACCGCGTCTTCCCCCGGCTCTCATAGAGCTTGTTGTGAAGGGTCTTCACCACCTGGAAGCTGCGGAGAAATTGGGGAGATGCAGGCACTGCCCCCCATCAGTGTCATCCTTCTCCCCCCCCCCCGAGGGGATGCGTGTCCTCCCCTCACCTCCGCAGTGATGTCACCGAGTACACCAGGACGTAGCCGTGGATGCCAATGACGAAGGAGTGGGGCAGAATGCTGTACTCGTCCTGGGGAGGGCAGAGCCCTGGCTTGGGGGGGGCTCAGGGTCCAGCAGCCCCGGACCCCCCCGGACCTCCCCAGCTGTCAGCGTTACCTGCCCGGCCGTGTCCACCAGCTGGAGCTGGAACTCGTCCTTGCCCAGCACCACCATCTTGTTGTAGGCTGCGGAGGTGGCACCAGGTTAACGGGGCTCCCTGGGACCACGTCTCCCTCATCCCCACCCTCCGAGGGTGCCTCAGCCCCCAGCACAAGGCTTTGGAGCACAGTCCGCAAGTGGGGACACATCAGTCCCCACCACCCGCGACCCATGGTGGCAGCGGGAAGAGGGGACCCCCCCGCGGTGTGGCACTTACTGCTCTCCACAGTGGGCTCGTAGCACTCCACGAACTTCCCCTCTAGGAACTGATGGGCCAGGGAGGTTTTGCCTGGACGAGGGGGACAAGTACAGGGCTGGGGACGGGGGGGAGTCGGGGGACCCCCGGGGGGGTGCCTGCGCTAAGCACGGCCTCACAGCCCCAACGTGGGGCAGGGACCCGCCGTGCTCTGCCCTCGCGGCTGCGGGAAGCACGCAGGGAGCCCGCTACATCCCCCCTGCCCGGTGCACCCCCGTGCCCTGGGGGCAGCCCCGCTCCCCACCACTCCAGGCAGGGTCCCGCCGGGTTGCAGCCCGTCCCGCAGCCCCCGTCCCGCACTGACCCACGGCGCGGTACCCCAGGATGAGCACTTTGCGGTGGCGAACCAGCGGCATGGCCCCAGCCAGGGCTGGGAGGGGGGCACCGAGGAGAACGCGGGCGGACGGGCGGGCGCGGAAACCAGCGCTATAAACGGCCCGCCGCGCCGCGGGGAGGCGGGGCCGCCACCACTACACCGGCGGCTCCGCGTGACCACAACAACTCCCGCCCGCCCGCTCCCATTGGCCAGGAGGAGGAATAGGGGGCGGGGCCTGGGGGCCGCGCGGGGCGCTGGGGCTCCATTCATGAAAACGGGAGGGGACGGCCGGAGCCACGTGGTGGCCGCGCGCGCGTCCTGTGCCCCCCTCCCAGCCCCATAGACCCCCGTGCTCAGCCATAGGGACCCCCATCCCCAGGGTCTCCACTCGGGGTACCCCCGTCCACACAGGACCCCCGTGCCCCTGGGATGCTGTAGCTCGCAGGGATTCCCAGACACCCCCCCCCCCCCCAGGCAGGGTTCCACAGGGGCCACAGTCTCTTTATTTACCCAAAGAATTAAATAGCATGGTTCTCTGTTTCTGATACAGTCGTGGTTAGGAGCGAGCCGGGCCCTGCCCCGCGGCGCGGGCGGCAGCATTTATATTACCATTTATAAATAGAAAAATAGACCTCTCGAGCGGGGCGGGTTAGCGGTTAGCACGGTTAGAGCCGGGCCCGGCCCCCCGGGTGGATCCGGCATCCCCCGGGCTGGATTCAGCATCCCTCAGGCTGGGTCCAGCCCCGGGGCAGGGTCTGGTGGTGCCCAGCCTCAGTGGTTAATAAAGCAATAAACAGCAGGGGAGCGCACGGGGTCCCATGTTCAGGGACCAGGCAGTGCTGCGGGGGGGTCCGGGACACAGGAAAGGGCTGAGCCCAGGCCCTTGGGCCACCCCATAACGCCCCATCCCAGGGACCCTGTCCCCAGATGAGCTGAGGGCACCCCAACCTCCCCACGGGGCCAGGGGCGCCCCTATTGCTCCTCCCTGGGTTCAAGGGGGGCCCAGGGCTGGAGCCCCCCCTTTCCAGTGTGTAGCATGATCTGCAGTGCAGTGATTGGGGGGCGCTGGGACCCCCTATACCTGCAGGGCCTCGTGGCCCAGCACTCCCCCAGCCAGGCGGTAGAGCAGGCGGGAGTACCAGTGCATCCCGGCCTCCGGCACCGTTCCGTTCCCAGCTTCGGTGCGCCCTGGCAGCAGCGAGAGGAGCCCGTGGAAGAGGCGGAGCGGGGCGAAGGCGCAGTGGGCCCAGCGGTGGCTCTCCAGGACGGCGTAGCAGGATGCCAGCACCCCATTGACCAGCAGGGTCCCATGGGAGGTGAGTGGGGCAAAGACCCCGACGCCATCCTCCCATGAGACCCGCAGCACCCGTGCAGGGCGCAGCCCCTGCCCGCCAGCCCCATGGGCCAGCACCGCGTCCCCGGGGCGCACACGGCGGGCGAAGACGGGCAGGAAGGTGGCGTTGGCCGCCCCCTGGGCTGCGAAAACCAGGTGGGACGGGGTGAGGAGCAGCCGGTGCGCAGGGCTGGCCGTCTCGATGGCCACAAAGGAGGCGCGTTGGTCCAGGTCGCGGTCAAGGAAGAGCAGAACCTCGGTGGGCACCAGGCGCCCGCCCGGCTCCGCACCCAGCACCCAGTCGCCCTGGCGCAGGTCTGCCAAGCCCCGGCGCTCCCCACTCTGCAGCGTCACGGTGGCGTGGCCTGGGAAGCAGCCCCCGGTGCGGACGGCCAGCGAGTTATCTGGGCGGGCGGGGAAAGCCGTGGGTGCCTTGTCCCTGCCGGCCACCTCCACAAGGGAAACGGCCACGAATGGAGCCTTCCCCCCCCCGTCCCCCAAACCACCCCCAGAACAAAGCCAGTATTTTCCGAACACCCCCAGTTCCTGCGCGGCTCCCGGGGCGCTGCAGGGCCCCTTTGTCCACCCCGCACTGACGCCCTTTGTTCAGGGCTGGCGACGGTGACATTTACGGGCACTTTCACTTTCTGTCGATTGTCATTTCTGGGCCGGATGGGGGTTGACGGCTGGAGCAGCTGCAGGGCTGTGGGGCTGGGAGGTGCAGGGCTGAGGGGCTGGGAGCAGTGGGGCTGCGGGGCTCTGGAGCTGTGAGCTGTGGGACTGCAGGGATGGGGCTAGACATGGGCTGAAACCACTGGCGCTGGACACAAGCCAGAGCAGGGCTGCATTCCACATGGATCCAGGATGCCAAGGGGGAGCAGAGGATGCTGAGGGGCTGTGATGCTGATGGGGATGGCAGCCTCCCCGCCATGTGGTACCTGCTCTAACGGAGACGTGGATGTGCGCCTTGGACTCGTAGTAGACCCAGTCGAAGCCGGCCTCCACGGCCAGGCGCGCCAGCATGCCATACTTGTGCCGGTCCCGGTCAGATGTGGTGATATCCAGCGCCCGGCCCTCGTAGTGAAGGGAGTCAGGGAGGTGGTGCCCATCCTCGTCCCAGCCCTCTGTCACCCGCAGCTTCACCCCAGGCCACATATTCATCACCGCGATGGCCAAAGAGTTCACCCGCTCCTTGCAGCGCTGCATGGGGGACCAGCACTGGTGTCACCCCCAGCCCCTGGCAGCACCAGGTACCACATGCAGATGGACACCAGGCCTGCAGAGGCTTGGGGAGAGCTCGAACGGGCCCCCATGGGCACAGAGAAGGGCACAGCCGAGATGCCCTCCCCTCGCGAGGGTGCAGGTTGAACGTTAACGTGCCCCGTGGTCCCTTGCTGTGCAGGCAGCCGGGCAAAACAGGCAGGGGACCGGGACGGTGTCACCTTCCCTGCGGCACTGGCCATGACTGATTAACCGGGGGGGGGGGGGCGGCTGTGGGGCAGAGCTGGGGGTGCAGCAGACCTTGAACCAGGCCTGAGTCGCAGACCAGCACTGTGGGGAACTCAGTGCTGGCTTGGGGGGGCTACACCGGGTGGCTGGGACCACAGTGCCCAGAGCCGAGGTGATGGTGGGGGCTCCCAGGCAGCACCGACGTGGGCTGTGGGGCTCAGAGCTCCTCCGCTCCAGTGAGGTCACAGCGCCCCTTCTCGCCCCCGTGCCCCCCACTCCCACGTGCAACAAAGCAGCTCCCGGGAGCGCGGGGCCGGGGGGGCGGCAGCGGCCGGGGGGGAGGAATGTGCTCGGCCCGGCCCGGCCCGCGACAATGGGCTCCTTCCAGCCCGGAGCTGACCTCAGGCTCCGGGAATGCCGGAGCGGCCACAAAGAGCCCTTTCAGCCACCCGCACCCCGGGGCGGCCCCGCGCCCCGGCCTTGCGGCCCCGGCCAGCGAGAGCCGCGGCCGCCTGGACCACTCGCAGCATCCCCCGTTTCCCTGGCTACCGCGGAGCCGCCCCTCGCCATGACAACCGTGAGCATCCCGGCGGGGCAAGGCGCGCCGCATCCCGGGCTCTCGGCGCCCTGGATTCCCCTCACCCCGCCCCGGGCACACGAGTACCGGGGCCGCCCCCTCCCCGCTGCCCGCCCCACCGGCACCGCCCCGTTAATCACCGACGGCGGCTCCTTAATGCCCAACGCGGTGTGACCGCACCGTCGTCCCGGGCCGTCTGTGCTGCCGGCCCCGGGGAGGGTCGGTGCCGCCTGGGGAGGGTCGCTGCGCTCCCGCCCATCTCCCCGCCGCCGCAACGTTCCGGTACCCCGGGAGCGAGGCCGGGCCTGACCGGGCGCAGCCCCCACCTCGGTCATGAGCCGGTCCGCGCCCGTGTTCTCCTCGTCCTTGAAGATGATGTCGGGGTTGTAGTTGGGCACCAGGTCCCTGAAGCGCTCCGAGCCCCGCAGCACTTTGCCCTCCGCCTTCCCGCTCGCCCCCAGCGTCTGCTCGGGCACGTTGGGCACGAATTGCTTGTAGAGCAGAGGCGAGAGCTGCCGCCGCCCCAGCCGCCGCCGCCCCACCGGGCCCCGGCCCGGCCCGCAGCCCAGCGCCGGTGCGGTCAGCAGGCAGGCAGTGAGGCCAAGCAGGCCGAGGGCGAGTGGGCTACGCCGGGGCATCCCGGCCACCGGCACCCGCTGCCGCCACCGGCCCCGTTCAGTCGCCGGGGGCACGGGCGGCCGGGGCGGGCATGGTCCCGCTGCGGCGGCCCCGGGGCTTTTAGAGGGTCGCGGTGCCAGGGGCGGGTCGGCGCCGTTTCCTTCTCACACCCACGGCCCCGTCGCCGCTGCGGGATCTGCGGCCGCCCGGGACGATTGAACCCCCAACCGGTGCCGCCACCCACTGGGGGCG
This sequence comes from Amazona ochrocephala, assembly GCA_039720435.1. NCBI lineage: Eukaryota > Metazoa > Chordata > Aves > Psittaciformes > Psittacidae > Amazona > Amazona ochrocephala. Next base: position 2,914,749 of record CM077900.1, read on the forward strand.
CAGCACCCGGGCACCGGCACGGCCCCCCCGCAGCCGGCTCCGCACCCACGGGCCCGGCACCCCTGCGCCTGGCGCCGCACCCCTTCCCTGGGACCGCTCGACACAGCCCGAGCCCTGGGGAACGCGCTCCTCCCGCTGCGTCCCGGTCCCGGGCACCGGGCACCGGCACCCCGCGCCCCGAACTCGCCTCCTCTCCCAGTCTGAACCCTGCGCTCCGGTGCCGGCTCCTCTCCCCGCTCCCCTCACGGCGCTCCGTTACCGGGACACCCTTATTCAGGTCCCAACGCGGCGCTTCTTGTCCCGGGACCCTTCTCCTACCCTGTCACAGCTTCTCGGGACCTGGGACTCCCCCTCTCCTGGCGTCGGCCTCGGTCCCGGCAGCTCCTCTTACGGGGGACACACGTTATCCTGACACTGCACCGCCAGTACAGGCACCTGCTCCGTCCCCTGGCACAGCCCCGCTCCCGGGACCCGCTTCCTGGCAATACCCCGGTTCCCCCTGTTCGGTCCGACCCCCGATACCGGTGCCCGCTCCTGGCCCAGCCCCGGTACCGGCTGCTCTGGTGCCGGTCGGCACCGAGGGCTGCCCGGCCGGGCTGTCCCCACCTGCGACCGCTCGGCTCCGGCCCTGGGCAGCCCCGCCTCGGACCCGGCCCCCGGGAGCGGCGGCAGCGGCGGCCACATCCCCCGGAGCCGCCCCCGCCGCGCTGCCCTGCCCCGCGCGGCCCCTCCGCGCCCCGGGACAGGGGCCTCCCGCCGGGACCGGGGTCGGCGGGGATCGAGGCACCCCCGGCGCTGGAATCGCGCTCTCCCGGGAACGGAGGCAACTCCAGAAGCGGCCCCCTCCCCTGCGCCAGGACCGGGCCCTCCTCGGGGCTGGGTTCGTGCCTCCCAGCACCCCCCAGTAACCCGGCGAAGCACCCAAAGATGCTGGGACCCCGTCGAGGGCAGGAGGCAGCAGCGGGGTGGTGAAGGGCTGGGAAGGGGAGCGGGGGGGGGGGCGGCCCCGCGGCTGCCCCGATGCCCGCCCGGGGTGACTGGGAGGGGATCAGGTCGCGGGGAAATCGCTGGCACCGATGGCCTCATTTCCTGCAATATAAAGCGGGCTTCCTGCGCTTCCTGCCCGGCCCCGGCCGAGGGGGGGGCGCGGGGGGGTCCGGACCCCCAGCCCCGCGGGGGGCGCCCTGGCTCGGCCCCAGCCGGGGCAGGATGGGTGGGGGGGAGCCGATTCCTGGGGCAGTTTCCGCTCTGGCTGCATGACCCCCTCACCCCAGGGGGGCAGGGACCGAACCTCCCCCCCCCGGGCCCCTCAGACTCTCCCTGCCCGCACCCTGAAGCGGTCGGTGCCCCCCAAGGCTGCTGCTCCCAACTTCAGCCCTACCTTGAAGGAGCTCCTTAACCCCAGCCAGGATGAAAGTCAATACTGAGGGAGCATGGGCAGGACTGAGGCCCCCCACGGGCAGGGACCCCCCATGGGCTCAGGGTGAATCCCCCCCTGCAAATGTAGGTATTTCTACATAAAAAAGACTCTTTATTGCTCCAACCAAGTTCGATGGTAACAGAGACCTGACAGACTCATCACATCGGGGGGGGTTCACCCCATCCCTGCCCCTCCCTTGGGGAGGCCAAAGGCCTGGAGGTGGGGAACAACCAGTGTTGCCCCCAGTGTGACACGGGGTGTGGAGTGACTCTGGGCATGGAGGGACCACGGACCCCCCCATAATGACTCTATGATGCTTTTACATGAGGTATGTAAACAGGACAGGGGGGAGCTGCTGCCAGCACAGCTCCAGGACAGGCTGTGACAAGGACACAGCTCAAGGCCAAGGCTCAGCAGCACAGCTGGAAATGGGCAGCTCCCCCCCCAGAGCCTCAGCTCTGCCGGGGGGGGCTCCAATGTCTCTGAAGTAACATTGGGACCGTGCAGTGACGGGGGGTGGCACATCCCTGTCCCCAGCGCTAGCAGGGCTTGGTGAGGCACCGGGAGCACGGCATAGGCAGAGGCAGCTTGTGCAGACCTGGGCAGAGGGAGAGGGTAAGAGGCAGCGAGGGTGGACCAGACACAACTCCCATTCCAGCCCCATGCCCTTCCCTCACCAAAAGTGCGGATGAGCTCGGCCTGGACAGCCCAGGACACCCTCTTGATCAGGCAGAGGGTGGTGAGTGCCGCGAAGCCCATGTTGTACAGGAACACGATGTAGAAGTTCCCCAACCAGTTGAAGCGACCAAAGTCCCCCAGGAGGTCGAACCGGGTGATCCCTGCGCGGGGGGGGGCAGTCAGTGCATGCGGGGACACCCAGGGCTAGGCTCACCCTGGTTCCCCCCACGGCACTCACCCAGTGTCCTGGAGAAGACAGGCAGGGCTGAGCTGAGCACCAGCAGCGAGACGCAGTTCCCGATGATCTGGGGGAGGGAAGGAGTGATCGGGGGGGCAGTGCTGGGGAACGGGGACCCCAGTGCTGCAGCCCCATAGGGACTGTGCCTGTGGTATCTGGATGGGGACACTCACACAAAGCTCAGTGTTCCCACCTTGGTGAGGGGGGTGTCCTGGCGCACCGGGAGCAGGCGGGTGAACAGGGGGGAGCTGTAGAAGCCCACGACGGAGGAGACCATCAGGTACCTGTGAGGGGTGTTAAGGAGGAGAACGGGGAACCCTGGGGACAGTGCTGTGGCCATGAGCGCCCGCTGGAAGGATACAGGATGAGGACAACCTGGAGGGCAGCTCCAAAGGAGCCGAAGATGGAGAAGGAGACCTGGCCCAGGGACGCGTCCTGCTGGGAGAGGAGGAGGTTGTTGGACTGATCCCATGGGACACACTTGTCTCCGTCCCATCCCCTTGCCCAAGTACCCGGATGCCCCGTGGCATTGCGGCATCATCCAGCAGCAGCTCCAGGACATGGAAGCAGACGATGAGCACGGAGGTGCCCTGAGAGTAGCAGGGAGGGTTGAGGGCGGTTGGGGGCGACCAGGATGAGCTCCAGCTCCCCCGGCACATGGGGCCACTCACGGTCAGTGCCAGGAGGCCCAGCATGGCCAGGGGATAGCCCAGATTCCTCTGCCAGGGTGACGCTCGGTGCCGCAGCTCTGGGGAGGATATGAGAGGGGTGAGAGGGGGGCACAAACCCCAGCTCAGGGCAGCAGATTGAGGGGTGCCAGTACAGGGGATTACAGTTTCCACCCTCCCAGGGAACTGGTGCTCCCAGTGCCAAGCTGGAGGGAGCTGCTTCTCCCTCAGGCTCCTCACCCAGCTTCCGCCTCTTGGTCCGGATGGCAAAGAGCTGCTCCCGCAGCAGCTCCACGTTCAAGTTGAGCCAGCAGAAAGCTTTGCCTGCCAGGGAGGAGATGCTGAGGGGCTGGAAGGCAGAGGGGCCCCCATCCACCCTGAGAGCTCCCCTCCAGGCTGGGATCCATGCTGAGCACCCACCAGAGCAGATCCTGCGGGACACAGTGGCTTCCTCCAGCCTTGTGCAGCTCAGTTGCTCGTCCAGGTCTTCCAGGAGCTGGGGATGGGTGAGGAGCCCATGAGCAGCAGGCAGGAGTGGGGTGGGTGCACCCCGCACCCGAGATGTGGGACCGGGTACCCCCGGGGGTCACAACACCTTACCCAGGGCTTCACCAGCAGCTGCCCCATGACAGTAAACATGGTGGAGAGGCCAAAGGGGGTGCACACTGCAGCAGGAAGAGAGGCTGAGGGGGGGCACCCAGTACCCTACCCCTCCCTGCACCCCCAGAACTGGCCTAGATGAGGGCTGGACCCTGCACCCAGCCAGGCACCCATGGGACCAGCATCCAGCACAGGACATGCCACATCCCAGGACTCACACAGCAGCAGCAGCACCCCAGAGAGCGAGATGCAGGAGTAGAGGTACGGCAGGTAGTATTCCCAGAGGTCTGTGGACATGGCAGGGTCAGGCCAGCAGCACTGGGAATCCCTTCTTCCCTTCAAGGCCTGGTCCTGCCCTGCTGGAGCTCCATAAGCCCCAGAGCACCCTGGCTGCACCCACCATAGAGCGACTGGCGACTGGCTGAGTCGTTGCACATGATGGCAGAGGCCACCCAGACCATGCCCAGCACCAGCAGCGTCAGCAGCAGCAGCACCACCGAGGTCTCGTACACCCTGGCCATGATGCCCTGTGGGAGCAGGGTTAGTGGGAGGACAGGGACAGGGGGGGACAAGGGGGGGCACCACTACCCACCTTCTTCGATCCTGCAAAGCCCTCGGACTCGGTGAAGAAGTAGGCAAAGGGCATAAGGAAGACAAGGGACAGATTGGAGAAGAGGAAGACCAAGTTCCAGAGGCCTGAAGAAGACGAAGATGAGTGGGGTGAGCTCCTGGAGTGACAGATCCTGCCCCACAGCCCTCAGGGCACCCTGCAGCCACCCTGTGCACCCACCATGGACAAGGGACCCATTGAGCCACTGGATGTAATAGTTCCTGGGGAAGGAGAGCAGCACCTCGTTGCTGATGATGGAGAAGGGCAGGAGGAGGACAGCACCCAGTGCCACGGCCAGGGTGAAGGTGCAGAGCCCCAGCCTGCAGCAGAGACCAACATCAGCTCCCATGGTCACTGGGCACCACAGGATGGGGGGCCCTGATATCCTGGCTCAGGAGGAAGCATCGGATGGACAGGAACGTACGCGATCCTGTTGACAGCAGCATCCTCATCGTCATGCTCTGAAGAGGGGAACATCCCAAACCATTTGGGCTGGGGGAGGCTTCACTCCTGCCCATCCCAGTGCTGCACAAACCCTCTTATGGTGGGTCTGGGCTCTGCTCCTGTCCCATTGCACCTGGGGCTCCCAGGGGTGTGATGGAGGAACAAGCCCTGGGGAGGCTGAACATGGCTCCAGCAGCTCCCCCCTTCCTACCTGCTGTGAAGTCCGTGTGCTTCTTGAAGTGGGTTATGATGAAGTGGCAGAGGATGTAGAGGGTGGTGAAGAGCAGGGTGCAGATCTGCAGGCAGAGGAGCGCAGGCAGGGATGGGGGCTCACCCGTGGGTGCCCGCAGGCTGCCACAGCACTCAGACCAGGAGGCTCAGGACAACCCGGAGCCCGCAGCTCCTGCCTCACTGGCTCAAACGCCGTAGGAGCAGCCTTGAAGCAGGCACCAAGGCCGCTGCAGTAGTGCTGCCGCCCCCGCTAATGGCATGCGGGGAACGCGGTGACCTTTCATCCCAGCGGGTACGCGGCAGCACGGGGAAAGGTCTCCCGAACCCGCCACCTTGGCACGGGTGGAGCAGGGCACCCGCAGCACAGCTGGTGGGGGCACAGGGAGCCCCAGGAGGGGGCCCAGCCCAGAGGGTCCTCCTGTGCCTGCTTGCACCCAGGGACCCCCAACACTTCCTGCACCCAGGGAGGTTGGGCCGGATGAGCTCCACGCTGGCCATGCAGGAGTTCCTCAGGGTGGGTTTGGGGAGCTCCTGGCCGAGGCGCTCCCTGACATGCAACATCCGTGAGGGCCCTCAGGAGACACCGGGCCCAGGACACCTGTGTCATCCCCATCCCAGAGCCCGTGGCAGCAGAGACACAGGCCTGGCCTCCCTGCATTGTGCCCATGTTTTGGGGAGGCTCCACGAGGCTCCTTCCTGGTGACACCGAGTGCTGGCCCGAAGGCAGTGACAGAGCCAGGGACCTGGTCCGGGTCTAACACACCGCACCCTGGCACTCTCCCAGGGGCTCTCCAGTGGGGCAGGCACAGCCCAGCACCGGGGCTCCAGCCCGGAGGAACTTACAATGGTGTAAGGCTGCGGGCCCAGCCTGGGACCCATTATCCTTGAGGCACACAGCAGCCCACTGTGCTCTGGCACCGATAAGGGCAGGGTGTGGAGCACAGCGCCGGCCGAGCCCCAAAGCTGCCACCCTTCCAAAGCGGGGGACTCCGGGCTCCCAGCGCCTACCCGCAGCTCCCCACCACACCGGGCCCATTCCCGCGCCCCTCACCGCGGAGCCCTGGTACTCACGATGCACTCGCGGACCCGCTCATGGAAGAGCTGCTCCCGCAGAGCCAGCGCATCCTGCTCCGCAGAGGCCATGCTGCGGCTGCATGGCCGGGCCAGCGGCGGCGGGGAGCGGCGGGGCGGGACGGGACGGGACAGAGCGGGCAGCAGCGGCCGCGGCAACCGGGGCTACCCTGGAAAGCGCCGCGCCTGACCCCGCCCCTCACGTCCGGTACCTCGCTACAATGCATCCACAGCCCGAAAGAAGCCCCCTAGGCCCCGCCCCTTCCCGCCCATTGGCTCGAAGGAGTGAATGGAGCGCCGCTTATTGGTGGAGGGCGGAGAAGAGCGCTCTGATAGGCTGAGGGGAGCCGCATTCCCACAGTCAGCGGCTCCCGCGCAGCCTCCAGACGGGCGCAGGGACGGGGCTCATCCCCGCGGGTTAATGACCGCCAGGGCCGAGCCCCCCTCCGGGGGACACCTTGACCCAAAACAGCACCGGAGGGACCCCAGGATCCCAGGGGAGCCTCCCCACCCCATAGCACCAAGGGAGAAGAGGGGTCTTCACCCCTCCAGGGAGCATAAGGGCTATGCAGAGCACAGCACCCAGCAGGAGACCCATCATTCCCAGCGCCTGGCCAGGCACAAACAATAGGGACAGTCTGTTCCCATGGGCCGAGGCCAGGCGCTGACACAGAGGGATTGTATCCGACACAGCGGCAGCCTCTCTTAAAGCCTTTTATTCACAGACATGGTACAGACACATGGAAAATCGACATGATCACATTGGAAACATGAGCGTGGAGTAGCACGGGCCCCCCCTTGCGGAGCTGGACCCCACCCAGTGCACAAGGAAGCTGCAGTGTTTGAAGCAGACATTTTGTGGACATGCTACAGCAACAGAAGGAACCCGGCACTCAGTATTCCTCCCCTTCCTCCTCTCCCTCCCCTTCCACAGAATCCACCCCCACCTCCTCATAATCCTTCTCCAGCGCAGCCATGTCCTCCCGGGCCTCTGAGAACTCACCCTCCTCCATGCCCTCCCCCACGTACCAGTGCACAAAGGCTCTCTTGGCATACATCAGGTCAAACTTGTGGTCCAGGCGGGCCCAAGCCTCGGCAATGGCTGTGGTGTTGCTCAGCATGCACACCGCGCGCTGCACCTTGGCCAGGTCCCCACCAGGCACCACCGTCGGGGGCTGGTAGTTGATGCCCACCTTGAAGCCAGTGGGGCACCAGTCCACGAACTGGATGCTACGCTTGGTCTTGATGGTGGCGATGGCGGCATTGACATCCTTGGGCACCACATCCCCGCGGTACAGCAGGCAGCACGCCATGTACTTGCCGTGCCGCGGGTCACACTTCACCATCTGGTTGGCCGGCTCGAAGCAGGCATTGGTGATCTCGGCCACTGAGAGCTGCTCATGGTAAGCCTTCTCGGCTGAGATGACAGGGGCATAGGTGGCCAGTGGGAAGTGGATGCGGGGGTACGGCACCAGGTTGGTCTGGAACTCTGTCAGGTCGACATTCAGGGCACCATCGAAGCGCAGGGAGGCCGTGATGGAGGACACGATCTGGCTGATGAGGCGGTTGAGGTTGGTGTAGGTGGGCCTCTCGATGTCCAGGTTGCGGCGGCAGATGTCATAGATGGCCTCGTTGTCCACCATGAAGGCACAGTCGGAGTGCTCCAGGGTGGTGTGGGTGGTGAGGATGGAGTTGTAGGGCTCCACCACGGCCGTGGAGACCTGCGGGGCGGGGTAGATGGAGAACTCCAGCTTGGACTTCTTGCCATAGTCGACAGAGAGGCGCTCCATGAGCAGGGAGGTGAAGCCGGAGCCGGTGCCACCCCCGAAGCTGTGGAAGACCAGGAAGCCCTGCAGCCCCGTGCACTGGTCAGCCTGGAAGAAGGGAAAAGAAAACAATACTGATCCATCAGTAGTTCTGGGTTTAAGTGGCCACCAAGTCACCCAGGATGGCCAATATTCACCCAAGGACTTGAGCTTTGGGGACTCCTGGTTTGGGAACACTGCTCATAAGCAGTTGGTCAAGAAGGAACAGAGATTCAAACAGAAACCTCCATGACCTTACTAAAAGTATGAAATAAGTTCTTCCTAAGGGCACAAATAAGCTCTATTCCCCCCACTGTATTCCCAGGGATGCTCCACCTCCATGTGTGGGAGCTTGCAGGGCCCTAATGAAGGGGATTTACAGCCCAAGGGGAGGGGAAAGGGCTGATCCCACCCAGATCGGTACCCACCAGCTTGCGGATGCGATCGAGGACCAGGTCAATGATCTCCTTCCCGATGGTGTAGTGCCCACGGGCGTAGTTGTTGGCCGCATCCTCCTTGCCCGTGATGAGCTGCTCGGGGTGGAAGAGCTGCCGGTACGTCCCCGTGCGCACCTCATCTGTGGGGAGAGCCCCTTAGCACCCGGTGGCCCACGGAGCCCGGACCCCCCTGGCCCCAGCCCGTGCTCACCGATCACCGTGGGCTCCAGGTCCACGAAGACGGCGCGGGGCACGTGCTTGCCGGCGCCCGTCTCGCTGAAGAAGGTGTTGAAGGAGTCGTCCCCGCCGCCGATGGTCTTGTCGCTGGGCATCTGCCCGTCGGGCTGGATGCCGTGCTCCAGGCAGTACAGCTCCCAGCAGGCATTGCCGATCTGCACGCCCGCTTGGCCAACGTGGATGGAGATGCACTCGCGCTGCCGGGGACACATGGGGGGGGGGTGTCACACTCATGCTCAGTCTCAACAGTAGCTGTGCCACAGCTCCAGGCAGAGCCAATTCAAAGCCAGAAGCTCACCATTGATGGGTTTTGGGGGTGCTTTTATGTGTGGTGGAGGGGACACAACGCGTGTTTGGGGAGAAACTGGTGCCACCGTTCACGCACCATCACCCACATCAGGCCTCTGCCTGCTCCCAAATGGTGCGGGGAGGACATCTTACAACAGGGCCGGGGTGAGGCTGCGCCGAGAGGAAGAGGAGGAGGAGAAAGTTCACGGCGCAGCAGCAGGGAGGGAGGTGGCTGCACCGTTCATCCGCAGTCACCCCGGGGGTCCCCATGACCCCCCTCAAGCACATTCCTTGCCACACCCTGCGCCCGCCACCTGCTCCCGGCATTCCAGCTGCCGGGGGGGGGGTGTCTCCGCAGGAGCAATGGGACAGGATTAGCCCCATGGGGCTGGGCTCTGAGAGGTGCCTTGGGGGGAAGCAGAACAAAAACTCAGCGCCCCCCCCACGGGCGGTGGGCAAGGTTGAGGGGTTCAGTGCTGGGGTTGGGGGGGGGGGCGCTCAGTGATGGGGGGGCCGGGGCGGGACTGTGCTCATTGTGGGGGGGGTGGGGCTGTGTCGCCTTCCCGCGCGCGGGAAGGGTAACGGTCGGAGCTGGGCGCCAAAAGCAGGACAGAGCCCCGCCCCCACGGGAGCGGGGGGACCGGAGCGGGGACCACGTGCTACCCCCCTAAGGGTGCTGTAACCACCCCAAGGGCGCTCTGTCCCCCCGGGTGCGGCTCCCCCCGCCCCAAGGACCCTTCAGCCTGTTCTCCGCCCACCCCCCAGCTCCTGCTGTGCCCCCCAACTCCCGCGGTGCTTCCCGCTCGTTCCCTCCCCTTCTCCCCCCAATCCCACTCTGCCATGTGCCTCCCAATCCCTATATTCCCCCACAAGTCTTTCCCTCTCCCAACCCCGCACCTATTCCAAATCCCCCCCGAGTTTTCCTCCCTCCCTGAGCCCCCCCAGTGCGCCCCACATTCCACATTACCATGGCTGCAGCTCTGTTACTCGTCCCGACAAGCAAGGAATCGACGCAAGTACCAGACTGCCACCGCCCCCGAGCACAGCTCTATATACCGGCCAGGGGGGCAGGCTTTGCGCCCCCGCCCCGCGCTCCTATTGGCAGCTATACCCGCCCATCCACACGTTCCCAACGCCGATTGGCTCATCCACATGGCTCGTCCCGCCTCTTCCCACCCCCCCCGCTGCCGGGCGGGGACTGCGGGACTTTGGGGGGGGGGCTGGGGTTTGCGGAGGGCCCCCCCGCACGGTTTGGGGTTTCCGGTGAAGCGGGGGTCTGATCCTCCCCTCCGCGGGCCTCAGCCCCCCCCCCCCCCCGTGTGTGTGTGTGCTGCGGGGGAAGGGGGCAACGGCGGCTCCCGCCCCCCCCCCCCCCCCCCCGCATCCCTTCCCCTCCGGTGCTGCTCCACTGCAGAGGAAAACTGCGACATGGGGAGGGGGAGGGGGGGGATGGCACGTGCTGCTCCCTCCCCCCCCGCCTCTACCGCGTCCCGAGGCCGTTAATCTGCTTCTCTGGTCAGCCCCCACGGCCCATCTGCACCCCACGGGCCCCCCCAGCTCTTCTGAATCTCGGCACCCCCAACCCATCTTTAACGGGGGTGTCAGCCCTGAATCCTGCCGTTCGGGGGGGCATCATGCCCCGGGACCCCCCTGGATTTCAACTGGGGGGGGGGGCAGATCCCGCTCCTTTTGTCTCGGCCATGTCCCCGTCTCCCCTCTGCGTGGCTTCCCCCCCCTGCTCCAGGGCTGTTTGTGGGGTGCAGCTCCCAGCCTGACTGCGAGTCCATGGAGAGCCGGGGGGGGGGGCAGGGGCGGGGGTGCTCAGCGTCAGCCCCCATCTAATCCCCTATAATCCGCCTTCCTGTTCACGGAGGCTGTACGGCCACATAGCGTGTCCCACCGTGTCCCCCTGCCCCACCGAGCCCCCCCACTGGGGTCCCCCCTGCCCAGCCGAGGCCCCTCCCGGGGTACGCGGGCCCGGCGTGGCGGCAGCATCCGCATTGCAGCGGGTGACGTGGCTCCCGCCATTTGCCTTCCCGGGAAGCAGCGTGGCCGCTCCCGCCGGGATGCACCGGAGGGGGTGAGGAATCTCTGGGGGCACTGGGGGCCGCTGTCGGTGCGGGGGTCCCCGATGGGGTCTGGGGTCCGCTCGGCTCTAGGTGATGCCGAGGTGGCGCCGAGAAGAGCCGATCCCAGCCGCGTTCACCGCTGCCGCACTGGAGGGGGTGGATCAGGCACCGTGGCCCGCGGAGGGGGGGGCACGGTGTCGTCCCCCCCCCGAACCCACTCGAGTTTGACTGTGTTCAATTTCCCCTTCATTATTTAGCCCTGACTGGAGCCACAGGGGAAGAGGGGGAGGGGGCTGCTATGACATTCCCCCCTCCCAGGGGCTGGGACCAGCTTTCAGCTAAGCCAGGGCTGTCCCATCTGGCAATAAGGGACACAGGGACCCCAGGGCACATCAGGGGCAGGACTGGGGGTTGGCGGCATCCATCTCTGGCCACCCAAGGACATAAAGGCACCGCTTTCAGCCCCAGTGGTGGTGTTGGGCAGTAGAACCCGCCCTTCAAAGGACAATGCAGCCCCGCCCCTGCCTGCACAGAACAGGCTGGAGCCCCCACCCAGATTTCTGCCAAAATGGGGGGGGGGGCAGTCAGCTCCCCCCTTTGGCAGGAGTTAAGCCAGCCCCCATGTGTTCACTTTGCTCCTGGTCCTCAACGGCACCCCCAGCACTTAATAGAGATGGGGAGAAAGGGAAGGGAGAACATGGAAGAGATACTGCGCAGCCCGGGGCAGGATGAGTTTGGGACGCACAGGGCTGGGCTCAGGGACCAGGCAGAGACATGAGGTGCAGAGACCACAATACTATGGGGAGTCATCAGGGACAGCAGAGAGTAAAGACACCAGAACCAGGGGTAAGACAGGGAATGCTTTTTATTCAGACCCACAGGAGAGGACGGGTGGGTCTGGAACAAACTTTTCCATTGAAGCACAGACCATTGAAAGGACAGACCGCGGCAAACACACTGCTACAGCCCTGAGGGCCTTCAACTAGGTTATGTTCCCTGTGGAGCAGCACCCTTGGGGGAGTTCAGTATTCCTCCCCTTCCTCCTCTCCCTCCCCTTCCACAGAATCCACCCCCACCTCCTCATAATCCTTCTCCAGCGCAGCCATGTCCTCCCGGGCCTCTGAGAACTCACCCTCCTCCATGCCCTCCCCCACGTACCAGTGCACAAAGGCTCTCTTGGCATACATCAGGTCAAACTTGTGGTCCAGGCGGGCCCAGGCCTCGGCAATGGCTGTGGTGTTGCTCAGCATGCACACCGCGCGCTGCACCTTGGCCAGGTCCCCACCAGGCACCACCGTCGGGGGCTGGTAGTTGATGCCCACCTTGAAGCCAGTGGGGCACCAGTCCACGAACTGGATGGTGCGCTTGGTCTTGATGGTGGCGATGGCGGCATTGACATCCTTGGGCACCACATCCCCGCGGTACAGCAGGCAGCACGCCATGTACTTGCCGTGCCGCGGGTCACACTTCACCATCTGGTTGGCCGGCTCGAAGCAGGCATTGGTGATCTCGGCCACTGAGAGCTGCTCATGGTAAGCCTTCTCGGCTGAGATGACAGGGGCATAGGTGGCCAGTGGGAAGTGGATGCGGGGGTACGGCACCAGGTTGGTCTGGAACTCTGTCAGGTCGACATTCAGGGCACCATCGAAGCGCAGGGAGGCCGTGATGGAGGACACGATCTGGCCTATCAACCTGTTCAGGTTGGTGTAGGTGGGCCTCTCGATGTCCAGGTTGCGGCGGCAGATGTCATAGATGGCCTCGTTGTCCACCATGAAGGCACAGTCGGAGTGCTCCAGGGTGGTGTGGGTGGTGAGGATGGAGTTGTAGGGCTCCACCACGGCCGTGGAGACCTGCGGGGCGGGGTAGATGGAGAACTCCAGCTTGGACTTCTTGCCATAGTCGACAGAGAGGCGCTCCATGAGCAGGGAGGTGAAGCCGGAGCCGGTGCCACCCCCGAAGCTGTGGAAGACCAGGAAGCCCTGCAGCCCCGTGCACTGGTCAGCCTGGTGAGGAGAGACAAGGGGAGGGCATGTTTAGTCCAGGCAACAGCAGAAGTTGCTCCTTCAACACTGTGGCCCCCTGAGGACATCTGGGGGCTTCCCAGAGCAGAAGTCACCGGGGTGGATGACAGGGTGGCCCTGCCCCATCTGTTGGTCACTGACTCATAGCAGTGGTGAATCTCTTCGGGAAGCCCCAGGGGGGGAGAGTGGGCAAAAGCAACTAGTAGGAACACGTTTGGGCACCGCGGCCAAGCACCGGGCTCAGCACAACCGCATTGCTCCGGTCAGGACCGGTCCGAGCCGGGACCGCCGGCGCGGTCACCGGGAAGCCCATTCCCAGCCGCACGCAGCTGGACTCAGCCATGGCCGGAGCCAAGTGGGAACAAAGAGGGAATTGCAGAGCTCAGCACCGCCCGGGGGCTGCGGCGCAGTGGAGCCGCTCCAGCTCCCCGCTGCGCCGCATCGCGCTGCGGCCAATGGCAGCCACTGCACAACAGGATTAACATTCATTAATACATTAAAGCTAAAGCCAACCCGGCTGCTCCAAGACGGAGAACTGCGGCTTTGTCCTCAGTTTGCCCCCTGCAACCTCCCCCCCACGCCTACCAGCTTGCGGATGCGATCGAGGACCAGGTCAATGATCTCCTTCCCGATGGTGTAGTGCCCACGGGCGTAGTTGTTGGCCGCATCCTCCTTGCCCGTGATGAGCTGCTCGGGGTGGAAGAGCTGCCGGTACGTCCCCGTGCGCACCTCATCTGTGGGGAGAGCCCCTTAGCACCCGGTGGCCCACGGAGCCCGGACCCCCCTGGCCCCAGCCCGTGCTCACCGATCACCGTGGGCTCCAGGTCCACGAAGACGGCGCGGGGCACGTGCTTGCCAGCGCCCGTCTCACTGAAGAAGGTGTTGAAGGAGTCGTCCCCGCCGCCGATGGTCTTGTCGCTGGGCATCTGCCCGTCGGGCTGGATGCCGTGCTCCAGGCAGTACAGCTCCCAGCAGGCATTGCCGATCTGCACGCCCGCTTGGCCAACGTGGATGGAGATGCACTCACGCTGCAAGGACAGGACATGGGGATGTGTTACCCCCCTGCCTCCCTTGCTTTGTCCCACCCTAAGGGCCCCATGGGGATGCTGCAACCTGGATGGAGCCTGGATCCTGCCCAGAGGCACTGTATTGTTCTGGGTCCTGAGCTCCTGGGGTCCCATCCTGCCCACCCAGGGAGATGAGGCTGTGCCCACTGAGGGATGGGGAGCTCAGAACTGCGGGGCTCATCCTGATCCAGGCAACTGGGACCCCACACAAGGACCCCAGATTCTCATCCTGCCCTATACACCCTGATGAGACCCAGCAGTGCCTCTAGTAGGGCCTCAGCACCACTGTTAAGTCCCTGTTAAGCCAGGGTAACACCCATTGGGGAAGGGGGGAACCATCCCACTCTGCCTCCCCCCCAAGGGGACTTATTCTGCACCGTTAAACCGAGGCCACGCCCAGGGCAGTCTCAGCACCGGGGGGGGGGGTGTCTGTCCTGCACGGTTTAACGGCAGCCACGCCCAGTGCAGGTCCACAGTTCGGTACCGGGAACGGGGGGCCCGATCCTGCCTCATTGACCCGGTGCCACGCCCAGTACGAGCTCAGCCTCGGGGCCCCATCGCGCCAGGTTTAACAGCAGCCACGCCCACTTCGGGCTCCTGGGTCAGCACCGGGGACCCATCCTGCTCTGTTTAACGGGCATCGTGCCAGGAGCAGGCTCAGGGCTTGGTCCCGGCGGTCCCATCCTGCCCACTTTAAAGGAGCCACGCCCAGTGCGGGCTCCGCGCTGAGCCCTGGGAAAGGAGAAGGACGCGTCCAGCCCCGTTTAACGGGACCCACACGCAGGGCTGAGCCCCCATCAACCCCCCCGCCCGCTGTAACGGGAGCCACGCCCGGTGCGGGCTCAGCCCCGCCACCGAGGGCCCCATCCCGGGCGCGGCGGGGCCAGCACCAGGAACAACAGCGGCATCGGTGGACGGGAACCGGACCTCCCCTCCCCGGGCCTCCCCTCACCATGGTGGCGGTCGCTCCGGGGCGGTCTCACAGCCCGACGCTGAGGCGGTCGATGTAAGAGGCGCGGTGGAGCGCGGGGCTCGACGCGAGGCTTTATAGGGCCCGGCGGGGCGGGGCAGGCGGCGGGGCCGGGGAGGGCGGCGGCGGCGGCCATTGGCGCGGCCCGGGATGAGGTAATGCCCCCCCGGAGCCGCAGACAAAGGCCGGGCGGTGCGGGGAAGGGGGGGACTGGGGGCTGCGGCGGCGGCCGTCCGGGCCCCGGCCTCGTCCTTGTCCCCGGCCCCACCGGGTCCCGGTGCCCATTCCCAGCCGAGCTGCTAGTCCCTTCTGTGCCCTGGTCCCTCCGCACTCCCCCGATGGTGCCGTCGTCCCCGTGTCCACAGGCCTGGCTCCCGGTCACACCCCTGTCCCCATCCTCAGCCACACCCGGGTCCCGTGTACCCGTCCCCGTCCCCACCTGTGCCACCATCCACTCATCCGGCCACTGCCCTGGCTCCTGTCTATGCTCCTGGCCCCATCCTCAGCCACCCACCCTCCCTGTCCCCATCCTCACTGTTGTCCCCATCCGCATCACACTTGGTCCCCATCCCTGTCCCCATCCCTAGCCACACCCTGGTCCCCATCTCCAGTCATGGCCTTGTCCCCATCCCCAGGGATGCTGTCCCCAACCCAGGGACGCTGTCCTAGGCCTGGCTGTGTCCCAGTGCCCTGCTTCCCAGCCACCACTTGGCCCTGGTCCCCACCGTGGCCCGGTGCCCTGGCTGCAGCCTGGCCCGTGCCCATCCCTTCCAGCGCCTCTTTGTCTGCTCAGGCAGCAGAACCCAGCCCTGTGGGGCCCAACACTGGGGAAAAAGGGTCCTCCTGGGGGCAGCTGGGGAGGGGGAGTGCCGTGGGGCTGCAGGCACTGAGGGGACATGGGAGACAAAGGCCTGAGGTGGGGTTTTGGGGCTGGGGGCAGCTGCTCTGCAGCAGCTGGTGGTGGATGGGGACACAGCAGGGACACCAGGACATGCATCCCCCAGCACCCCCTCCATCTGCTGCAGCCCCTGCATGGCTCCCCCGAGTCACCAGCCCCACAGCCGTGGTGTTTCCCCTCCTCAGGGGGTGCCCCCTCCTTTCTGTACCTGCAAAAGCCATGGTGGCTGGGGCAGGGGGGGTTTGGGGGGTCAGTCTCCCTAGAGGGGTGACCCCTCACCACCTTCAGGGCTCGCCCCAGCTGCTGCAATGGAGCTGCCAGGGCGCCTCCACAGTGGGAAATGCTATTCTCCGCTCTTCCTACGTTCTGCGGCTTTCTTTGCAGCTCCAGGTTCCCTCAGCCCCACATCCTCAGTCCCAGCCTCACATCCTCAGCACTAGCCCCACATCCCCACTACCACCCCCCTTCCCGCCAGCCCAGGTCTTCTATGGGCTGCTGAAGTGGGGTGGGAGCAGGGCCCGTGGGGCTGCAGACAAAGAGGGGTGAGGATTTGGGCATCGCCCACCAGAACAAAGGACTGGGCGGTCCTGCCTGTGCGGAGTAGAGGAGAACCGGGAGATCCGGCTCCCACTGGGAGCAAACGGGTTTTAGGGGCACCCTAAGCCCAAAGCAGCTGAGCCCCCCCCCAGCCCTGACCCACAGTGGGGACATCCCTGCATGGGAAATGCCTCATGTCTTTGTCTCCCAATGGCCCTGAGCCCCGAGCGCTGGTGCGGGACCTGGCAGCATATCCCCAGCACATCCCCACGATGTCCCCAGGGTCTGGGGGTTCAGGGCCCTCCAATAGCTCCTGCCCTGGGGACCCCTGTCCATGCTGGGGGGGTCCCTGCCCATTGTGTATCCCAAGCCGTGGGCTGGCAGGGGGTGCCCCATGGGGTGGCGGTGGCTCAGCCCCCCGGGCGATGTGGGGTATGAGATGTGGGGCTCTGGTTGCCGGGGGGGCCCCGTGTCTTCCCCTGTTTCGTTAAGTATGGAGGGCCACTCGTCCCCACGCCGGCCGCTGCCAGGCAACCGCCGTGGTGGCGGGGTTGCTAGGAGACCAGTTGCTAAGAGATGGGCTGGGACCCCCTCCTCCCGCATTCCCCTTCCCCAGTATCCATCCCAGGTCCTGTGGGGGGGGTTGGGAAGACAGACCTGGAGTCGCCCCCCCGCCTGACCCTGCTGTGCTGGAGGGGACACCATCTCCGGGACCCCCTCAGTGCCTGCTGGGAGGGTCGCACAGGCGCGGGGGCTTCCCAATGCCCACCCTGCCATGGGTGCCATGGAGCTACCCAGCCCCAGTGTGTGCCGGGCGAGGGGGGGCCTGGCCCTGCTCCCGGCCCCCTCGGCACTTCCCGGCCTCCTGTGCTCTGTTGACTGTTGGTAGCAACGCGGCGGCTCCTGGAGACGGTTGTGGTGTGTGCCCCCCCCCCCCCCCATGTCCACTACTGAGCTCGAGACAGGCCATTGTCCCACCAGGGACCCCCCTTGGGCCACACAGAGCCCACAGCCCTGCCCGTGCTGCCTCCCCCGGGATCAGCATCTCGGGGGGGGGGGCCTTGAGTGCCGGTGGCTCCTGGTTTCCTGGCACGGGGGGGAAACAGTGGTGTCCCCGGAGTTGGGTGCCCCTTGCCCCCCGCGCAGCCCCCCCCTGCGGGAGCCGCAGCAAAAAGCGGGCTCAAGCCGGGGTCGGGGGGGGGGGGCTGCAGCTGGGGCGTGGGGGGAGTGCGACAGCACTGCCGTGGGGAGGGGGCTGCAGCAGCGCAGCACCGCAATGCGGCAAAGCCCGCAATAAAGGAGCAGGGCGGCGGCGGTGAGAGGCGAGAGAGACCCAGCTGCGGGGGGGCTCCCGAGCTGCCTTCCCCCAAGGCACCCCCAGAACCCAGCAGGAGATGCGGTGGGGGGGACCCGGGGGGTTCTGCAGGCACAGGGAGCGGGGGCGCAGGGGCACCCTGGCCCCAAGTGGGTACCAGCAGTGAGGATGTGGGCAGGGAGTGGGGGAACACCGGGGAGCCCAGGGGATGGGGGGGGCATTAGGGGACCTGAGGAGTGGGGGCACATTGGGGGTGACCGGGACATGCTGGGACCCTCCCTGGGGTCCCCCAGGGACATCGTGGCTCCCCCCCCAGCCCTACATGGGAACAGGGTCCCTTTGGGGCGGGGGGGGGCACCAAGGGGGGCAGCACTCAGGTTCCAATCCAGGCCTGGGGGTCTCCGGCGCTGCCATGTCCCCAAGCTGCTGCCCTGGGAACCCCGATCAGGGCCGGGGGGATCCAACCCCTTCCGCCCGCCCTGCGCTCCCTGAGGAGCCGCCCTGGGGCCTGGCAGGGAAACGCACCCGGCGCCGGGAGCGGGAGCTGGAGCCGGCGCGGCGGGGGCCCGCGGGGCTTCCCACAGGAACTGCACCAGGATGGGGACGGGAGAGGGTGGGGAGAACCCGGTACCGCACCGGGACCCCCACCCGGGGCCCCCAGCACAGGCTGGGCCGTGGTGCCCCCTACGCGGAGCCCGGGGCTGCGGCGGGGTGGGCGCAGGGACCGCTCCTGCCCCCTCAGCCCCGCCCGGCCCTAAAGACCCCCAAAGCCCCCCCAAAATGACCCCAAAGTCCCCCCCGCAACCTCCACCTCACCAAGCCCCGCCCCTCGCCCCGTTTCCCGCCCTCCACATTCCACTCCACTGACGTCACCCCCGCCCAACCCCGGCCGGCTTTCGAACCGGCCAATCAGAATCGAGGCGGGGCGGACAGGGCGTGGCGGGGCGGGAAAAAGCGATGCCACACCGCCTCCCGCGGTCCCGCCCCCTCCGCCGGTCCCGCCCCCCCCCCTCCGGTATATCACGGGGGGGCCTCGCCAGGCGCCCCCCGCCTCCTTCCTCGGTGACTCCGTAGCGGTTCGGGCAGTGAGCGGCCATGGTGAGGGCAGGGGGGGAGCGGGACCCCCAACCATGTCCGCGGTAGCACGTGGAGCCGTGTCCCGGGGGGGTGAAGGGTTCTCGTGTGTCCAGGTCTCTGTGTAGGGCTGCTGAGCACTTTTATGCTCTAGGGGGTGCTCCGTGTGACCCTGATGTGGGGTGTCTGGGGTGGGGGGGTCGGAGGTCCCAGCCCTCGGTGCACTGCGTGTCCCGGGCTCCAACGCAGGACCTGGGTGCATCTGCTCCAAGGGGGTGCTGGGGGCAGGGGGGTGGAATCTGCCCCAATACCCCTGCTGGGGATAGGGAGAGCCCCTCATGTGTGGGGCGATGGGGGGAGGGGACACGGGACTCGGCAGTGGCTGCGGTGGGGAAACGCTTCGTAGTCCCAGGAGTTTACCAAGAGTTTGCTCTTGCCCCGGAGCCGCGGGGTGGGGGGGTGGGGGGATCCCATCCCTGTGGATCAGCGCTGCTGGAGCAAGATCGAGGGGTGCACCTGAACTGCGGGTGATGGGGACCTCTGAAAAGAGGGCAGTGAAGTTGTCCCTGTCCCCCTACAAGCCTAGATACGGAATGGTGAAGACTGGGAATAACCCTGAGCAATCCCAACCCCTGTTTCAGAGTGGCAGGTGTGAATGATCCCAATCGGTGCTGGGGGGGTCTGAGCCTGTCCCCCGTGTTCCCGCAGCGCGAGTGCATCTCCATCCACGTTGGCCAAGCAGGCGTGCAGATCGGCAATGCCTGCTGGGAGCTGTACTGCCTGGAGCACGGCATCCAGCCCGACGGGCAGATGCCCAGCGACAAGACCATTGGCGGTGGGGACGACTCCTTCAACACCTTCTTCAGCGAGACGGGCGCCGGCAAGCACGTGCCCCGCGCCGTCTTCGTGGACCTGGAGCCCACGGTGATCGGTGAGCACAGGCTGGGGCCAGGGGGGTCCGGGCTCCGTGGGCCACTGGGTGCTAAGGGGCTCTCCCCACAGACGAGGTGCGCACGGGGACGTACCGGCAGCTCTTCCACCCCGAGCAGCTCATCACGGGCAAGGAGGATGCGGCCAACAACTACGCCCGTGGGCACTACACCATCGGGAAGGAGATCATTGACCTGGTCCTCGATCGCATCCGCAAACTGGTGGGTATCCCATGGGGTGGATTTGTTCCTAGGGTGGAGGAGTGGCTGAGGAAAAAGGACCGCTGTTGTCCCTGGGGGGGGATGATCAACGGGTCCTTCTCACCTCATCAGCACTTTGGGGCTGGAGGTGGAGCTGCCCTGAGGTATGTGGGACAGGTCTGGCCTGTCTCTTGTGCCCACATGGAACGCATTTCCTGAGCCCAGCTATGGGGAGGAGGATGAGAAGCCCCATGCCCGCGGCAAGGGGGGCCTCGCAGCCCCACTTTGGGTGCTGGTGCAGCACTGGTTGGACTGGTGCGGCTGCCTGAGCTCTTTGAACCTGTGGTTCCCACGCTGGGGCTGGCGCCGGGGCTGGCTGGACCTGCAGTGCTGCCGGCTCCGCTCCAGGAGCTCCAGGCACATCAAAGCCAGAGCTTGGCTGCCCACGGGCTTGTGTGAGCCGGGTGGCTCCTGCTGCACCCATCCTGGGGAGCACGCAGCTCTAAAGCCATGGCTGACCCACTCTGGACCCCAATGGGGGCTCTCCCAACAGGCTGACCAGTGCACGGGGCTGCAGGGCTTCCTGGTCTTCCACAGCTTCGGGGGTGGCACCGGCTCCGGCTTCACCTCCCTGCTCATGGAGCGCCTCTCTGTCGACTATGGCAAGAAGTCCAAGCTGGAGTTCTCCATCTACCCCGCCCCGCAGGTCTCCACGGCCGTGGTGGAGCCCTACAACTCCATCCTCACCACCCACACCACCCTGGAGCACTCCGACTGTGCCTTCATGGTGGACAACGAGGCCATCTATGACATCTGCCGCCGCAACCTGGACATCGAGAGGCCCACCTACACCAACCTCAACCGCCTCATCAGCCAGATCGTGTCCTCCATCACGGCCTCCCTGCGCTTCGATGGTGCCCTGAATGTCGACCTGACAGAGTTCCAGACCAACCTGGTGCCGTACCCCCGCATCCACTTCCCACTGGCCACCTATGCCCCTGTCATCTCAGCTGAGAAGGCTTACCATGAGCAACTTACTGTGGCTGAGATCACCAATGCCTGCTTCGAGCCGGCCAACCAGATGGTGAAGTGTGACCCACGGCACGGCAAGTACATGGCGTGCTGCCTGCTGTACCGCGGGGATGTGGTGCCCAAGGATGTCAATGCCGCCATCGCCACCATCAAGACCAAGCGTAGCATCCAGTTCGTGGACTGGTGCCCCACTGGCTTCAAGGTGGGCATCAACTACCAGCCCCCGACGGTGGTGCCTGGTGGGGACCTGGCCAAGGTGCAGCGCGCGGTGTGCATGCTGAGCAACACCACAGCCATTGCCGAGGCCTGGGCCCGCCTGGACCACAAGTTTGACCTGATGTATGCCAAGAGAGCCTTTGTGCACTGGTACGTGGGGGAGGGCATGGAGGAGGGTGAGTTCTCAGAGGCCCGGGAGGACATGGCTGCGCTGGAGAAGGATTATGAGGAGGTGGGGGCCGACAGTGTGGAGGGAGAGGAGGATGGGGAGGAATATTAGTGCCTTTGGCTCTTGTGCCTGTGCCACTGTGGTGCTCATCATTAAAGATGCTCTTTCCACTCTTGCCTTGTTCATTGTCCACTGGGAGTGACTGGGGGGGGATGCTCTGAGGGGGGTTGGGTCCTCGCTGGTCAGAGTTGTTCTGTGCCATGGGTGTACCTTGGCTGGGTCCTGTGCCATGGGCTGGCTCTGCCCTGCTGGGCTGCCTGTACCAGAGAGGGGTTCATGTCTCCCTCTCTGTGCTATTGTCCCTGTCACAGAGTGGGTCACCCAGTGGGGTGCAGACCCCTGGATCACTCCCTGCTTTGGGTCCTGTAGCGCAGCCAGGATCCAGTCCAGTGCAGGTGCCCTGTGCTCTATGTGATGTCTGGCTGCTCTCCTGTGTGGCACTGGGCAGGGCACTGACCCCTTTCCATAAGTGCTGGCTGTGGACGGAAGGCTTGGGGGATGAGGGGGGGCAGATCCTGAAGAGCTGAGTCATGGCTGCCCGTTCAGAAGGAGGGGGACACGTCAGGGCCCCAGCTCCCTGCTACTGGGGGGGGAAAACACGACCTGCTACATAGCGCTGGATGCGACCTGCTGAGCTGCGGTAGCCCCTGGCCAGGGGTTTCACCCCACGGGGTTCCCCAGCCCTTCTGCTGTGGCCTGGCAGGGGTACCCCCTCCTTCCATCCCAGGGGATCGGCGTCCCCCCGGCGCCTCTCCTCCCTGCTCCCGCTGCTGCCGGGCCCCTCTGCCTGCCCCATCCCGCTCCCTGAGGGGACAACCGCAGCCCCCGGCCGGGAGACGCCTCCCCTCGCACCTCCGGGTCCCCCCGACGGGGCGGGGCAGCCGCCCGCTATAAACAGTCGGTACCGGGAACCGCCGCCCTCCCTGTACCAGCATGAGCCGCGGCGGCCGCGCGCCCCCCCCGCGCCGCTCCTTCGGGGAGCAGCCGCCCCTCGGCGCGGCTCCGGGACTGCTGGCGGCGGCGGCGGCGGCGCGGGGCGCGGAGCGGGAGGAGTTGGCGGCCCTGAACGATCGCTTCGCCGCTTTCCTGGAGCGGGTGCGGGCCCTGGAGAGGCAGAACGGGGCCCTTCGAGCCTCGCTGGGCCGCGCCGCCGCCGCCGCCGCGCCCCGCACGGCCGGGCTGGTGCAGGGGGAGCTGCGGGTGCTTCGGGAGCGGCTGCAGCTCCTCGGCCGGGACCGGGACCGGCTCCAGACCGAGCGAGACGGGTTGGCCGCTGACCTGGCAGCCCTGCGGCAGCGGTGGGTGGGCGGCGGGGCCGGGGATGTGCAGGGATAAGGGGTGCGCAGGGATGAGGGATGCGCAGGGATGTGCTGGAAAAGACACAGGGAGATGCCCCTGGGTACCCAGGGGCATGCAGCGGGATGGGGAAGCACCGGGGGTGTTGGGTGGGGACACACATGTATCGCGATGTGCTGGGAAGGGACCGGGAGAGGCTGGAGAAAGCACCTGGGGGACCGGGAGATACTGAGAAGAACTGGGAGCTCGGGTGCTGCAAAGGGTGGGGCACGGGGGGGGGGGCACTGGGAATGGACAGGAACAAACACTGGGGGGGGGAGATGGGCCCAAGGCAGGGGCTGAACCCCCCCGGGGAGGAGCATGGCTCAGGGAGGGGTCCTGGTGGGCTACAGTGGGGTCTTGGCCCTGAGACAGGGCAGGAGGTGGGGGTCCTGCCCTGGCTCAATCTTGGGGACTCCTCCATCCCCACATGCCTGCAGAGTGGGGGCTGCAGGAGGGTCCTCACCTGGTCCCCCTCCTGCTGTCTCCAGGCTGGAGGATGAGACCCAGAAGCGGGAGGATGCGGAGAAGAGCCTGGTGCTGTTCCGCAAGGTGAGGGGGCTCATGCAGTGCCCATTCCCCTGTGCCCTCCATGCCATGCACCCCCCAGGCTGCTCATGTATGCGAAGGCCCTGGCCATGCATCATGTGGGCTAAGGGGGGGACCCGGGGTGGTCCGGGGGTGCCAATCCACTCCATGCTTCCCCACAACTCATCCTCGCCGTGCCCACAGGATGTGGATGATGCCACCTTGTCCCGCCTGGAGCTGGAGCGGAAGGTGGAGCTGCTGCTGGATGAGATCGGCTTCCTCAGGAAGCTGCATGAGGAGGTGCGATGGCGACACCGGTCGGGACGTGGGACACAGGCAGGGTCCATGAGCTGTGTCATGACATATCGTGACCCCGCGTGTGCCCCCCAGGAGCTGCGGGACATGGAGGCGAGTGCCCTGAGCCCGGCGCCACCGGTGGAGCTCTGCAAACCGGAGCTGACAGCAGCGCTGCGGGAGATCCGCACCCAGTATGAGAGCATCGCAGTGAGGAACCTGCAGGAGGCCGAGGAGTGGTACAAGTCTAAGGTACCCGTGGCCTGCGGGGGCTCTGGTTGGGGTCCGGGGCACCCCAATAGCGCTGACCCCCCCCCGTGGGTGCTGCAGTTTGCAGACCTCTCGGATGCAGCCAACCGCAACCAGGAGGCGCTGCGCTTGGCCAAGCAGGAGATGAACGAGTCATGGCGGCAGATCCAGAGCCTCACCAGTGAGGTGGATGGGCTGAAGAGCACAGTGAGACCCGGGTGGGGGGACGCTTATGGGGGGGACCCCAGCCCCAGGTCCTGCAGCACATCCTCATCTTGCGCAGAACGAGGCGCTGAAGCGGCAGATGCGGGAGATGGAGGCTGAGTTTGGGGAAGAGATCGGGAGTTACCGGGATGTGGTGGAGCAGCTGGAGCAGGAGCTGCGGCAGCTCAAGGAGGAGATGGCGCGACACCTCCGCGAGTACCAGGACCTGCTCAACGTCAAGATGGCTCTGGACATCGAGATTGCCACGTACCGCAAGCTGCTGGAGGGTGAGGAGAGCAGGTGAGAGCCCCCCCGCTGACTTTCCTATGGACCTCCTGGGAAGGAGGTGGCTCCACAGGGAACAAGCAGCTCCTATCCCATGGGAGCTTGGAGATAACGACAAGGCCAGGGGATGGGGTGAGGACTGGGGAGCTGCTGCCCCGCTGCCCGCCTGTGATGGGGTCACTCAGCGGTGACCAGTGACACCACACCACCCCCTCACCCCCTTTCTGCCCCCCCAGGATCACTGTCCCCCCGCACCCTCCAACCTCCTTCAGCGGGAGGAGCTCAGGTGAGAGGGGCCGGGGGTTCCCCAATTGTGCCTTTGGGGGTCCTTTTCCCCCATGAGGGTGCAGGCGGGTGCCTGTGCCCTGCCTCGGGGGGTCACACGACGGGGACTCGTGGCTTCTGTGTCCCTCAGTGCTGGAGCCTGTGCAGAGCCTGGCTCGGAGGATGGTGCTCATCAAAACCATCGAGACACAGGACGGGCAGGTGCGGGGACCCTGTCCCTGCATGTGGGGGCTCCCCCTCTCTGGGGCTGTCCCTACCTGGGGTGTCGACCCCATTCGCGTCCTGAACCACCCTTGTCCCCCCACAGCAGGTGGTGACAGAGTCGCACAGACAGAGAGCGGAGCTGGAACAGTGATGGAGGGTCCGGGGGGGGCTTCACCGGCTGCCCCCCGCATCCCAGCGGCGCGATGCACCCGGTGCCTTGTGTTCCCCCTTATTCATCGCTATTTATGTCCCCCCTCCTGCCCCTCGTCTGTATTTAATGTTCACCTAGTGGCCCCCCGCCCCCGGGGGTCGCGAGGTCCTGGGGACTCTGGGGCTGCCCCCCCCCGCAAATAAAGGCTGCGGTGTGGAGGGACAGAGTCACGCGCGGAGGTGCGGAGGGGTTCCGGGGCTCACCCCGTTACCGAGGTGCGTTACTGGCGCGGGACCACCAGGTGGCGCTGTCCCACAAGCGCCCATCCCGGCGCTTTACTCCCCTCGCTATAATCAGCGTCTTCCCTTCCCGGGACCTGATAGGCTGATATCAGCCTATCGCTGAGAGGATTGCGCGCTCGACCAATCCCAGATGGGTGCTTGCGCGCGGTGCCGCCGCTGATTGGTCAGTCCTGGGCCGCGCGGCTATTCATTGGCCGTGGCGGTGTTTATAAACAGGGGCCGCGCTCACGGTGAAGCGGGACCGGGGCGAGAACCGGGACCGAGGGGCGGGAGCGGGTCCCGGGATATGCGGGGTCCCGAAGAGGCGGGACCCCCGGCCCGCCTTGGGTCGATGCGGTCGCGCAGATGATAACCCGGCTTCCCCCCCCCACACACACACCCCGGTGTGCAGTGTCCGGTGCTGTGAGCCCCCATCCCGGGGTGTCCCCCCCACCCCCGGTCCCACCCGTGCTCTGCCGGCGCCGACCGGGCGGTGGCAGCACCGGCCCGATGCCATGCGGGGACAGCGATGGGGATAAGGGCTGCGGGGTTCGGGGGGTTCGCAGCATGACCCCGCGTCGGGGGGCTGTCGCTGTCCCTGTGTTCCGGGGGGGTGATGGGGAAGGTGACATCGAGGGGTTCCCCCCATCGGTGCGGAGCTCATCACAGCGACTCAGCCCTCCCATCCCCCCCCAGGGATTGTGTCCCCAAAGGTTCCCTCCAGGCCGCCCACCACCCCTCGTGGAGGTGGCAGCAGCTGCTGCACATCCAAACCCCGAGCGTTTTATTGGGGGGTGTCATGATGCCCCAAGATCAGCTGCGGGGATGGGGACAGCACCGGGACACCCTGATGCCACCCTTGGGTGTTGCATGCGGGGAGGGGGACATGGAGCACTGATGGGGGTGGGTTTGGAGGTGAGGGGTGCCGGGGAGGTCAGTCGGGATAGATGATGAACCCGGAGAAGGTGCTGTACTTGTTGGTGTTGCCGCCGTGCACTTTGCCCCCATCCAGCTTGATGAAGACCTCGTCCCCCACGTCCAAGTGCAGGATGACGCTGTTGCTGGCGTAGTCGTAGTTCTGGTCTGCGTCCTGCGCGATGGCGCTGGCCCGGACCTGGGGGATGGGGGACACAGTCATCAGAGCCCCCCCGTCTGCGTCACACTGTGCCCAGGACCCTCCCGCCCCGCTCAGCCCCGGCTCAAGGTCATGCTCTGCCCCGGTGCTGCAGAGCCGGGGGATGGAGACGGTGTCCCCCCCTGCTCCCAACCTGCTTTGGGAGGGGACAGGGGCAGAGACACCCCCCGACCGCTCGCGTGAGTCTCGCTGTCGGTGTTCAATCGGGGAGCCCCTGGATCAGGAGTGCTCCAGGGGGGTGATGGAGCCACCATTGATCCCACTGGATCCATCCTTATTCCTCCCATAATAAAACTGAAGTGTCCAGGGGGGGAGCTGCGCCACCACAAACAAAGGGACCGGCCGGGAGGAGCACAGACCGCCCCCCCCCCCCAACCCCAGAGCCCGGTGCTCCCGAGGGAGCGTGCCACCCCCCAGCCCTGCAGCAGGAGCCTCGGGAACGGGGGTTTTGAGTCCCCAAGGATGAGAGGGTGCTCCCCCTGTCACCCCATGGTCCCAGAGGGGGAATGGGATGGGTGGGAGATGGGAATGGGGCTACTGGGGGAGCTGGGGTGGGGGAAAATGGGATGGAGGAAGAGGGACAGGAAGGAGAGGATGGGAATCAGGCTTGGGGAATTGGATGGTGGAAATGGAATGTGCGTGGTGGGGGGAATTGGAGGGGGGGGAGTCATGATGGGTGGAGCTGGGATGGGGGGGGTCAGGAATGAGGGGAACCAGGATGGAGCGATGGAGATTTAAGGGGAAACAATGGGAAAAGCAGGGTGGGAGTAAACAAGATGGGAAAAGCACGGTAAGTGAAGCAGAGTGGGGGAACCAGGATGGAGGAAATTGGGATGGGGAAAACCGGGATGGGGGAAAATGGGACTGGAGGAGCTGGATGGAGGTAACCAAAGCCAAGCTGGAACAGGGCAAGGGACCAGTTGGGAGGGAGGAGGATGCGGGATACCAGGAGGAGCCGTGGTCGTGGTGGTGGCATCAGTGCTGGTCCCATCCTGTACCTGTCCATTCTTCATGAGGTCAGCCCACATACTGGTGCCATCGCCGCCACGCATGAGGACATGGTAGGTGAAGAAGTAGATGCCGGGAAGGGGACAGGTGAACTTCCCACTTGAGGGTTCGTAGTAGTTGCCCACGTTGGTGACCACGTCGTCAAAGCGCAGCACCTCATAGCCCTCATGGGGCTTCCGCAGCCCCGCATAGAAGGCGATCTTGGGGCTGTAGAAGGAGGGGATGTACCCCCCAGGACCCGGCCCCGGTGGCCCCGGTGGCCCTGGCCGGCCAGGTTCTCCTGGTGGCCCCCGTGGTCCTGGTGGCCCTGGGGGTCCCCGTACCCCAGCACGGCCCTTGCGGCCCGGCTCACCCTTGGCACCAGGCAGGAAGGGCGGCGGGGAGGCTGCAGGCAGCTCAGGGTAGGGGTCACAGACCATACGGCAGCTGCCCAGCATCTCGTAGTGCGCGGCTGCCTTGGAGCTGTGCACCAGCAGCGGGATGGCCACCAGCAGCACCAGCACCATGGCCACGCCAACGGCCACCCCGGCCACCCGCTTCCGCCGGCTCAGCCGCGATGCCGCCAGTGCCAGCAGGTCCTCGTCGCCCTTGGGTGCAATGGTGATGCTGGGGGGGTGGACGGCACCCAGCCACCCACCGAAAGCCTCAATTCCCGGTAGGGACAGGGATGAAGATGGAGATGCGGACGGGGATAGTGATGAGGGTAGGGATAGGGATGATCACAGCAGCGGGGATGGGGTTGGGATGAGCAGCCAGGCTGGGGACAGCAGTGGGGCAGGAGATGGGGATGGTAACAGGGACAGGGATAGGGACAGCAGCGGGGCGGGAGATGAGGATGGGAAAAAGGACAGGGATGGTGACAGCAGAGGGGCTGGCGCCGGGGACAAGGATGGGACCAGGAGCGGGAGTGGAGCTATGGATGGAACCGGGACTTGCGCTGGTGATGGGGAAAAGAGCGGAGCCGGTGATGGAACCGGGAGTGGAGCTGGGGAAGGGGCTGAGATCGGAGCCGGGGACAGAGTAGAGATAGGAGCTCCTGCAGCAACCAGGACCGGAGCCGGTGGAAGAGCTGGTGATGTAACCGGAGCCGGGACAGAGCCGGGATGGAGCCGGGACCTAGCCGGGAAGGAGCGGACACCGGAATGGAGCCGGGAAAGAACAGAGACCGAAGCCGGGATGGAGCCGCCGCGACGAGCGGGGCAACTTCTCGCCAAGTTGCCCGGGAGCAGCACCCCTCCCCCGGGAGCGGGAGTCCCTACCCCGGCAGCAGCCCCGGAGCGGCCCCGCTCTCCCGGTGCGCACGGCGGGGACGGGCGGAGGGACAGGAACGAGCAGCGCCGCCAGGGGCGGTTCTCCCCGAGCCCCCCCCCGAACCCCACTCATGGTCCCCGGGGACGCGGGACCCCGGGCCCACAGCGGAGTCCCCCCCGCTCCCGTACCCCCCCCCACCGCCGGTGCCCTCCGGTACCTGCCGCCCGCGGCGCCGGGAGCCACGTGCCGGGGCCGCCGCCCGCAGCGCACCGCGCCCGCAGCCCCGCTCCGCCCGCCCTGCTCGACGGCACCGGGCACGGCGAGGGCGGGGAGGGGGTGGGGGAGGGACGGGAGCGCGGCGGGGGCAGGGATTGTGCAAACGGGGATGCGGGGGGGTGTGCGGGGCCGGGGGTGCACAGAGCACACCCCCCATGCACCACCGTGGGCCCGTTTTCGGGAACCCCCTGGCCGGGGGGGGGCTCTGTCGGGGCGTCCAGTCCCTCCCCGGGATGGGGACAGAGCCCTGGGGATGCTCCAGTGCCTCCGGTACCACCGGGGGGCTGGAGCTGGGGATGCGAGGGGAGTGTGTGTGTATGTGCGTGCTTAGTGCAGGTGTGTGCAGGTGTGTGCATGCTTAGTGCAGGTGTGTGCACGCCTGTGTGCCTATTGTGTGCATTCTCCATGCATGTGGGTTTATGCCTGTTCATGCTCTATGCATGTGCATGCTCAGTGCACCTGTGCGCAGGCATACACATGCTTAGTGCATGTGTGTGAATGCTGTGTGCGTGTGTGTGCATGCTCAGTGCATGTGTGTTTATGCCGTGCACGCTCTATGCGCGTCACATGCGCTGTGCATGTGTGTGCGTGCCCGTGCATGCTTCATGTGTGGGATTCATCCCAGCGCTTCTCCAGGCCGGGCCGGCGGCTCCAGCCGCCGCCGATCGATCCCGGGCTATTGCAGGGATTTATGGCCCCGTTTTGCGGGGGATCGATGAAATCCCGGCGATGTTTGTGCAACAAATCAAGCGGTTGAAGCCGCTCCCCCGCTCGCCCCGGCGAGAGCCCTCGGTGCCCCCGGGTGCCCCCCTAGTCCCACCGCCACCACTTGACGTTAACGAGCAGCATCAGCGTGTTAATTAGCCGCGAGGGGAAGCCCTGCCGCTAATTACCGGGGACGGGGGGGTGGAGGGAGAGGGCCCCATCGTGGTGTCCCTGCGGCCGCACCGAGCCTTGGTTCCCTCCTCCGGCTGCTCCCGCTGTCCCCACGCAGGGCACGGGCGCCGCTGCGGTCATTCCGATGGGGACGGACACGTCCCGCGCCGCAGAGCCTGGGGCGAGCCGACCGAGCGGAGCATGAATAAATGCATCACCCGGCTCAGGGACGGTTGCTCCGGTACAGCCACGGTCACCATCTGCCTCCGCGGCCCCTGAGGACCCACCGGCTTGTGGAGCAGCCGTGCGGCCCCCACAGGGTCACAGGCAGCGCCGGTGCTGCTTGGTGCCGAGTCCAGGGGACATCATGGCTTCCCCAAGCACTTTCCTCCCCACCGAGTAGCAGAGGGAGCCTCATGCCGATGGATATGGATGGCTGGATGTGGCTGCACGCTCCATCCAGGCCCTGGTGGCAATAAAGCCTCCCAGGTTGGATGCAAATTGTCCTTGAGCGGTGACAATAAAGCAGCAGCCTCTGCGTTGAGCGGTGCTGGGGGGGTTCACATCCCAGTTCTCTGTGTCCACCCCTCCCTGGGATGGGGCTGATCTCCAGCCCCACAGCCACTGCTGGGGGCTGCCCCACGTTGGAGGGGTACGCACATACACGGTGTCACTCAGCCACTGCTATGGTGCTGCAAGGTTTCATCCCATCACCGGCTCCAGGGCAAGTGGGCATCCCTTGGGAAGGGGGAAATCCCAAGGGGGGGATTCATGTGCTGTGCCCCCCCGCGCTGGCGGGGGCAGTGTGGCAGGGCTGTCCATGCTGGTGCTGCCTGGATGGATGGATGGCTGCAGCCCGGCCCGGATTAATTCTCTGGACAAGTGGCATTTATTACGGATGCAGGAGATGTCAGGCAGAGAAATCCATCCCACCCGGGCGGCAATTAAAGCAGTGGCAGGGGGACGGGGGGGGCCGTTTGCCCCCTGCCCCATGCTGCAGCACCCTGGGGCTGTGCACCCCCCTGTGCAGCACTGCCCCCAGTGCTGTGGGGCCGGGGGCTCATTGGGGATTCGGCTCATGCCCACCTGAGCCAGGCACTGACAAATAGACATTTAAATCAGACAATTAGCTGGGCTGCACCGCTGACATCCTTAATGTATTAATGTGCATCAGCAGCTAATACATAGCAAATCCCCCTCACAGCAGTGCGGGGGGACCGGGGCCGCGTTGCAGCCGGGGCTGGCAGTGATGGACGAGCCCGGGGGGACCCTGGCCCCGGCGCTGGCATTAATTACCAGCCAAGTGACAAGGCAGCGACACGAGAGAGGTGCCGGAAGCCTTCAACCAGCTCCTGCAGCGTGTGAACGGGGCGGCCTTGTGGGGATGTGCTGTGGGGGCCACGGGTGTGCATTGGGACATGTGTGTGTATTGGGACATGTGTGTGTATGGGGATATGTGTGTGCAGTGGGACGTGTGTGTGTATGGGGGATATGTGTGTGCAGTGGGACGTGTGTGTGCAGTGGGATGTGGATGTGCATTGGGGCACATATACATGAGGATACAGGTGAATTGGGACACGTATGCGAGGACATGGCAAGATGAGGCCCTGGCCATGGTCCCCAGCATGTCCCCAGCCCTGTGCCCGTGTCCCCACACAGTGACAGACCCCTCAGCTCACAGGGGCGCTCCAGGGGTTGATGAAACCAGCACTGGTGGCTGTGGCTGACCAATGGCACCAATCACACGGAGATCCCCCATGCCCCCCCGGACTGGGGCACCCCGAGCCACCCCAGGGGCTGCCCTGCACACACGGCTGGGGGCACATGGGCGCTGTGGCCACTCGGGGGGCTCCACCCCCCCCCCCGGTGCTGGAGGTGAATCTGACATTTGGAATTGGGGTTATTTAAAGCAATCGATGAGGATCTGAGACCCCCCCTCCACCTCCCGCATCCATCCTGTACTGCAACAGGGGGCATGGACAGAGGCTCCCCCCAGCCCGGGGGCCCTGGGGGGGATCCTTGGGGCTGAGGAGCCCGCACAGCCAAGGGGGCGTCCCCTATTGCGGGTGATGGGGCTGAGCGCCCCAGCACCGGGCAGTGAAGCGTGGGCTGGGGCCGCTGGGACCCGCTGTCAAGGAGGCAGCCAGGCGGGGCGGGCAGCGCCGGGGGGGCGCTGTCAGCGGGTCCTGATGGGCAGCGGGGCGGGGGGGCCCGACAGCATCTCCCCCATTGCCTCCCAGCATCCCCCATTGCTCACAGCATCTTCCCGTTTCTCACATCATCCTTCCATTGCCCCCCAGCATCCCCTCCATAGCCTCCAGCATCTCCCCCATCGGTCACAGCATCTCCTTTTTGCCCCCATTCCACCCCAGCATCACCCTGTTGCCACCAGCATCCTGCCTCT
Organism: Amazona ochrocephala; assembly: GCA_039720435.1. NCBI lineage: Eukaryota > Metazoa > Chordata > Aves > Psittaciformes > Psittacidae > Amazona > Amazona ochrocephala. The sequence goes on from CM077900.1 coordinate 2,946,800, forward strand.
CATCCCCCCACCCCAGTACTGGGGGCCCCCTCCAGCCCTGGTGCAGCGCTGAGTGGGGTGATGCACCCCAAAGCCCATCGGCTGCATCACTGTGGGGGGTCTGAGCCGGGGGTTGTTCAGTCCCCCCCGGTGCTGAGACTCCGGCGCAGGACGGCTGCGGGTCTGTTAATAATGGATGAGCCCAAATTGGTGGCTGCAGCCGGTTAATCCCGGCAAACACGGCAGCGTTGAGCAAACAGCGGCTGCACGGGGGGGGGAGGCTCAAGTCCACCTCGCACCCAGTGCCTCCGGGGGGGTGCTGTGGGGCTGCTGTGGGGCTGCCCCCCACCCTCTGTCCCAGCACTGCTGGTGCCCTTTGTCCGATGGTGTGTGGGGCAAAGTCTGCCGGGGGAGCGGTGCCACAGGAGCTCCATGGGGAGAGGTGGGTCAGAATAGGGGTCGGGGGGGCTTATGGGTCCATGGGTGTGTTCATAGGGTCTTGGGTGGGCTCACAGGGTCCTGGGTGGGCTCATGGGGTCTTTGGTGGGTTCATGGAGTCCTGGATGGGCTCATGGGGCACTGGGTGGGCTCAGCGGGTGCTGGGTGGGTATTCACTATTATGGGTGGGCACATGGGAGCCATGCTAGTGTGCACTGATCCTGAACGGGCACGTAGGACCCCACTGGAGGGGTCTGTCAGGGGGGGATGCAGAACGACCTGGGGGTCCCTGACGGCACCATCTACTCCACAGGGTGCTGGACCCCGCGGCCGTGCCGGTGCCCCCTGGGGCGATGACACACACCATGGCCAAGCAGCTGCTGGTGGCCTATGGCCTGTGGGCGCTTGGGGGGCCGCTGGGGCTGCACCACCTCTACCTGGGCCGGGACAGCCACGCACTGCTCTGGATGCTCACACTGGGTGGCTTCGGCGCCGGGTGGCTCTGGGATGTGTGGCACCTCCCGAGCTGGGTGGCCATAGCCAACGGGGCTCCCGTGGCCCGGCCCGGGCCGGTACCAGCGCTCAGTGCCCTGCGCCTGGCTGGGCAGGTGTTGGTGGGGGTGTACTTCGGGCTAGCGGCGGCGCTGGGGCTGCCGGGGATACCGGCGATGCTGGCACAGCCCCTGGCCGTGGGGCTCGGGGTGCAACTGGTGGCCTCGGTGGGGGACCAGACATCGGAGGCGCCCCGCACGGTGGCCGCCGCCTTTGCCGCCTCCCTCTTGTTCCAGGGCCGGGTGCTGGCGCTGCTGCCCATCAGCGTGGCCGCTGCCATCGCCGCCCAGCGGCACCGGCGCTACCGGCACCGCGGGGCGCCGCGGCACCGGCTGCCCGCCCGGCTCTACCGCCTGGCGCTGGCGCTTGTGGCCTTCGCCGCGCCGCTCGCCTGCCGCGGGCTCAGCGGGGCGCTGGCGCTAGCCCGTGCGGTCACCGAGCTCCTGCTCCTGCCCCTCCACGCCGGGCGGCTCCTGGCCGAGGTCTTGGGCTTTGCTGGCTGCTCCGGGGGATGCAGCGCCAGTGTCGAAGGGAACGAGCGGCAGCGGAGGGCGTTTGAGGTGCGGGATGCGGCGCTGGGTACCGGGTGGAGGAGGGATGCTGCGGGGGGCTGCGGGGTTCGGCGGTTCCCTTGCCCTTAGGGGGCACAAACCCCTCCAGCTGCTGGAGGTACTCGTGTGGCCCCGGGAGTGTGCCAGGTCCCCACAGCCCCCTCTCGTCCGCAGGTCCTGGGTCTCCCACCCGGCTCCTCCATCGAGGCTGTGCACCGGAGCTACCGGGAGCTGGTGAAGTTTTGGCACCCGGACCACAATCGGCACCGCGCAGAGGAGGCCGAGCAGCGCTTCATCGAGCTGCTGGAGGCCTACGAGGAGCTGGCGGGGCCCAGGAGAGCCCCGGGGTGATGCCGGGGCAGGTGAACACGAGTTTCCCTTGCACTGCTGCCTTGTTCCTTCTCGCGACATGAGCGAGAGGTGGGGGCCACAGGGATGCACAGGGATGGGGAGGGCTCGGGCGAGGCATGACACGGGGCTTGTGCAACACCTTGCACGCGGTCTGCGCACGGGGAACGCGCCGCTCCTCGCACACCCGGCAGCTCCAGGGCTGTTCAGGCGGAGCGGGGCCGCGAACCCGCGACCTCCGAGCTCAGCCGCTCGTCACCCCCCTCCGACTCAGCCTTCGGCCATTCCCGGAGAACACTCGGGTGTTTCCGCCTCAGGGCGGTGGCTCTCGGCAGTTTCCGTCCACGTTCGGCGCCGGCGGCCCCACCCCGGGCCGTCTCTCTTGGCTCTGATTGGCTCTCGGCGGAGGTTGATCCCGCCTTTCCCGGCGTGGGGGGCGGGGCTTTTCTCGTTGCGTCATCCGGGCCTCTTCGCCATTGGCTGGCCGAGCACCTCCCTCCTCGGGCCGCGGCTCTCTTCTGTCCTCTCATTGGCCAGAAGCGCTCTGCCCGGCCCCGGCGTCGCATCTGAACGGCCGGCGGAGGAGGAGGGTGGACTAAGCCGGCCCTTTCCCGCTCTCTCATTGGCGGAGGGCGGGAGCGTTGCGGAGATCCCACGCCGCTATTGGCTAGCGAATGGTGGCCACGTCCTGATTGGCTGTGGGGCGGCCTCCAGGGTCCTGCCGGGCCGCAGCCCTCCGCCCCCCTCCCGGTGCATCGCGGCGGCCTGAGGTGAGGGGGGGGCCCTGTGAGGGGGGGCACCGGGACCAGGGCCTCGGGACAGCACCGGGGGGCCCCTGAGCGGCTGCTTGGGGCCGGGGAGGCCTCGGAGGGGCGGCCCTGGGGGGTGGGGGGAGCGGCTTTGGGGTGGTTATGGGGGGTGATGGGGGGGTTATGGGGATGCCTCCCCCCCCCAGTCCCATCCCCTCCATGGGGAGCAGTGATCCCGCCTCCAACCCCTATTCCCAGCCATGGGGAGCGGTGTTTCCACGTCTCTCTGATCTTGTTCCCACCGGTGATTCACACTTCGTGGAATCTGAGTGGGACAACAGCATCCCAGCAGGAATCCTGCCCAAGGAGCACAGACCCCGCTCTGCTCCTTGTTCAGGTACCTCTGAGCGCTGTGTGGGCTTTGGAGGCTGGATCCCAGTGTTGGGAAGCACCATTGGGATGTATCCTGGTGTTTCCTTGTGTTTTCACCTCGGGAATCCATCCTGTGCCTTCTTTGTGCCCCAAAGTGCTGCCCAGTGAAGGCTGAGAGGGGAATGTTTGGGAATTGCTAATTCCTGAGCATAGTGCAGTGGGAGCAGGGACATGGGAAGTGGGGATTTAACCGGGATATAGCCTGTTATCTCCCAGCTTCATGCTCCTTCCCAAGGAAACACCAGGATCTGCCTTCCCCAAATCCATGAGGGATATTGAGAGCCTGATTTTACTCATCCTCAAATGGTTCTTGTTGTTGTATCATTCCCAATCCTTCCTCCAGTGGCAGGAGAGGCCTCATCCAAAGGGAAAAGCTGCTTCTTGCCGGCGCCTCGCTCCAATCCAGCTGATGTTTGCTGGAAGGAGCTTTGGGAAAAGGTTTGAGGGGGTAAAAGCCCATCCCCAGGTTGCAATTCCCTGCTCCTGGATGTGGGATTCCAATGGGAACGATCCGTGGCCTGTTTCAGGGGAGAAAAGTTCTTGGAGCAGGAAAGATGGAGACTCTATTGGAGCAGGAGTGTGTGTGGGCTGGGATTTGCTGCTAAAACTTCCTGTGTCCTATGGCAGGTAGAATAAATCCCGGTATCCCCAATGGAACTGTCCCTTCTGGAGCTGGCGCAGAAGCTGGGAATGGGGTTAATTCCCTACAGGAGGGATTCAGAGCTGGGGAAGCTCCTGCATTCCTGAGGTGCCGGAGGCTTGGACAATGGGGTTGTATTCCCAGTGCTCGGTTGCACCCTGGAGCACTTCTGCTCTGGGATGTGCTTTGGGAATGGCTCTGGGATGGCTCCAGGAATGGCTCTGGATGAGCTCCATGGAGATAAAAACTAGGAAGGGAAGTGGCTGCTGAGCCCCAGAGCCAGGCACTGCTGCACAGTGTGGATGCGAAACCCCTCCGACAGCACATTCCCTGTCAGAATTCCCCATTTCCCAGCAAAAAGCTCTTCCATAGCCTCCTAAACCCAAATCCAGACAAACTGCTTCCTGTTCATCCCTTTCCCTTCCATAGGGAACTGTTGTGTTCCACAGGTCGGCTGCTGGAGCGGGAGCAGCCGCTGTGTGTGATTCCTGCTGCCTGTAAAGCGCTGGAGCTTTTCCTGCTTCCCAAAGGAGCCGCTGGTTGTGCCATTAATGGGAACGTTTGTTTCCAATGGGATCTGCTGAACTTTTCCTGTGTTGGTAACAGGGGGCTCTTTCCATGAGCTGCATCTTCCCATCCTTGCATCCCTGTAGGCTTTGGTTGCCAGCCTGGAATCACTCCCATGCTTGGAATCCAGCTTGCCAAGGAGTAATTCCAAGCCTGTTCTATGTTTGTTCCCACCACAGGACTTTAGCACTATTTAGTTCTCCCCTTTGGAACAGGGAAAACTCCCTTTCTGGGCTGCTAAAGTGCTTTGGGATTGGCTTTTCCACCCGGGATCAGGTGTGGAGCTCTGGCGTCACAGGGCACCTTCCCCACGCACCCTTATCTCCCACCTCCGGAGCCATTCCCAGTGCGGGCACAGCGGGAAGTGAAACTGCTCGGACCGAGCTCTGAGCCGTGCCTGATCCCACACAGAATTCCCAGCTCGAGCAGAGCTGGATGGCCACCGTGTTTTCCAGGGGGGGATTTGTTGCCTCTGAAGGATTGAAAGGATTTAACTGGAATGTGCTGGGATTCTTGGTAGGTAAAAATCCCTTTTTGTGCTCTGGGATTTGGATTTTCAGGGGCAGGGATTTGAAACAACTCTGGAGTCAATAAAATCCCAATGATGGGAATATCTGGGTTTGAACCCTGGGGCTGAACCTGCTGCACTGAGGCCAGTTCCTGTGTGCCAGGAGCCTCGCTGCATTCCTCACATCCAATGGCCAGTATTTGGGGATGGCTTTTCCCTGTTTTTCCCTATTTTTCCCATTGTATTTCCAGCTTTGAGTCTTTGTGCAGGGCCAGATCCTCCTCTTCCATTGTTTCCTTACCTTATGGATCCTCTTGTTCTTTGTTTAACCTGTCACCAGCCTCTCACTGCCTCCCTCAGTCAGGGCCGGCACAGGGAATGCCGTAATTCCACATGGACAGGACAGGTTTGGGCTCCAGCTTGCTTGGATTAAGCAGGGAAAAGGCATTGAAACACTTACGGGAATGCTGCTGTTCGGGGGGGTTTATCCCTCCCTGCTTAGGCACTGATTTAAAGCAGCTTGGAATGGAGCCTATTGGAATTGCACCTGGATCCTGGTGCTGTTTCGCATCCTTCCCTTTCCCTGCTTGACAGTGACCCCCTTCCTAAGGTGGCTCCAAGAAGCCTGGGGGTGTCCTCAGCATCACTTCAACCCTTTCCTTCCTTGATATTCCCATTTCTTTCCTTTCCAGACCCTGAGACTCCCTTTCCCAGGGAAGCCTTCCTGACCAGGAGCTCCTCTTCCCAGGAAGCGCCGTGGTTGCAGCTGCTACTCCAGACCCTGTTTGACCATCCCATCCCAGATCCCTGCTGCTTCCCGCTTGGATCCATTGCTCAGGGGCGAGGATACTGCTGCTGTTGTCATTCCCCCTTCCCGTGTGCCTGGAAATGTCTAGGAAGCAAAACACCAGAGGTAAGAGCCACGGAATGCTGCAGTGGGCACCAGTGATTCCCAAGCTCTCCGTTAGGGAAGGGGTTAATTGGGTTTGCTGAGTCCCCATCGAGCTGCTGCCGCTCCTTGTCACCTCCATGGTGACAGCTCTGAGCCTCCTGGTGACAGCTTCAGCAGCATTTCATGTGTGGCTGGACAGGGATCGTCTTCCCGAATCCTGCTGGGATGTGATGGGTGCAGACGGGAGAGGAAAGCCAGGATACAGCAGGGCTGCAGAGCCTGTTGGATGCATTGGACTGGGGTCCCCAGTTGATGCCTTCTAGCCCCAGGGCAGGGGGAAGCCGGGAGGTCCCTCATGAGGAATTATGGGTCCCTCATGAGGAAGTCCAGGTCCTTCACAGGGAATTCTAGGTCCCTCATGAGGAATTATGGGTTCCTTATGGGATCAGCTCTACCAAAACTAGACCACATTCCTGCTCCAGCCCTTGTCCCCCTTCTCCTGCCTTGGCCCTTCATGTCCTGCTAGGAATCCAATTGGGAAGCTTGGATAGGCAAGCTCAGCTCCCTGATCCAAACTTTACCTCCTTTGATCCCTTTCCCCTGTAGAAAAGGACAAGAAGCAGGTTGGGAGCAGCTTTTCTCCTTGTTTTGTCTTCCCTGGTTTGCCTATTTCTCTGGCGAAGCTGCTCCTGCACCAGGCACTGTATTCCAGGGAGGGATGAGCTTTGTTCCGAGTGGAGCATTAATCCCAGTGTGCGGTGCCGGGGGGAGCAAGGGGGTTTGTGGCTTCTCCTTTATTTGAACTGGCTCCTAATTAATAATTGAAGGGAATGGGGCTGACAATTCCCATGGCATGGTTTAGTGGGAGGTGTCCCTGCGCATGGCAGGGGGGTTGGAACTCGATGATCTTGAGGTCCTTTCCAACCCTTACTATTCTATGATTCTATGATTCTATGATCATCTGCATCCAAGCAGCTTTTGTTCTCTGTAGCATCGCTGCCTACCTGAGGAGCTGAGTCCTCGGAGCCTTGAGGAGCAGCGATGGCGACAGCGTAGGATGATGTGGGAGCGGGTTTGGAAGGTGCTGGTTGCTCCTTGTGCTCCTGGAAGCTTCGGGAGCATGAGGAAGGTGAAGCGATGCTGGGAGCCAAGCCTGGCAAGAGGCAAACAGGAGGAACAGGAGAGGAATAACTGGGTCCTGGTGGGGAACAGGGAGAGGGATCATGGGAAGCTGATCCTGGGGGTCTGGCTGAAGGAGAGCAGCACGGAGCGAACACCTGGGGGCTCCTGAAGGAAAGTGAAGGGATCTGGACCATGACACTGAGCAGGATGCTCAAGGCTTTGTCCTGCTGCTCTCCAGCACCAGGCCATGAGGGGAAGTGAGGGTTAAACCAAGCCTCCTGCCTGGCCTTGAATTGCCAATGACCACTTTCCTGCTGCTTTGGAATGTTAATGCAGGCAAGCAGTGATTCCCAGCCCTCTGCCAAGGAGTGTTGCTGCTGCTCAGGTAAGGAATGGCTTGTTCTGGAAGCGGAACAAAGCCCCTGGGCAGCAGAACAAAGGACTGGAGGAAGTGCTGGGAGAGAGGAGCTGGCCAGGCCCACTTTGAATAATGCAGCAGTTGTGAAAGGCATCGGAGCCCCCCTGGTCCAGCAGTGCCATGAGCGAAGCCAGGAGCAGCTCAGCTCTGAGTGGTGCAGCTGGGCAGGTCGGGGCTGCTGCAGGTTGCTCACTCTTTACTCATCAGATCTGGGCAGAGGAGGAAGCGGCTCCAGCTGTAAAGCGGTCAGGTCACATCCAGCCATGCTTTAGGCAGGTCTGGAGGGAAGCAGCACCCGGGCTCCTGCTCCCAGGGATGCACTCAGGAGCTGTTTCGCTGGCTGGAAAGCAGGAATCTGGGAATGGTGACAGGTCTTTGGGAAAGTTTTGGCTGGAACCACAAAACCCCAAATGTGGGAGAAATTCCAGTTGAAGCTGCTTTTGGGGCTTAAAGGAGTTTAAATGGAGTGTTTCATAGAGGAAAGGCTGGTGCCAGGTCCAAGGGGAGCTGGAAGGATCCTGCATTGGTTACTCTGGTAAAAGCACTGCAACGCACGAGGAAATGCTTTGGGATGCAGGGATTCTTCCCACCTGGGTGCCTGGAGGATGCAGTGGGAGCAGGGAAGCAGTGGGGGCTATGGACAGCATCCCTGGGGCTATATAGCCCCCTGGGGCTATAGCTATATATAGCTATATAGTGTGTATATAGCGTAATGCAGAGGGATCAGCCTGATGGACACAGAGCCTGAGCTTTGGTCAGGAGCCTCTCCTATCCCATGGGGTGGGATTTGGAGGTGTTGGTGACCCCAGTCCCGTTGTGCCGGTGTTTAACATTCCATCCTTCCTGCACATCCCCAGTGTCACAGCAGAGCCCCGTTTATGAGTGCTGGATGGATCCGTGCATGACAAACACCCTCCCATCCACAGGGCTGGGCCTCAGCTCTGGCCCTGGAATAGCCGAGTGGAAGAGGAGCCGCTGCGATGGAGTGGCTCAGGATGGGCAGAGCTTCATCTTCCCTGCTCCTGCATCCTTGGAGGTGGCTCCGGAGGGATTTTAAGGGAAGATCGCTGTTCGCAGTGCTGGCAAAGCCGCTGACAAGATGAAGGGCTGGAAGTTAGGAATTTGGGCTTGGAAGGCTGGAGGGAATTGTGCTTCTGGAGAAGGATGGACGAGAAAGGATTGAACTGCTCGTGTGCAGCCTCACAAGAGCCTGACCTTTCCATCACGCTCAGCTCTGGCAGGGCTTGGAGGCAGCTGCTTTAAATGCTACATCAATGTCTCTGGAAGTCAATGGGGTGGCTCGGAAGCGCGTCCTTCTTATTTGGAGGAGGTGGGGGGAAGAATATGGATCAGCAGCTGGGAATAGTGGCCCTGGGGCACATATCCCCCCGCCGGTGATCCCCAAAGCCGCCCGAGGAGCTTCCTCTGGTTTCTCCCCAGCTCCAGGCAGGGCTCAAGGCATCAGGGTGCAGGAGAACCCTCCCCAGCAGCGAGCCACTGCTTGGAAGCACGTTGTGTTGTAGGATCCCTTTCCGGCAGCCCCTGTGACACCAGGAGCTCGTGTGGGGCTCAGATTTATGTGCCTCGCTGGTGGGCCTCGGAGCTGGTGTGATGCCTGTCTCTGTTATGGGTCTCTCCTGGAACATTTAAGCATTACCTTGGAGATTGTGGCTGGCAGGAACACAAGCTGCTGGATCTTCCAGCCCATTTATCAGTCTGCTTGCCATTTGTATCTGCAGGTGGAGTAGACTCTTAACCACTGCTCCAGGCTGCTCTTAACTCCTTAGTGCTGGGCTGGGATGAGTGTGGACATGGAGTGGGAGCAGCTCTGCCCCAGCAAGCTCCTTTGCTCCATGGTTGCTTAAACTGACCTGGCTGGGCAGAACCTGGTCCTTCACTTGTAGGCTTCGGTATTCTTGGCAAAGCAGCAGCTCAGAGCTGAGCTCCCACCTCTGGTGCCTGGTGCTCAGAAGAGCCTTTCCCTTCGCTTTCCCTCTGCAGATCCATCTGGCTTTGTTTTTGACGTGCAGTCCAACACGGTGCTGGCCCAGGGAGGAACCTTCGAAAACATGAAGGAGAAGGTAAATGCATGCTGAGACCCTCAGCTGCTCCTGGTGCTGTATCCCCATCTCTCCCAGGGGAAGGATGGTGCTGGGCAGGAGCTCACTCCGTCAAAAGCCAGGTTTTACTCAGGCTCAGTGGTGTATGAGGGGGTCCCTGGATCTGGTTTGGGTGGGATGAAGCACGCATGTCCCCTTCTGTCCCCTGCAGATCAGTGCTGTGAGAGCCATCGTCCCCAACAGGAGCAACAACGAGATTGTGCTCGTGCTGCAGCACTTCGACAACTGTGTGGACAGGACGGTGCAAGCCTTCATGGAAGGTACCTGTGGCTGGTGGCCTGGGGGAGCTCAGCACATCCACAGACACCTAACGGGGATCATCTTTGGCTGGGTGTGTTCCCAGGGTCAGAGATGAGTGGTTGATGGCTGTTGAGGTACGGGGGGTTTGATGGGAGCAGGAGCTCCTGTCACTGTGAACAGAGCAGTAGCACCCAAGGGACTTTGCCTGGGCCTGGCTGGCTGCATTTGCTGCCCTGGGGAGGTGCCAGTGCTGGGCTCTGCAGCTCTGCCTGCACTGCCCATCACTGCCAGCCTCTGGCCTGCAGGTGTGAGCAGCCTCCTGACAGGCAGTCTCTGGGGAGAGCCCAGCAGGGAGCTGAGCTGGAGCTCAGCAGCATCTCAGCTCCCTCAGCCTCCAGTGGACAAAGGCAGAGGGAATGGGTGGCTTTTCCTTGGTTTTTAATGCTGGGACTGGGTTGAAAGGGAGGAACCCTATTCCCAAAGCAAAACTGAAACCAGTCCCTGCGAGTATTGACCCTGAGCTGTGGGGAGTGTTCCAGGGGAGAGCCTCACCCCTGCCTTTTGTTCCAGGAAATGCCAGTGAAGTACTGAAGGAATGGACTGTAACAGGCAAGAAAAAGGTAATGCTTTCACAGTGCACTTTGCCAAAGCATTTCCCTATGTTCAGAGCTTCAGACCCAGAGGAGGGGCAAGGAGCAGGTGTGGTGTTGCTGTAGCTGTGGGTTAGCAGAGCCTGACTGCAGAGGCAGTGATTTACAGAGCCAGTTGTACCCGGCATCAACCGCATTTGCATTTGCTGCACTTGTCAGGCCCAGCATCCAAAGCAAAGGCTCTGGGCTCCTGTCCTCACTGCTGCTTCATTCTACTGACCCACGGCATGGGGGAGATGTGGGTCAGGTCCCTGGTCCCTGCAGAGCTCTGCTCTAACCCACTCCAGGCACGTTGCTGTGTTTGGCAGTGGAGCTGAGCAGTCCTGTTTGGGGCTGAGCTCCAAGGAAGTGGATTTCTTTGTCACAGCAGGTTTTTGGGGGTGTTTGCTTAGCAAAAGGGTTAAAGGGAGCTCTGCAAAGTGCCCACATTTGATATTCTAATGCCTGAATCCACCAGGACCAGGAGTCAAATCATCATTATTCAAAAGGGCTCCTTTGAATACGTGAAGAGCAGCAGCACGAGGCGGGGAGGGTGGGGAGGGCAGAGAGGAGGCTGTGTGGCCTGTACTGGGGGATGGGGGGGGGGCAGAGCACCCTGGTACAGTGCCCCAGTACAGCACCCCTGGGTGCTCCTCAGTGCTTCCCATCGTGACTCAGCCCCTGTGTGATGAGCAGGGCTCTGCTTTTGGTGCTTTGTGCCTTAATGCTGCTGGATCTGTGTTCATTGTGCAGTCAATCCCTCCTGCTGTGCCCGGGATTGGGAGCCCCTTGAGCTCCAAAGGCTTTAATTCAGCTCCTTTCTGCAGGCAGAATTCCCTTCGGGAATTACATTTAAGCTTTTCCCCCTCTTTGTGGTGCCATTCCCAATCCTCAGAACAAGAAGAAGAAACCCAAACCCAAGCCGCAAGCAGAGCCCAGCAGCCTCCCGGAGCCGGGGAAACCAGCATCCAGTGGGGAGGAGGCACCGGGAAGCGCCGGGAAGGGCGGGATGAACGGATTCCATGTCAACGGCTGTGCCCATGACACTGAGTCTGTGGACTCGCTCAGCGAGGGTCTGGATGCGCTCTCCATTGATGCCAGGGAGCTGGAGGAGTGTGAGTGCCCAGCAGGGCCCCCCCAAGCAGGTCAGTGCCCAGGGAGCACTGTAGGAACCTGCTGGGGCCAGGCTGAGAGCTGGGGTGATTCGGCCCCTTAAGGCTTCTTAAGGGAGACCTTAGAGCAGCTCCAGTGCCTAAAGGGGCTGCAGGAAACCTGGAGAGGGGCTTTGAACAAGGGCCTATAGGGACAGGCCAAGGGGAATGGCTTTAACCTGCCAGAGGGGAGGCTGAGCTCTTGGGCAGAAGCTCTTCCCTGTGAGGGTGCTGAGGCGCTGGCACAGGGTGCCCAGAGGAGCTGTGGCTGCCCCATCCCTGGGAGTGCTCAGGGCCAGGTTGGACACGGGATTGGAGCAAGCTGCTCTATGGAAGGGGTCCCTGCCCGTGGCAGGGGTTGGGGCTGGAGGAACTTTAAGGTCCCTTCCAACCCATTCCCTGCTTCTATGAGACAGGCACTGAGTGTTCCCAAAGCAGAGGAGCTGCCTCCTGCCCCTTGGAGGCCAGCTCAGCTCCGAGGGGCTGGTCTCTGCTTTGCTTTGCTTGTGGTGGTTGCGGGGAACAGCACTCTGCCGCCCTCCCAGCCTTCCCCTTTAAAGCCGTGTGCTTTCCTACAGCAGTGCCTGACCTAGCGAATGGGATAGCAGACTATGACACACAATCGCTCACCCTGCATCCTTCCCAGAGCCCTTCATCCCTCAGGCAGCGGCCTGAGCACCGGAGCACGGGCAGGTCTCTGTCCAGGTCAGCACTGAGCCACTCCACTCCTGCCTCCCTGTCTGCAACCCGCCTCGAGGATGTGCTCCTGTCTCCTGCCAACAGGAAGCTGGGTAAGACCTGAGGCTCTGCCCCCCCATTGCCAGCTCTGCCCCCTCATTGCCAGCTCTGCCCCGCCATTGCCAGCTCTGCCCCGCCATTGCCAGCTCTGCCCCCCCATTGCTGTCTCTGCCCCCCCATTGCTGTCTCTGCCCCCCCAAGTGCCAGGGCAGTTTGCTGCAGGCCAGGCTCTCGCTGTGTCTGTGCCACAGCGGCGCTGTCAGACAGTGCTGAGCCCACTGGACATTGATTTTAATGCGAGCGAGCACCCTGGTTGCCTCTGGGCAGCTCGTTGCGCCCTGCCCCCTGCTCTCCCCCTGCTCCTCCCGTGCAGCAGGACCTGTGGCAGCAGTTTAGCTCCAGTGCCTGCAGCAGCAGAGCGGGTGTGAGCAGGGCTGGGTTGCTCCTCGCAGCACCTCCAGCCTGGCTCTCATCTCAGTGAGAAAGGCCACACATTGGGCACATCCTGTCAGCAGAGGGGACAGCCACCGCCTCTGTGCCCTGTCCCCCCTCGCGCTGTGCTTCCTGCACAGCTGAGCCCTTTCAGGCACCACTGGGGACAGGAGGCACCGCAGACCCCGCTGCGGTTCTGTTCAGTGCAGGGACATGAGGTGGTGTCCTTGTCCTCCTCCCGCACAGGGATGCAGCTTGGCAGGGCAGTGAGCTCCAGAGATCTGGGCAAGGGGCTCACCATGGGGCCAGAGCCATCCTTGCAAGGAAAGAGCCTTCATCTTCCTTTCCAAGAGAATTCCCTCCATGCAGAGCATCATTTGGTATTGGGTGGGTGGGCTTTGGAGGGGATCCCTACCACAAATGCATTTGGTTTCTCTTGGGGCTTGGGAAACATGAAGGGATATCACTGCCAGAGAGGGAAGTACTGGAAGCCCCCTGGGGAAGGGATATTGGAACCTAAGCCATACCTGGTGTTAAAAGGAGAGGGAATGCCACGGGTAGCTGGCTGCCTGCTGGGAGGACAAGGCTCGAGCTTGCTCTGTTTCTTGCTAGGCTCCAACATTGAGAAGTCTGTGAAGGATCTCCAGCGCTGCACCGTGTCGCTGGCACGGTACCGGGTGGTGGTGAAGGAGGAGATGGATGCTTCCATCAAGAAGATGAAACAGGTCTTTGCCGAGCTGCAGAGCAGGTGAGTTTCATGCAGGGACAGATCCAGGTGTTCCAGCTTTGGGAAAATCCACCTGGGATAAAACTGCAGCTTTCCAAGGGCTGAAGCAGCTCTGCCATGAAACCAGGCTGAGAGCTGGGCTCCAGGGAGACCTTGGAGCAGCTCCAGGGCCTAAAGGGGTTACAGGAAACCTGGAGAGGGGCTTTGGATAAGGAATGGAGGGGTCAGGACAATGGGAATGGCTTTAACATGCCAGAGGGGAGATTGAGATGGGATCTTAGGAAGGAATTCTTCCCTGTGAGGGTGCTGAGGAGCTGGCACAGAGGCTGAGCTCGTTGTGAGGTGGGGTTTGCGGCTCTGCTGAGCTGGGGCTCATGTCTGACAGAGCCATTGTGGATGCAGGAGGTGTGAGGAGCTGTCAGCCTGGTGCTCACCCTGCGCTGGAGCTCAGCGTGTGGCTGCAAGGAGCAAACGCTGCTCCTTGAGATCCTCGGTACAGGGAGACCGGGATCTGCTGGGGGTGCAGCACCACTAGGGACCATCTTGCCCCATCCTCAGCCCAGCTCTTGGCTCTGTTTGGAGGTGATGTTTCACCTGAGGAGCCTCCCCCAGCCCCATAGGTCACGGTAAGGGTGTTCTTGGTGTCTCCAAGCCAAACCCTCTTCCTGGGGCCACTCCTCACCTTTGCCTGTGGAGCGCTCCTGTCACGCTGGGAGAGCCTCGGCTCCAAGCAGGACACGGTTCCGGGAGCAGGGAGGTGGCTGCCAGCCCGGAGGAGCCTCCCTCAGCAAACACCCTGGGAACTGCTGCCCAGGGAGAAGGGAAACGTTCCCTTTGCTGCCCTCCAGCCCCTTCACCTCCTTTCATGGGCTTTTCCATGCTTCCCCCTTCCGTGACCCAGAGGAGGATGAAGTGGATCTTTAAACCCCACAGCAGAGCCCGTGGCCTCTGGGTGGCTTCCTGCCAAAGGCAGACCTGGAAGCAGGTTTGTTCAGCTGGAACAGGGCATTGGAGCAGCAAAGCTTGGGCTGCTTTAACCTCTGCCTGTCAGGGCTGCCCTTTCCGGTCCTGCTGAGCCCGAAGGCTTCCTGATGTTCCCAACCTTCACCTTCCCTATGGACAAGGAGCTGTGGGCTGGAGGGCAATGGGACTGAAAAGGATCCCAGCAGGGAAATCCCACCCGGAGCCTTTGTGCTTCCCTGTGAGCTGCTCAAGCATCCTTAAAGCCCCCCCTGTGAGGGGGCTGCGGCAGCAGAGAGGGACCAGGATGCGTTTCCCCATGGGTCTGCAGCAGGAATGGAGGCTCCATCCCAAGTGGGTGCTGGCTGTGCCCAGCTCCGTGTCCCTGCCCTGGGCCAGGCTCTGGCTGTGCTCCTGGTGGCACCAATCCTGCCCAGAGCAGGAGCTGGATGGGCCATAAATCACCACAAGCAGGTAAATGTCAGAGCTTCTGCTCAGAGGGAATTGCTTCCATTGATCACACCTCACGGAGTGGGAGCCTGCATTCAGATTGCCTTGATTCCCGTTCAGGTGGTGGCTCCAAGAAATCCCATTCCCAAGTAACAGCATTCCCAATAAGCACCTTCCCAGCTCTCAACATCCCCAGGTTGTGCGGGAGGAACCTTGGGATGAGCAGAGCTGAGGATGCTGTGGATACAGCTCTGGGGCGATCTGCTGCTCATCCCACTCCTCGCTCTGGAATTTTAAGTTCCTCCTTTCCACGTTGTTCCCTGTTTTCCTCAGGGATGGAGCCCAGCAGGAAGAAGCCCCCCAGCTCCCTCTCCCCTTTCCAATGGTGCTCAGAGGCCGATGTGGGTTGTTCAGAATGCCGCCTATCCCGGCTCGCTCCTGCCGCCCTCCGCCGGTCTCCTGCCGTGGGATGGCACCGGCCTTTGTTTAATGCTTCATTTCTCCCTGTCATTCCAGCCTCATGGATCGGGAGGTGGCATTGCTGGCTGAGATGGACAAAGTGAAAGCAGAAGCGAGTAAGACCCTTGTTCTCCCTGACAAGAGCTGTGGGTGCTGCTGGAGGGACCCCCCAGCACCAGGATTCCATTGAGTTACCTCCTGTCCCCCTTATTCCCACATTCCAGCTCCATTCCCAGCCAAAGCCTGTCCCATAGCACAACTTGCCCCCTGCCACCACCTGCCCTATGCCCTGATTGAGACTGGGACACTCCTCCATGAGGGAGCTATTCCCAAATAGCTCCGTGTTCTAAGGTGGCTGAAAAGGGCTTTCCCAGTGCTGCTGGTGCCTGGGTGGGACGCAGGGGCTCAGGGGAGCCTGGTGCTGGTGCGGTGCTGGTTCTGGTGTGGTGCTGAGCCACGCTGTGTTCCCAGTGGAGATCCTGGGCAGCCGGCAGAGGAAGGCGGAGGCGCTGAAGAAGATGACGGACGTGGCTGTGAGGATGTCTGAGGAGCAGCTGGTTGAGCTCCGGGCTGACATCAAGGTGAGTGCACCCACATCAGGAGCCAGGGCAGGGGCTGTGGGTGCCTCCTCCACCAGGAGGGGGTTGTTCCCCTGGGGACACCTTCATTTAAAGCCCTTGGTTTGTAGAGCAGAACCATGGAATGGGTTGGGCTGAAATGACCTTAGAGCTCCACCAGCTCCAACCATGGGCAGGGCCACCTTCCACTAGAGCAGCTTGCTCCAAGCTGCATCCAGCCTGGCCTTAAACACTGCAGGGATGCCACAGCTTCTCCATTCAACCCATTCCATGTCCCACTGCCCTCATGGGGAAGAACTTCCTTCTAAAATCCCATCTCTATCTCCCCTCTGGCAAGTTAAAGACATTCCCATTGTCCTGTCCTTGCATTCCTTGTCCAAAGCCCCTCTCCAGGTCTCCTTTAGGTACTGGAGGTCTGTAAAACAGCGGCCCTAGAGCAGGATTAGTGCAGCAAGAAACCAGCTCCTCTGTGAGTGTCTAGGGACCAGGGCTGTGCCAACTGCGTGGACTGGTGATGGTTCCATGGAGAAGGGATTGTTCCATGGATTGGGGGTGGTTGCACGGCGCAGAAATGATTCCCAGAGGTGACCATCGCCACCCCCTTCCCAGTGTCCCTGAGCAGCTCCCAGCGCAGATTCCCACTCATGGGAATGTTTCCCCTCCCTTTCCTGCCCTGACCTCGTGTTCTGCCTCTCATGGGCAGCACTTTGTGAGTGAGCGCAAGTATGACGAGGACCTGGGCCGGGTGGCGCGGTTCTCCTGTGATCTGGATGCGCTCAAGAGGAGCATCGCTGCCTTTGGCCAAGGTGAGGGAGGTGCCGCTCCCCCCTTTCCTCCTTCTCCTGCTGCTGGAGGGGGGATGCTCCATGTCCCACTCCCAGCGCTGACCCCAGGGCTCCTCCTCGCACAGTTTCCCACCCCAAGAACAGTTATTCCACGCGCTCCCGGTGCAGCTCGCTCACAGCCGCAGCCCTCGGCAGCCCCGGGGACACTGCGGCCCCCCCCGGCCCAAGCACCACCACCAGCCTGAGCACAGGCACCAAGAAGCCCCTGGCCACAGCGGAGGGACCCACGGGGGACACCAGCAGCCCCCCCCCGCAGCCAGCGCGAGAGGTAACTGCACCAGCACCAGGGCACCGGAGCTGGGCTGCTGGGATGCGCAGGGCTGCAGCAGCACTGCTGCAGGGGGGTCACATCCATCCCTCACCGAGCCTCTTCCTTGCAGCGCATCAGGAGGCCGGGAGCAGGATCCCGACTGCAGCTGCCCCCCATGGCCCAACCCCGGCCACCGGCGGCACCCCCCCAGCGCCAGCCCCGCGCCCGGCAGGAGGGGGCCCGCACTTGAGTTGCAGCTCCAGCACCCGGTCCCTGGGTTCCTTTTGTGCCATTCTGGGCTCTTTTGCCTTTTCCCCCCTTCAATTTGCTTTATGTTTCCCCTCTCAGCTCCCATCTCTCCTTCCCCACCTTCATCCCGTGCTGGCTGCGAGGATGAGGAGGGCAAGCACCCCCACCCTTCTGCTCATCCCTGGGTTTTCCATGTTGGAATCTCTTGGCTTTAATCCTTTCCTCCTCCTCCCGCCCCATGTCCTCCCTCAGCTCAACTGCAGCATCAGAGGGGCTGGGTGCCTAAAGCCGCATTGCGGGGGCCCAGGGAGCCTGGGGAGGTTCTTAGGGGTGCTGGGGGGGTCTGCAACTTTACCCCCCTCACCCTTTTCTTTCTTTCTCTCGAACTCCAAATGTCTTAATTTGAAGAGATTAAACCCATGAACCGCAGCTCCGGGCCTTGGAGTCCATTGAGGAGCTTTATTGGGAAGTGCCACCCCCATCCACGGGGCCCCACAGTGGGGGGGCCCTGAGCAGCACGCCAGTCACTGCTGGGCCATCTTGGCCGCTTCTGCCTTGATGAGGGCGATGAGGTCCTGGTTGATGAGGAAGACGAAGCGGAGGCTGGCTATCTGGTGGGGGCACAGAACAGAGCATGAGCATTGCGGGACACCTCCCCCCTGGGCCTCCCCATGGCCTTGGGGCTCACCTCCACCACAGAGTTGTTGTTGAGCTTCCACTTGCTGCCACCCAACACAGGGCGCCCATCGATGTAGATGGGACGCCGTCCCTCGTT
This sequence comes from Amazona ochrocephala, assembly GCA_039720435.1. NCBI lineage: Eukaryota > Metazoa > Chordata > Aves > Psittaciformes > Psittacidae > Amazona > Amazona ochrocephala. The sequence continues at coordinate 2,964,599 of CM077900.1, forward strand.
GGCGATGAAGAAGTCCCCGTTGTTCTTCAGCTTAATGACCCCTAGAGAGGGGGGAAAACAGGGTGAGAAGATGGGGGGGGCACGGCCCCACCTGCCCCAGATCCCCCCAAACCCACCCTGCTTGCGGGAGATCTTCCAGGCTGGCCCCTCCAACGCCAGGTCCACATCAATCTGGTTGTCCTTGGTAGCTCTGCCCAGGGTGATCTGGGGGGGGAAGGCGAAAGGGGATGTTGGGGGGAGGTCCATGGGGTGGGGGGCTCTGTTGGAGGCAGGGACTCACCTCCCGGGAGCGCATCAGGTACCGAACCATGCGGCCCCGCAGCACAGCCAGGGTCTGGCTGTCGAAGTCCGGGGAGCTCATCCCTGGTGGGGCAAAAACAGGGATATGGTAGGGGGCACATGGGGCCGGGGGGGCACAACCAGACCCCCCTCCCTTACCTGTGATGCTGTCCACCAGCACTTGCCACTTGTGCAGCTCCTGCTCCAGCTGCCGGATCTCACGCTTTTGCCGCCTGTCGGCCACGGTCAACTCTGGGCCAGGGGGAGATGGGAGCTGGGCAGGGGGGCTCCTATGGGACCCCCACCATGGTCTGGGGGGGCCCTCCCCTCCCCACACAGAGTCAGGCTGTTGGATGGAGCAGGTCGGACTCACCGTGCTCCAGCACCTCATCCCGCACATCTCTATGAAGCAGAGGTGGGATGAGGATGAGGTCCCCTCTTTGTCCCCCCCCTGCCCCAGTCTCCCCCATCCCATTACTTCAATTTGCTGTCATCCACCATGTCCTCAGCATCTGAGAAGTTAAGCACCTGATCCCCTTTGGGCAACGGCTGCACTGGAAGGAACAGGAGAGAAGAGCATTGAGAAGTGCGGGGAGGTCCAGGGGTGCTGGGGTTGCGCACAGGACCCCCGCCCACGCTCACCGGTCTGGTCCTCCAGCAGGTAATACTGCTTCATGAGCTGCCAGTGCAGCTGCAGCGCCTTGGCCGTGCGTGAGGGGTAGAACACATCGGGGTGCTTGTGCAGCAGATCCTGGAAGGTATCCAGCGAGGGCTGGCTGCCCTGGAGGGGGGGCAAAGGGGGTCACATAGCAGCAGGGACCCCCACTGTGCCCCCCCCCCGGCTCCTATCGCCTCTCACCGATCCCACTCTGCTGAGCAGCAGCTCCTCAGCTTTGCTGAACAAGACCTTGCTCTGGATGGCGGCGATGGCCTCGGGGTGCAGCTGCCGCATGGCCTGGCAGGCCAGCCTGGGGGGGGAGAGGACACTGTTATGGCCCCCCCCAGCCCCCAGGTCTGGTCCCCCAGCCCTGCGCTTACTTGGAAATGATGGGGTCGTAGAGCAGCGCGTACCAGCGCTCCTGCACCTCGCGCAGTGTGAAGCGGCAGCTGAACTTCACCCCCAGGTGCACGGCGCTCAGGTCGTTGGTCTGCGGGAGCCGCCGGGTGAGGGAGGGGATAGTTTGGGGGACCCCCCCCCCCCACAACCGGAGCCCCCAGCACCTGCAGGACGGCGTTGATGAGCAGGAGATCATCGGCAGGCTTCCAGCGGCCCAGGTCCCTGGTGACCGGCACCGGCTGCTTACTCTTCTTGAGCCGCTTGGCCAGGCCGGGGGCCGGCACGGGGCTGGGCGCGACGGGCGCCGACACCGCCTTGGAGACCTGGGGGGGGGAAGGCGGGGTTGGGGCTCTGAGCGCTCCGCAGCCCCCCGTCGGGTCCCACCGGCACCCCTGGGGTCCCGGCTGTGCCCGCACCTTCTTCTTCTCGCTGGAGGAGGGCTCGCTGCCCGAGCAGCGCCCGGGCTCGGCGCCGCCCTTGGCGCGGCTGGGCTTGGCCAGGCTGCTCTCCACCAGCTCATCGTCGAACTTCTTCCTCTTGATGAACCTGGACGGAAGGAGAAGGGGAACGGAGGCGGCTGGGAGCGGCGGAGCCCGCCCCAGCCCCAGCCCCTGCCCCGGCTCGGAGCGGCGGAGCCCACCCCAGCCCCGGCCCCGGCCCCGGCCCCGGCCCCGGCGTACCGAGATGAGCTCCGGCGCTTGGGGACGGCGCCTGAGGCCGCGGCCGGGCCCCGCTTCGGCCCCGCCAGGGACTCCTCGTCCTCGGAGCGGCTCGTGGCGCCCGACGCCATCAGTGCGGAGGGGGGGCAGAGATGAGGGCGGGGCCCCCGGAGCTCCCCCCGGGAGCGGGCCCGATCCCAGGGCTCACAGCGGGAGCGGAGCCGAGCCCGGCCTCACCATGGCCGGGAGCGGGCACCGGGAGCGCGCAGGGCCGCCGCCGCCTCCGCTGCCATCAATGGCGCCTCTCCGGGCACCCGCCGGGTGGTGACGTCGCCTCAGACGCGTTGAAGCCGCGCTGGGCGGTGCCAGCCTCAAAGCACGGCCGCTCCGCGCCTCCGGACAGGGCGCCGCCATCTTGACTAAGGGCAGGGAGGGGTCACCTCCGCTCTCCACCGCTGTTACCGGGAGGGGGAATCGGGATCGGAGCCGGGACCGGGGCGGGGACGCGCCTCGGTGCCCCGGCTCACAGAGCTCGGCCCGGCCGCAGCAGCGCACACACGAGCCGAAACGGCCGCTCCCATCATGGCGGCTCCCCCTTGCCTACACCCATCATGGCGGACCCCACTCCTTCGCCACACCCATCTTGGCGGCTCCCCTTGCCCACACCCATCATGGCGGCCCCCACCCTTTCGCCACACCCATCATGGCGGACCCCACCCCTTCGCCACACCGATCATGGCGGCTCCCCCTTGCCCACACCCATCATGGCGGCCCCCCCTTTCGCCACACCCATCATGGCGGCTCCCCCTTGCCCACACCCATCATCGCGGCCCCCCCCTTTCGCCACACCCATCATGGCGGCTCCCGCTTGCCCACACCCATCATCGCGGCGCCCTGTCCCTGCTCACTCCTCACGGTCGACGCCGTCGTTGGTGCCCCCGTGGCGGGGCCGCTGCTTTATTGTGCGGGGCCCAGTGCCGCCGCCGCGGCTCGTTCCCGGGGCTCAGGCGGAGCTGGGGGTGACGCGGCCGTCGCCGCCGTCGCCCAGCGCCGCCCATTCCTGGCGCTGGATCGTTCCCGTCTTCTCCTCGCGGAACTGCGGCCGCTGCTCCCGCGGGATCTTCACCGCGTGGTGTTGCGGCAGCGCCGGCGGCGCGGCCCGTGCCCGGCGGAAGAACCCGACCTGCGGCGACGGCCGTCAGCGCTGCCCCGGGACCCGGCCCTGGGGCGCCCCTCGGTGCACGCCGGGAGGCGCGGTCCGGCGCGGGCGACCCCCGAGCGCCCGCGTGCAGACCGCGTGTGCGCCCGATACACGCGTGCCCTAAACACAGCCACAGCGTGCCGGGTGTTGTGGGGTGGAATGGGATGGCATGGAATGGAATGGCATATAATAAAATGAAATGGAGTGGAATGGCATGGAATGGAATGGGATGGTATGGAATGAAATGGAATGGAGTGGAATGGCACGGAATGGAATGGGATGGGATGGCTGGGTGGGATGGCATGGCATGGGGGTAGCATGGCACAGCTGGCATGGCATTGCTGTGGTGGCACAACATATAGCATGGCATGGGTGGCACAGCACGGCACAGTGCGGCAGAGCACTGCATGGCCCTGTGTGGTGCAGTACAGCATTGCATGGCCCTCCATGGCACAGCATGGCACAGCACTGCATGGCCCTGCGTGGCACAGCATGGCACCCCAGGGACCCCGCACCTTGGGCAGGAGCCACCTCTCGCTGCCTGACCCCATCCCTGCCGCTCACCTTCCAGAGCGCGGCCACGAGCAGCGCCAGGAGGAGGACGCCGGCCAGCACCGCCAGCAGGATCACCCACCAGGGCACGCCGCCCAGCACCGCCGCGCCGGGGTCCAGGTAGATGCTGACTGGGATCTGTGGAAGGGACAGGGGTCAGCGGGACGGGAGGAGGGGACCGGGAAGGGTCCACGTGTGGCGGGGCTGGACCTGCACTGACGCGTCCCTGAGCACCAGGTTCTTGATGGAGGAGGTCACCGAGACGCTGGCACGGACGATGAGCTCCACCGAGGTGACAGCCAGGAACTCCTGTGGGGCGGGGGGTGAACACCGGCCCCATCCCTGTCCCCATCCCTCTCCCCATCCTCGTCCCTCTCCGCCTCCCCATCGCCATCCCCATCCCCGTAGCATGGCTCCCACCTCCAGGAAGGTGCTGTTCCAGAGGCGGCCGCGGGCGCTCAGCACGGCCGCGCGCTCGAAGCTGGGCAGTGGGCAGCGGAACGGCCGGCAGCGCGCGGTGCCCTGGGCACAGTCCTGTGCAGGGGGTCAGACATCAGCGGTGGCACCGCAGGAATGGGGCACCCCATGAGCAGAGATGCCTCAGGCCAGGGTTTACCCCATGAGTGGCTGAACCCCATAAGCAGGGACATACCACAAGCAGGGGCACCCCATAAGTAGGGGCACCCCAAGAATAAGTGCACCCCATGAATAGGGGCACCGCATAACCGGGTTCACCCCATAAGTGGTCAGGGTCCCCCCCTCTCACCAACGTGACGTTCCTCCTCCTCTCAGCGGGCGCTGGCACCCACCAGGCCCCTGGCGTGGGTGGCTCTGGCTGCCCCTGGGGCTCCTGCAGGAGGGGGGCATAAGGCCGGGAATGGGGTGGGAGCAGCAGGAGCCAGGCGGGCACCAGCGCATCCCCACAGCGGGGCCGTACCAGCGCCAGGTGCAGGGGGTTGGCAGCAGGGCTGCAGGGCAGTGCCTGCCCTGGGGACACCGCCAGCTCCAAGTGCAGCGGATACAGGAGCCACTTCCCGTTGGGGAGCTCATGGGGCCATAGCAGCGTCAGGAAGGCTGAGCCCAGCGTCTTCAGCGACTGGCCCCGGTTGGACACCTGGGGAGTCAGGGCGTCAATGGGGCTGCCCCATAAGTGAGTGCAGGGTGGGCAGCGGGGCTCCCCTGGACGAGCACTCACCGTCACCTCAAAGCGCACAGCGCTGCCCACTTGGCTTTCGTGCTTCACGGCGCTCTCCCCCCGCACGGTGCCACCAAAGAAGAGCCGCGGTGGCACCGCCACGCTATGGGGACAACGAGGGGGGGGGCAGGTCAGGGCCAGAGGTGGTTCCCGGACCCACATCCACACTATGGGGACAATGGGGGGTCCCCATGCGCGCTTACCCCGTCACTGAGAGTGGCAGCTCAATGACCACATGCGCACGAGCCACCACTGGCGCCAGCCCCGGCTGCTCGCTGATGCTGTGGGAAGCAAGGGGAGCTTATGGGGGGGCATCACCCCAAATCCCACCCCTGTGATGTGCCCATGGCTATGGCTCACGTGGACAGCGCCAGCTCCACTGCCAGGTCTGTGGTCTGGAGCGTGATGCCTGAGGTGCTCAGGATGAGGAAGAACCGGACCTGGGGGCAGAGGAAGGGTGAGGGGGGGGCAGGATGGGGGGGGGCAGGAGTGGGGTCTCAGAGGGGCTGCACCCACCTCGGCCCCGCGCTGCAGGGGGTTCCCCAGCTCACATTCCACTCGGGAGCCGTTCTGGTTGGCGAGGCACAGCACCGGCTTCTCCTGCGGGACAGAGAGCTGAGCCCTCCCTGCCCCCCATAGTGACCCTCCCAGCACCCCATAGCCCCCCCCCCTCCCAGCAGCCCCATGCGCACCGCGGGGCGCCCCTCATCTTGGCGCAGGGCAGAGTAGGGCAGCTCGGGGGGGAAGGAGGCGCTGAGCAGCGCCTCGTGTGCATCGTCCCCGTCCCTCTGTGGCTCTGCTGGCTCCGAGGGCTTGTTGGTGACGTGGATCTCCAGGGCCACGTCCTTCTGGTCGCTGATGGCGAGGATGGCGGCGCCATCGTCCCCCCTGCAGCAGAGCCATCGTGAGACCCCCCTCGGGGTGTCCCTGGCACTCAATGGGGTGACCACCCACCGTGTCCCCCCCTCACCGCGGCAGTGGCAGGAACTCGGCATCCCCGAGGCGGGCGCAGAACTGAAAGTGGAGCTGGAGGTTGCTCTGGCAGATCTTGTCGTCCCCACAGCCCTGCTTTAGGAAGTGAACCTGGGGACACAGGGATGCTCCAGGCAGTGGGACCCATGGAGCAGGGACAACGATGCTGCAGGCAATGGGACCCATGGAGCAGGGACAGGGATGCTGCAGGCAATGGGACCCGTGGAGCAGGGACAGGGATGCTGCAGGCAATGGGACCCATGGAGCAGGGACAGGGATGCTGCAGGCAATGGGATCCGTGGAGCAGGGACAGGGGTGCTGCAGGCAATGGGATCCGTGGAGCAGGGACAGGGGTGCTGCAGGCAATGGGACCCGTGGAGCAGGGACAAGGATGCTGCAGGCAATGGGACCCATGGAGCAGGGACAGGGATGCTCCAGGCAGTGGGACCCATGGAGCAGGGACAGGGATGCTGCAGGCAATGGGACCCATGGAGCAGGGACAGGGGTGCTGCAGGCAATGGGACCCATGGAGCAGGGACAGGGGTGCTGCAGGCAATGGGACCCATGGAGCAGGGACAGGGGTGCTCCAGACAGTGGGACACATGGAGCAGGAAGGAGGGATGTGGCCCGTGCCCACCTCAGTGCGGTGGCTGTTGGGCTGCTGTGGGCTTAGTACAGGTGACAGTGGCGGCAGGACTGAGCTCCGGCGGAGCCGCGCTGGATCCTGGCGCTGCCGCGTGGCCCCATCTCCATGGATGCCATAAGCCAGGGTCATGGTGATGGGGCGCAGCTTATCACGGATGTTGTCCTGGGGGAAAGAGGGTGAGGGGAGCCATGGAGAGACAGGATAGGGTTGGGTTGGCATGAGAATATGGATGGGGATGGAAACAAGGATGAGGTTTACAGCTGGACTGAACAGTCTTAAAGGTGTTTTCCAACCTAAATGACTTTATGAAGATGGAGGTGGGGATAGGGATGATGATGGGAATGGGGATGCAAACGGGATGGAGGTGGGGAAGTGGAACAGGGATGGGGATGGGCTGGGCCCCACCTGGAGCTGGAAGGTGGCGGTGACGCAGACCCGCGCCTGCTGCCGCGGCAGCTCCACGGTGCCGGAGAACTGGTGCTCGGGGTCCGAGCTGCGGCGGCTCAGGAAGGCGCCGCGGGGAGGGTGGCCGAGGCGCCGCCGCTCTGTGTCCGCGTCCAGCACGTACTGCAGCGCTGGGGGAACAGGGGCGGGTGCAGTGCGGGGCAGGTCCTGGTCCTGCCTGGGCACGGGCACGGGCACGGGGGTGGGGCAGGGACACGGGACCAGTCCGCCGGCACTCACCGAGGCGGGGGCCGAAGCTGCCGGGACTGGCTGTGTAGCTGAAGCAGGCGCCGACGTCCACGCTGGGGGGCAGCGAGTGAGCCGGGGACCACGGGGAGGTACATAGGGGTACGGGGGGGGGATCGGGGGCACCCACCAGACGCCCTCCTGGTGCCGGCAGTTGCTCTGTTCCAGGTCGATGTTGGGGGGGTCCAGGGTCACATTGCGGGAGACGTGGACAACTGGGCGGGCTCTGCCCGGGAGAATCGGGGGGCCAGGATGGGACCCCCCCTCCCCCGGGCACCCTGAGCCCTGCACCGGGATCCCACCGGGCCAGGGGAGGCTCAGGTGGGGGGTAAGGGGAGCCCACAATGGAGGATGAGGTGAGGGGGGATGCTCAGGGCTGTGGTGCTCTGGAGTAGGGGTCTCAGGGATGGGGGGGTTTGAGATGGGACACCCTTGAGGAGGCACCCACCTGTACAGCACCACAGTGTCCGAGAGGGACCCCACAAGCAGGTCGGGGTAGAGGTTCCCATCCACATCCAGCCCCCCCGAGAGCGAGTACCCGAATGCCGTCACCCCCACGGCCTCCCCATCCAGCACCTGCGACAGGGACTGTGATGATATGGGGGGGACACACGATGGGCAATGTCCCCCTGGGCCAGCACCCCCACACACACCTGCGCCGGCGTGGCCACGATGCCCAGGCTGCTGCCGTGGTAGATGTAGACTTTGCCAGCGCCGTCAAAGGGGGCTCCGACGGCCAGGTCTGGGGGGGCGCAAGGGCAGGGAATGGGATGGGGTGTGGGGAGGACACCCCTCTATGGGATGCGCCCCTCGGCAGGGCCCGGCCGGGTGCGCACCCTCGAAGCCGTCGTGGTTGAGGTCCCCGGCGGCGCTGAGGGCAACGCCGAACATGGAGCCGCGGGTGCCATTGAGGCGCAGTGGGGTGGCGGTGTCCCAGCGCCCCGCGGGGTTGATGTAGACGTAGGCGGCGCCCCCGATCTCGTTCTGGCGCTCGAAGAAGTGGGGGGCCCCCACCACCAGGTCCAGCCACCTGCAGGGCCCGCGGCTCCGTCACCACTGGGGTTCTGAGGGGCCAGGTACGGGTCCGGGGTCTCCCCCCCCTCACCCGTCGCTGTTGAGGTCCAGCACGGCCACGCTGTGCCCGAAGGCGGAGCTGAGCTGCGGCCCCGGCACCACGGCCTCGGGCACCAGCCGGTTCGCGCTGTCGCGGCGCAGGATGACGACGGCTCCGGTGTGGTTGGCGCGGGGGGCGCCGGTGACAAAGCTCAGCTCCCGCCGCCGCGTCAGCCCCGCGCCCGACGCCACCGAGAACCCTGCGGGGGGGGGGACACGGACACGGTGTCGGTGCCGACTCCAGCCCCTGCCCCTCCCCCCGCCCCGCCGCCACTGCCGCGTCCGGTCCTGGGGTCTGTTGGGTGGAATGGGGGGGCTCTGCCCGTGCCTCAGTTTCCCTTCTCTGTGCTGGGGGGGGGGGGGGCAGGACCCCAATTGCCAGGAGGGAAGATTTGGGGTGGGATAATGGAATATTTGGGGCTGGATCCATGTGTCCCACCCCGGAGAGCAGCAGAGCCCCCACCCCCCAGTGTGAGGCTGGAAGCCCTTGCCCCACATGCAGCAGTTGCTGTGCGTGACTCCCCCCCAGAATCCCCCGAAGCCCCCCAAGTCCCCCCCCCACGGCCTCTGTGCAACCCCCCATGCAGAGACACCTCGGGGGGGGACATGCGGGAGATGATGGGTGCTGGGGGGGTGGAATCACACCAGGCTCTGACACCCCTCAGCCTGGTGGGACCCCACCAGTCCTGACACCACAATAGACACAGAACAGGAACACGGGACCCCTATGGGACACACGGGGCATGCAGGGGGGGCAGCTGCACGTGTGCATGACCAAGCATGCCAGAGGTGTGCACAAGGAGACACACACAAACATGCGGGGGGAGGTGCTGGATGTGAGCGTGCACGAGGAGGTGCTGAATGCATGCGTGTGGGTGCACGGGGGCACGTGTGTATGTATGCATGGGGGGGGCACATGTGCATGGAGACACATGCAGGGAGACGTCTGTATGGAGATACATGCACAGAGACGCATCTGTGGTGTGTATGGGGATGCACATCTGTATGGGACACATCTGCATGGTGCCGTGTGTGAGCACACGCGTGCTGCCGGCTCCACTCCTCTCCCTTCCACAGACACGGGGACACACGGGGGGGGACACACTCCGGAGCACACGGGCCCGGGGGGGGGCACACGGGGGTTACGAACCCACGTAGCTATTGTGGGGCAGGTCCGCGGCCGCGCCGGGCACGGTCTCGCCGGGCGCCGCGCTCCTGTAGACCACTTGGTCGGGCTCGGAGCCGCCGACGCCGGTCGCGAAGAGCAGCCCTGCACGGGCCGCGGGGACACGCGGTCACCGGGGCCGGGAGCGGGCGGCAGCGGGGCCGGGCCGGGGCCGGGGGGGGGTCGGTCCCCAGTGCCACGGCCGCGCCCCACCCGTCCCTACCCAGGTAACTGTTGGCGGGCACAGGGATGAGCGCGGGGTCCTGCTCCTTCTCGCCCCCCGCCTCGTAGGGGCCGTCGTCGAAGCGCAGTGGGTCCGGGGGGCTCTGGGGCAGCAGCTCCACACGCAGAGTCCCTGCGAGCCCAACGCGGGGGGGCAGCACCCAGAGGACCCCCCTTCTGTGCGTGCCGGGGGGGAAGCGGGCACCCCCCCCACGGGCAGAGGCACACATAGCTCACACACGTGCACACTCACGTGGCATGGACGCATGCATGTGTGCTTGCGCCCAGCTGCAGCATACACACATCTGCATGTGCTCACACGCAGGATGCACACACATGCACACACACACGTGCTCACACGCAGGATGCACACACATGCACACACACATGTGCTCACATCCACAGCATGTGTGCAGCCATGTGCTCACACACACACATGTTCACACCCAGCATGAACACACGTGCTCACTCCCATGGCATGCATGCAGCTGTGCGCTCACGCCTGTAGTGTGTTCACACACGCATATTCACACTCACTCCCAGCTAACCCTCCCCTACCTGCATCCCCTCGCCCAGACCACGCTCCCACCCGCATTCTCCCTGCTCTCACCCTTCCAGTTGTAGGTGCCAGGCGCTCCCAGCAGCAGGTAGAGACGGTCGGGGCTGAAGGCTGCAGCCAGGCCCTGCTGGCAGGACCCGAACTGCTCGTGGCCCTGTGGCCGCCCCCGACAGAAGCTCCAGTCCCCCCCCTCAGGCTCATCCCGCAGGTCCTGGCCCAGCACGAAGCAGCGGCCGAGCATGTCCCGGGTCTCCAGTGGCTGCCGCACGCGATGCCGTGCCTCATACCGGTGCGCGCAGGTCTGCAGGGGGACAGGGGCATCAGTGGGGCCAGGGGGTTCAATGGCATCAGTGGGGCTGGGGGGGGGGGCCTCACCACTCACCACGATCTTGCCGCCAGCGCCCTGGCTTGACACGCTCACCCCCAGCCACTGGTTCTCTTTGCTCTCCCGCTCCAGGTCCACTGGTGGGGATGGGCAGTGTCAGCCCCACAATGACCCCAATGTGGGGTTCGGGGGCAAAGGAGGGGGCATTCACTCACCTCCATCATCAATGGGCACCCGCCAGCAGTCAGAGGGCTCCAGGGTCAGGGGGCAGGCAAAGAGCCCCCCAGTGCGGTTGGCACCTTGGCTGGGCAACGCTGGTGCCTGCGGGGCTCCCACCAGCAGCCTGGGACAGGGGGGACCCCATCAGTACTTGTGTGTGTGTCCCTATTAGTGGATGTGTATGGGGGGCCTGGGACATTGCTGTGTGTGTGTCTATGGGGCACCATGGCCCCCGCAGCTGTCCCGGTGCCCCCGCACCGATTTCATGCCATGCCGGTGTCCACCCCCCCGCAGCAGCTGCAGTCCCATTGCCCAGCCTCAGTGCACGTGTGGGTGACGCAGCCCCAAACCCCGCTATTCCCTGTTCCTTGGTGCCGCAGGTTGGGGACCCCAAGGGCTGAGGCTCTCTGCAGCTGCACCGGAGGCTCCGCGGTGGCCGTGGCGGCCTCGGTGCCCCCCCCAGCCCCGCACCGCCCCCCGGGGGGGGGGCACCGGCGGCCTTGGGCCCGGGGCCGGTAAAAATAACCTGGAATTCACTCAAAATAACCCGGCCGCGACAATGCCCAAACATGGAGGGAGCTGGCGGAGCAGTGGCACCACCTCGCTGGGCACCGGTGCCAGCGCTGCCGGTGCCAGCTCCAGCGGGACACCAGCACCAGGGTCTATGGGACCCGTGGAGGGGGTCCCGGTGACGCCGGTCCCCGCGCTGGCACGCGGTGTGGGAGTTCGGCAGCTCAATGGCACCGTGGAGGCGGTGGCACCGCCCGGGGGGAGCCCAGCCCCAGCCTGGGGGGGTTCCATGTGCTCGATGCTTTGGGACCCCCCCAAATCTCCCCCCTCAAACACCCCCCGGTGCCCATCCCCGTTCCCTCGGGGGTGAATCTCGGTGTCCCAAAAGCCACGAGGGGCAGGAGCCGGTTCCTCCTCCGGTGTCCCGGGGAGTGGAGAGGGGTCCCCGACTGAGCAGGGGGGACACGGATCCGATGGGGGCGCACACGGACCCCAGTGACGGGGGACACGGGTCCGATGGGCCCCGCGCTGTCCCCAGCCCTGTTCCGAGTGCCCGGTCTCCCCGCACTCACCAACCCGCTGGTTCGGGACTCAGCTGCCGGTGCAGCGCCACGGCGAAGCCGAAGAAGCTGCCGCTGGCACCGTCCTTGAGCACGGCGCTGCCCGCGTCCAGGTTGAAGGCGGCGGCGGGCAGCAGCCACAGCCAGAGCGGCCAGAGCCGGGCAGCGCCCACCATGGCCCCCGCAGCACCGGCAGCGCCGGCCCCGCCCGCTGCGCTCCCGCTTCGGCCCCTGCAGGAGTTCGGGGATACCGGGAACAACGGCCCGGCCCCCCCCCGCCCCGCCCCGCCCGCGGGGCTGCGGTCACCGGTGACACCGCGCGAGGCAGAAGCGGCTCCGGGCACCGGAGCCCTCCGCAGCCCGCATGGAGCTGATCCCCTGATCACAGTGCACTGCGCCCCTCCTGCCCTGGGACCCAGCGAGGGGTCGGGGTCCCCCGGGAGCGGCTTTGGCGGGGGGCAAGGGGGGTCCCGTCACATTTCCCGGCTATTTTTATCCGCTCTCCCGGAGCCTTTGGCCTCGTGAACGTTCTAGGAATGGGAATTAACCCTGTGCCAAGCGGGTCCGTGCCCCCCCCCCCAGCATCCCCCCTTGTTCCTCCTCCCCAACATTCCCGCCGTGGGAAAGAGCCGATCCCTGCTTGGGATAGGACCAGACCTGCTCCCTGGGGGGGTGTGTGGGGGTGGGAGTTCAGGCATCGGGATGAGTGGGACAAGGAGCTGGGAATGGAAGGGAGCACGAGGGGTCTGGGGGAGTCAGAGCTCCCCCCGAGAACGCCTGGTTGGGAGCATTCCCAGAGCAATGAGGGGATCCCATAGGATATGTTGCAGGATCCTCACAAGGCTCAAAGCAGGAGCTTGGAACAGGGAGTGAGGATGAATCCCCTGGAGCACTTCCATCCATAGCAGGGGATGATGGACACTGGAGCCATGCATGGAGCAGATCCCATCACTCCTCTTGGGACACACATGGACGCATCCTGCCTCCCCAGGGAAGCTCATCCTGCCACGTCCCTGGGAGAGGTGCGAACCTGCACCCCCCCCCGCACCGGAGCCTCATTCCGCTGCAGGGAAGGACAGGAATGTCGGGAGCGGCGCTGGCCGTTATCCCGGCAAATCCCAAACCCCTTCTGCAGGGAGCAGCTGCCCCCAAACCCTGCACAGGTTGGGAATGGCAGGATCCACTCCTCTGCCATTCCTGAAGCTGGGAAAGGCACTGGCGTGTCCGTGTAACTGGAGCAGGACCACATGGGGCTATTTTTACCCATTCACTGCTTTATCTTTGGCTCAAGCTGCCGGATCCCTCCCAATGGGACAAGGAACCGAATCCATAGGGAGAATCCAGCACATTCCCTCCACTCCCAGCCAAGGGGATGAGGAGGTCTTCCTCCTCCTTCTCCTGCTGCAGCATCCTGAGGCTGGTGAGCTCCGAGATCCTGGAATGCTGCCAGCTCTCCTTCGGGAACGCCGCAGCCCCGCTCCACTGCCAGGAGCTCTTTGTCCAGCCCCATCCCATTAGCTGCTGGCACACAGATCCCAGTTCCTGGCATTGGGCCGCACTGTCCGTGAGGGTATTCCCGAGTAGCAGCAGCAGCTCTGGCTGGGAAGGAAAAGTGGAATTATCGGAGGCCCCTATAGAGCCCTGTATACCCATAGACCCCCTATAGAGCCCTGGATACCCATAGATGCCCTATAGATTCCTGTATACCCCCACAGACCCCCTATAGAGCCCTGTATCCCCCCCACAGACCCCCTATAGAGCCCTGTATCCCCCCCACAGACCCCCTATAGAGCCCTGTATACCCCCATAGAACTTCTACAGAGCCCGGTATCCCCCCCACAGATCCACTATATAGCCCTGTATACCTTCCACAGACACCTATAGAGCCCTGTATTCTCCCCTACAGACCGCTATATCCCCCTATAAACCCCCACAGGCCCCTATAGACTCCTGTATCCCCCCACAGGCCCCTATAGATCGCTGTATCCCCCCACAGGCCCCTATAGACCCCTGTATCCCCCCATAGGCCCCTATATCCCCCCATAGGCCCATATAGACCCGTATATGCCCCCACAGACCCCCATATCCCCCATAGACCCCTATATCCCGCCTATATCCCCCCATAGACCCCTATATCCTCCCTATATCCCCCCACAGACTCCTATATCCCTCCATAGACCCCCATATCTCCCTCCATCCCCCACAGGCCCCATCCACACCCTCAGCCCCCATCGAGGCCCCTGAGGGGCGGGGCGGGGCGGGGCAGCGCGGGTCACGTGCGGGTTACGCGCCGGCCGCGGTCACGTGCCGCCGCCATGCTGTCCCGGCTGCTGCGGGAGCACCAGGCACGGCAGAGCGAGCGGCGCGAGCTGCAGGGTGAGCCCGCCCCGTCCCCATGGCAACCCCGGGGGGGCAGCTTCTGATTGGCTGCGGCCGGGACACACCATTGGCTGGAGGGGCTGTCCGTCATCCGTCAGGGCGGTGGGGGGAGACCCGCGGCGGGGGTTTGGGGGGGGAGGAGGGGGGAGAGGCAAGGTGTGATGTCACCGCCAGCCGCGGTGACATCACGCCGCGTCTGTGACGTCACGGCAGAGCGGCGGCGCAGGGACGCGATCGCGGCTGCCACCCGGCTCACAGAGGCACTGGTGGATCACCTGAATGTGGGGTAAGCAATGGGACCCATAGGGATCCCCCCGCCCAGGGCAGAGGCCCCCCCAGAACCCAGCCTGGGTCCCCCCAAACCCTCTTCTCCCCCCCAAACCCTCTGCTCGGGACCTCTCACGCCGTGTCCCCCTCTGTGCCCCCCACAGCGTGGCGCAGGCCTATGTGAACCAGCGGAAGCTGGACCACGAGGTGAAGACGCTGCAGGTCCAGGCAGCGCAGTTTGCCAAGCAGACGGGGCAATGGATCACCATGGTGGAGAACTTCAACCAGGCCCTCAAGGTGGGGGCCCTGAACCCCCCACCCCCACCATGGGGCAGGGGGGCCTCACCCCATACCCAGGGAGCTGGGATTCCCTTTGGGATACACAGAGGGACGCAGCATCCTTGGTGGCACCATGTGCTGGGGAGGGTCCCAACATCCACGGTTGATGGAGAGGCGGTGTGAACCCGAAGCCCATTGTCATTCCTCCGCATTATCCCACAGGAGATCGGTGACGTGGAGAACTGGGCACGCAGCATCGAGATGGACATGAGGACCATCGCCACTGCGCTGGAGTACGTCTACAAGGGACAGCTCCAGCCCCCCTGCTCCTGACCCCCTGTCCCCCCCGTCACCCCCCCCCGGCACTGCAATAAAGGCTGCTTGTGCCATGGTCCCCTCCTAAGCCTCCTCATCCTCTTTAGCACTAAGCCCTGAGGCCCCTCTTGCTCCAGGACAAAGGGCTCCTTTGGGCCTGAGGCTCTAATCCCCACCCCCCCCCCCCCCCACCCCCCCCCCCCCCCGCAAGCTCGGCCCCACCCCCCAGCCTGGGGGGGCTGCAAAGGGCACCTGGGGGGGTCTCTGTGCCCAGGGGATGCCTTCAGCACCCCCTTAGCTCCACTCACAATAAGGGACCCCAACACGGTGAGGGGTGTCCTGGCGCCCCCCATGCACCCCATTACCCTCCCCGGAGCAGCACCCAGCCTGGGGGAGGACACTGGCTATGGTGCAGGGGGAGGAGCAGCTGTGTCCTCCCCCTCCCTCCCCCCCCCGGGGTCATGCAAACCAGAGCCACTGCTGCAGCTGCAGGTGCTGCCCCACTGAAGGTAGGGGGAATATAGGGGGTGGGCTCCTCCCTGCACCCCAACACAGCCTGGGGGCCTGTGGGGCTGCCCCATAGCCAGTAGTGCTCTGCCTGGGCAGGGGGAGCTGCCTGTCCCCTGCTGCACCCGGCTTTGGGGTGCCTCCCCAGGGCCCCCAACAGCACCCACTGCTGGGAGCAATGGGGGGGTCCTGACCCCCACTAAGACCCCCCAAAAGGGGCTCCTGGAGGGGGACACAGTCCTCCATAAGCAATCCTGACTGGGGGGGTGGGTTATGTGGGTTGGGGGTCCCAGATGCCCGGGTCACTTCCTAGTGCAGGGCAGGGGTGGGATGGGGTTAAATGTGGGAGAAGAAGGGACCCCACAGTTCCTCCCCCGAGTGTCACCACTGGGTCCTGGCCAGGCGCTGACGCCGCGTCCGGTTGTTCCCATCCGGACACTGGGAGCCAGGAGCCGGAGCGAGGTGGGTGGGAGAAGCTTCCTCAGCCCCCTTTTCCCCACCCTTTATGTGTGCGCGTGTGGGTCTGACCCACCTAGTGTGGGGCAGGGCAGCGACCCTGGGGTGCCCACCATGCCTTTATGGGTGATGAGCTTGAAGGTGGGGTGCAGAGGTTGACCATGGGGTGGGGTCTCCACTGTTAAGGCTCCAGTCCCATTGTGGGCCCCACAGCCCCCGTAATGTGGCTGCTGCTGGTGCTGGAACGGGGCATATGTCCTTATGGGTGATGACCCCCCATAGTGTGGGGCAGGGCAGTGACCTTGGGGTGCCCACCGTGGTTTATGGGCGATGGGGTGACCGTGGTGGATGGGTGTCCCCAATGTAGAGGGCTCCAGCCCCACTGCCCCCCTACCCCACAGCCTCTGCGATGTGGCTGGCGCTGGCGCTGGCAGCGCTGTGCTGGGCACTGCTGTGGCTGCTGCGGGACCGGCAGACTCTGCCGTCGGTGCAGGACAAGTTCGTGCTGGTGACCGGCTGCGACAGTGGCTTCGGGCGGCTGCTGGCGCGGCGCCTGGCGCGGCGCGGGTACCGCGTGCTTGCCGCCTGCCTCACCCCCGCTGGCGCCGAGGCGCTGCCCCGCGGCTGCCCCGGCCACCTCCGCACCACCCTGCTCGACCTCACCCGCCCCGACAGCGTCCGCCGCGCTGCCGACTGGGTGCGTGATGAGGTGGGCGACAGAGGTGAGCGGGGACGGGGCATGGGGCTGTGGGGCGGGATGAGACCTTGGGGGCCGGATGGGAGCCAGGGAGGTCCTGTGAGGGATGGGATGAGGTTCGTCAGTAGGGAGCAGGATGAGTGGTCTCAGGAGAGGTGGGTGCTGTAGGACAAGAGGATAGGATCCACCAAGGGATGCTGTAGAACAAGACAAGGAGCTCCATAAGGGGGCACGGGGCAGGACGGGGGGTCCCCAGGATTTAGAGTCCCTGATGAGGTGATGTAGGGCACAGCAGGGGGGTCCCAGTAGGGCAGAGGATATGGGTCAGCTAAAGAAGGGCTGTGGACCAAGATGGGCCCAAGCGGGGGTGCTGTAGGGGGTGTGGGGTCCAGAGCAGGATGGACAAGTGGGGAACACACCAGAGCCAGGCCCCCCCCCCATGGCACATCCCCCCCCAGGTCTCTTTGGGCTGGTCAACAATGCTGGAGTGGCCAACCCCATCGGCCCCACGGAGTGGATGGTGCTGGAGGACTATCGCCAGGTCATGGCCGTCAATGCCTTTGGAGCCATCGAGGTGACACTGCTGCTGCTGCCGCTGCTGAAGCGGGCGCGGGGCCGCGTGGTCAACACCTCCAGTGTCCTGGGCCGCCTCGCGGCAAACGGCGGGGGCTACTGCGTGTCCAAGTACTGCATTGAGGCCTTCAGCGACAGCCTGCGGTGGGTGTTGGGGCCCCCATCACCAGCAGCATCCCCAGCCCCATGGCGCTGACCCTCTGCATCCCGCAGGCGCGACATGTACCACTTCGGGGTCAAGGTGAGCATCGTGGAGCCCGGGTTCTTCAAGACGGCGGTGACGGACCTGGAGAGCATCGAGGGGTCCCTGCGGCAGCTCTGGGAACGGCTAGCACCCGAGACGCGCCTCAGCTATGGGGAGGACTATTTCCGGCAGTGTGAGTGGGACAGAGCCATCCCCAAAGGCCCTCAGAGGGGAGGGTTTGAGTAGAAGGGACCTTAAAGCTTACATAGCTCCACTAGAGCGGGTTGCTCCAGCCTGGCCTTGAACGCTGCCAGGGATGGGGCATCCAAACCTTCTCTGTTCAACCCATTCCATGTTCCACCACCCTCACGGTGAAGAGCTTCTGCCTAAGAGCTCATCTCAGCCTCCCCTCTGGCAGGTTAAAGCCATTCCCCTTGCCCTGTCCCTACATCCCTTCTCCAAAACCCTTCTCCAGGTTTCCTGCAGCCCCTTCAGGCACTGGAGCTGCTCTAAGTTCTCCCCTTCAGGAGCCTTCTCTTCTCCAGGCTGCCCCAGCCCAGCTCTCTCAGCCTGGCTCCAGAGCAGAGCAGCTCCAAGTCCCCATTCCCTTTCCCCCCAGACCTCAAGGTGCAGCGCTTCATCATGAACCTCATCTGTGACGCGGACCTGGCCAAGGTGACATGGTGCATGGAGCACGCGCTGAGCGCCCGCTACCCACGCACCCGCTACAGCGCGGGCTGGGACGCCAAGCTGCTCTGGCTCCCCGCCTCCTACCTACCCGCCTGCATCGTGGACCTGGTCCTGGCCACCATCCTGCCCAAGCCTGCCCATCGCGTCCGCTGACCCCCCCCGGACCAAGCTGTGCCCCCCCCACAAGTGCTGCCAATAAAAACACACCCCCCCCCCCCCGGTGCCACATGAACCATGGCGCACCCCTGCGCGGTCAGTGGTCCGCCCACATCCCACCCCAGCACTGGGACACAGGGATCTATGGAAGCTTTTATTCCCAACCCCAGGCTATGGTAGGGTTTTGGCACGTTGGGTCCTGCAGAGCCCCCCCCCAGCCCTCCCGGTGCGCAGCAGTGGGAGCTGGGCGGGGCTACATGACCTCGTAGCCGCTGCGGATGCCCTTCATGAGGCAGCAGGCGAAGGCAATACCCAGGATCTAGATAGAGAGAGGGGAAGGGGGTGATGTCCACCCTGCTCAGCCCCATACACCAGGCTGGGGGGGGGGGCAGCCCTGCACATGGGGATGGAAGAGGGGGCTCAGCCCCACATATAGGGATGGAAGGGGAGGGCTCAGTTCCATATCCCACTTCAAAGAAGGCGATTCCCAGTGCCACAGCGGCCACGATGAGGATGTTCTTCTTCATCCAGGCTTCGATGCTCTGGAGGCAGCCCTGGGGGGCACAGAGGGGCTCAGGGGAGGCTGTTGGGACCCCGGGGGTGTCACAGGGGGCTGGGGGTGTCTCACATTCTCATAGACAGTGGCAGGGCTGGGGCGCACGTTGCAGGATGTGCTGTTGACGCGGCAGCAAGATCGAGGCACTGTGTTGTTCACCCGGAACCGCTCAATGCTGCTCCAGTCTGTGTAGTTGTTGGCTCCACAGCAAGAGAACTGCACAGAGGGAGGGTCAGCGGGGTCCCCAATGGGCCAAAGGCGGGGTTCCCATGTGTCCCCCCCTCCATCCCATCACTCACATCCCTCTGGAGCTCATCCACCGCCTCCGTCAGGGCTTTGTCCTCCCCATACTTGTTCATGGCATCCCAGAGCCCTTCCTCCAGCACCGAGCGCACCTGGGGGAGTACAGAAGCGCTGGGGGGGTCAGAGGGGTCCCGGCACCCTTGGATAGGGCCATGCCCCCCCACCTCCCGCTTCTCCCCACCTTGTCCTTGAAGACGTATCCGGCGATGGCAGCGGCAACCTCCACCAGGAAGATGATGCTGAGGAGGACGGCGAACTGCAAGGGGAGGAGGTTGGGGTGCCAGGGTGCAGTGGGGGGGTCAGGGTGGGTGTTAAAGGGGGTTCAGGGTGCACTGTGGGTGCTTGGGGGTCTCTGGGGGTGTCTGGGGAGCCTGGGCACTCACCGTGGTGACCATGCTGTAACTCTCCTTCCTGGGTGCAGGGAGGGAGTCTCAGGGGGTGTTTGGGGGGTGTTTGGGGGGGTCTCAGGGGGTCCAGGTGCTCACCGTGGTGACCATGCAGTAACTCTCCTTCCAGGCTCCGCAGCAGCCGAAGAAGGAGATGAAGAAGATGATGATGCCAAGGACCAGGATGGCCACGGGGGTGCCGGCGGCCGAGGCCGTGCTCACCACCAGCGCCTTATCCAGCGCCACCTGGGCGTAGATCCCGATGGCCACAAGGGCAACGCCGCATACCTGGGGGGGGGGGGCAGAGCCGCTGGGGGGCAGCCGGGAGCCCCCCGATGAGGGGGGGGCACCTGCATCCTCCCTTTGATGGGGGGGGTTGGCTTCAAAGTAGGGACCCCCTTGTCCCCCCCATCCCAGCTGCGCTCTGGGGGTGCAGTGGGGTATGGGGGGCCTGATCCTGCCCCATGGATGGACACTCCCGGCGCTGGCTGCTGTGGAGCGCTGGGAAGTCCGGGAAGTCCGGGATGAAGCGCGGCCTTCCGGCCACGGCGAGAGGCTGCGGGGGGGCCCAACGCAGGGTGTGGGGGTGTCACCCCGGCCTCGGTCCCCCCCCTCCTGGCCCCTGTTTGCTCGCTGGGCCGGGCCCGGCTGCACAAACACTCCTGGGGAGAGTCGGGGGGGGGAGCTTGGCGCCGGTGTCCCCGTCGCGGCCCCCCCCAGTGCTGGCGGACGGCCCGAGGCCCTTCAGGGGTGACTCAGCCCCACAGGACCGGGGTGGGGACCGGGACGAGTCACTCCCTGCTGGGGGGGCGCCGGGAAAGTGCGGGTTTGCGTCTCCGCGCCCCGCTTCGGCCGTTGGCGCCTCCTTCCTCCCCTCGACTTCCCCAAACCTTCCCCTGAGCCCCCCCCGCGGGAGCCCCGCAGGGACCGAGGGGTCCCGGTCACCCCCTGGGTGGGCTGTGTGTTCCCCCCCCCGGCTCGGTGTCCCTGGTACCGCCGGTACCGGCCGCGTTACTCCTGGCACCTACTGATGGCAGCGGGGGGCACCGGCAGGGCCCGGCGCAGGCAGGACCCCCTCTCCCACCCCGGGGTGCCCTGACTCCCAACGAGAGGGGCCGCGGCCTGACGGGACTGGGGCGTGCCTCGAGTCCTCCTCCCCCGGTTCCGTCCCGGTTCTCTCCGGTTCCCCCCGGTTCACCCCACCGGCCTCGCACTCACCCAGAAGATGAAGTTGAACACGAACACCAGGAACTTCACGCATTTCATCCCCCCCTCGACCGCCATGGCCGGTCCTGCGGGAGCCACCACTCAGCCCCGGTGCAGCGCCCGTTCCCGTCCCCGCTTCTCTTCCTGTTCCCGCTCCCGTTCCCTTTCCCCTTCCCGTTCCCGTCCCCTCTTCTGCTCCCGCTCCCGCTCCCGTCTCCCGGCGTTCACCGGCGCCTCTGCTCCACCGCCCGCTCCGCGATCATGTGACGGGACCGGGGCGAGTCCTCGGGCAGCACCGGCACCGCCCCGGGCCCGCCCGGCCCCCCCGAGGGTCCCGCCCCCCGTAGCGCAGACACCGGGTGCGGGGGACGCTTTAATGGGGGACTCGCGAGGGCGCGGCAGCATCACAGAGCTCCCATCCCAAAGGCGCCGCAGCTGGGATCCCATAACTGCACCCCCGGGGTCCCGGACACCCCCAACAGCACCCCGGGTCCCGGTGTCCTACCGGCCTTGGTCCACCCCCTGAACACCCCAAAACCTGCACCCAGAGGTCGCTGACACCCCGTAAGTTGCACCCTGAGGTACCAGACACCTCATTCACTGCACTCAGAGGTCCCCGACATCCTACACTCTGCAACCTGACGACCCAGTCATCCACCACCCTTGGTCCCAGACACCCCATACGCTGGTCCCGCCACCCCGTGACCCGGCCCCCCTGGTCCCCATGCTCTCAGAGCCCTGGCACAGCGTCCAGCGTGGCCAGCACGGCCTCGAGGTGCTGGGGGTCCACGTAGGCCACGAGGCCGCCGCAGTTTGCCCAGCGCTCGGCCCCGTCCGCCCCGTCTATGGGGCGGTTGTAAACCAGCTCGGGGGGGGTCCCGGTGCTCCCCGCTCGCCGCGCCTGCAGGGCCCCTGTCAAGGCCACGATCCCCCCGCCCAGGGCACGCAGGATGGCGTGAGGGGCACAGGCATCCCAGGCGAAGGTGCTGCCTTCCGAGAGCACGTAGACGTCCGCCAGCCCGAGGATGACGCAAAGCAGCTTGTACCCAGCACCAGAGGCGAAGAGCAGGCGCCCACCGCAGAGCGGCTGCAGCGCCGCCCGCACGGCCGGGGCCTCAGCGCGGCTCAGCACCACGCGCGGCACCAGCGACGGTCCTGGGGGGCTCAGCGAGCTCAGCCGCGTGTCCCCGTACGCAACGCCCCAGTGGTACCGGCCCTGCCACCTGCGGGGATGGGGACCCTCAGTGCAGGCACCGGTGCGGTCCCGGCCACCCCGGTGCTGCCTGTGGTGCCGGTACCTGTGCGTCACGGAGTCCCGGCGGAAGAAGGGCTCGTTGATGACGCCCAGCACGGGGCAGCCCGTGCGCCGGTTGTAGGCGCCAATGAGCACCAGCGCCGAACACAGCCCTGCCGGAGCAATGCCATCGATGGGGCTCACGTCCTCGCTCCCACGGATGTACTCGTTGGTGGAGTCTGTGGGTGCAGCCGGGGCTCAGCCATGGGGATGGGGGGATCCCGACCCCCCCTGTGCCAGTACCCCCTCACCGATGGGATCTATCCAGATGGCCAGGTCCTGCGGGGGAATGCTCAGCTCCACACCAGCCAGCGCCGCGTCTGCCAGCGCCACGTCCCGGTGCACGGCGTCCGACAGCAGCTCTGACGCCTCACGCTCAGGCGCCAGCACCGCCAGCAGCAGCGCTGCCGTGTCCCCCGGCGTGGCGCACACCTGCACCGTCACCGTCTCCCCTGCGGCGCCCTGGCTTCAGCACCGACCCCTGGAGCGGGGGTACCCCCCTCGGCCCTGCTGTAGCCCCAGACTCACCCTCAGGGCTCCTGAACTCGTTGGACTCTTCACCGTGGATGTGGCCCTGCAGCTCCGGGAACTGGGGACGGGGTGGTTCAGCTGCAGCATACGGGGAGCCCTCACCTCATCCCACCCTGTCCCACCCCATCCCATGCTATCCACCCCACCCCATCCCTACCTCCTTCCCCAGGTCATGCTTGATGACTTCCTGGATGAGGACATCCGCCAGCGTCTTGAAGTCCTGCAGAAACCTCTGGTTCCGGTCAGGTCCCGTCTTCTCGGCCACCAGGAGCTGGAAGAGCGGCTGCTCCCGCCGGCACAGCCGGGCGATATCCGCAGCCTTCTCTGAGGCGCGCACCAGGGCCTGGAGCAGCCCAGCCATGGCCAGGGCTGGGGGACATGAGGCCGAGGGGACGTGGCACTGGGGTGACGTGGCTCCACCACCCAGCCCAGTGGTTTTGGGGTTTGGGCAGCTCCAGGGTGGGGACCTGGCTGCCGTGATCCCACCCAATGCCAGAGGCCACAGCTTGGACGTGGGGACGTGGATGTGGGGATGTAGGGACGTGTGACGTGAGGATGGGGTCATGGGGCCATGGGAATATGGGGCATGGATGTAGGGATATGGGACTGTGGGGACATGGCGAAACAGGGAATGGGGATGCGGACACGTGGAGACATGGGAATGGGGACACGGGGACAAGGACGTGGGGCTGGCCACGAGATAAAGCAGGGCCGGGGGGGGCGGTCCCCACAGCCCCCGGGGCGGTGCTGGGTGACTGGGCCGACCCCCCCGAACACCCCGTGTTCCCCCCGCCCCGAGGCCCCCGTGTGCCTCCCCTGTGACACCCCTCCCGGCTTCCCCCCACCTGCGATGTCCGCGGGGGGTCCCGGGCCCCCTCCCGCCCCCCCAACCAGTTACCGTTACCGGGGCCGCTGCCTCACACAGCTCTGGGGGGCGGCCCGTGGGGCGGGGCCGGCCGGGACGCGTCACGGCTCCGCTTTAACCCCCTCGGTACCGGAGACCGGCGGAGCCTCGGCGTAAAACCGGCAGCGGGTCGGGGGGGGGACACGCTGCTGTCAGCGCTCCCCGCGCCGCTTCCCGCTTCCGTTTGTGGCTTTGAAGCTTCCGCCGCCGCGGGACCGGCGACACGGGGATTCGGTGATGCCACGGGGAACCGGGAACGGCCGCACCGGGAGCTGCTGGAGGTCATTCCCCCCTTGCAAACACCTCCCACCCGCCTCATCCCACCTCCTCCGGGACACCCCGGGGTACCGGCGCGGTTTGTGTCTCCCAGCGCCACACGGTGGCGCCGTCGCCCCGTTTCGGCGTTACCGGTTCCGCTGTGTCGCCCCCTGGCGGGATGCGCTTGACACCGCTCCGGTAGTGGGGAGCAGCTGGGGGGGAGGATAATGGGATAACGGGATAACGGGATGGCTCCTTCATCACCTTCACCCCACCGATGCTGGTTCGGTATCGTAGGGGGGAGTCTCTGCACCGCTAGCAGGGAGAGTGACCGGTTGCATCCCCTCTTCCACGGGTTTGCCGGGCCTCCTCTTTGCCCTCTCCATGGTTCTGATGGGGAGCAGGGCGGCGGGGGGGGACGGGATAACACACGTGGACACCCATCGGGATGCTCATCCCCGGTTTACCGGGGCGGCACGGTGGGACCCAACTCCCGGCAAGTGCGGGGATCCCCCGGCCCCGCCGCACTTGCCGGGAGTTGGGTCCCACAGGGGCCGCCCCCCGTTACAACGGGCTATAGAGACGAAGGGATTTGATGCGGGGGGGGGGGCATCGCTCCGACCCCGGTGGCTGCGAGGCCGTTCCTGGTGTTCGGGGGGCCGGCGGCGGCTGGTGCCAAGCCCCTGCCCGAACCTCTTTTGTGCGGCCGCAGCCAATCATGGCCGGTGACGACACACTTCTCTTGGGGTATAAAACCCCGGGGCCGCCGTTACCGCCGCTTTTTTTTTCCTTTCCCCCCCCCTCCCCTTTTTCCTTCCACCCCCCCCCTGCTTCCCCGCCCCCCGGCACCGTTCCCGCCTTCCCCCCGTTCCGCCGCGCCCCCCCCTCCCTTCCCTGTTTTCTCCCTCCTCCCCCCCGTTAAAAACGTTGCAGTGGAAGCGGAACGGGGGGGGGCCGGCCCCCGGTGGTGGTGGGGACGTTTTGCTTCCCGGTATGGCCCCGGTGGTGCTTTGCCTCTTGGCGGCGGCGGCGGCGGCTGTGGGAACGGGAGGGGGGGGCACTACGGGAACGGGGAGCGCTCCGGAGCCCTCCTGCCCGGTGTGCCTGTGGCGGAGGCACAGCAAAGAGCTGCGGCTGGAGAGCATCAAGTCTCAGATCCTGAGCAAGCTGCGGCTGAAGGAAGCGCCCAACATCACCCGGGAGGTGGTGAAGCAGCTGCTGCCCAAGGCCCCCCCGCTCCAGCAGCTCCTCGACCTCCACGACTTCCAGGGGGACTCGCTGCAGCACGACGAGTACCTGGAGGAGGACGAGTACCACGCCACCACCGAGACCGTCATCAGCATGGCCCAGGAAAGTCAGTGCCGCCTTTGTTCCGCCCCGCCGCCGCTCCAAACTTCGCCGGCGGGCACCCCAATCCCACCCCCGGTGTCCCCCTTCCCACTCCCGCTGTCCCCATCTCGCCCCTGGTCCCCCCCATCCCACCCCCAGTGTCCTCCATCCCACCCCCGTGTTCCCCGGTGTCCCCCCTCAAACCCTTTGCAGGTACCGGCCCTCCGGGACTCCCCACCGGTTCCCCTCTGGCACCACCCCTGTACCCCCCCCCGGTGCCCCTCGCTTCCCCTCCGGCATCCCCCCGCCACCCGGGATGGCTCTGTGCGAGTGCCGGGACACGCACCGGGATACGGGGAGAGCCGATGCCGGGCACCGGGAACTGAGATGAGACTGGGAATGGCCAGTGGCTGCTGGGAACTTGTAGCGGGGGTTGAAACCTGTCACTGGGTGCTGGAACCCATCACTGGGTGCTGGGAGCTGCTAGTGGGTGCTGGGACCTGGTACCAGCACTGGGACTCATTACTGGGTGCTGGGGCCTGGCGCTCGGTGCTGGGACCTGGTTCTGGCACCCGTCTGTAGGAGAACTGGGCACTGACACTGGTGGTGGGTGCAGGGACCTGGCACTTGACACTGGCACAACTCACTGGGTGCTGGGACCCGTCACTGGGTGCTGGGACCACGCTGGGTGAACGGGGTGGGTATCACTGTGGGTGACATCTGGGTGACGGTGCGTGACAGCAGCAGGTGTCCCCGGGGGGATGCCCGGGGGGGGGCTCTGCTCTATCCCTCCCTCCTTCCTCCGGCTGCTCCTTGCCTCAGTTTCCCTGCTTCCACCTGCTCCGGCGGTGGGATGAGGACCCCCTCGGGGTGGGGGGGACGACACACGGATCCGGGGAAGGGGAGGGAGGCCGGGTGCGAAGGGCTGGCGGAAGGGAGGGAAGTGCGAGGCACTGCCCCCCCCCCCCCCCCCCCCGTCCCAATTCCCTTCCCAGCCATTAATAGATTCGGGCGGCTTTGAAATTTTATTACCCATAAAATCGCGGCCCTGCCGGGGGGTTCCTGCCTCACCCCCCCGCCCTTTTAACAGCCCGGGGGGGGGGCGACATAAAGAGCATGGGGCGGCTCCTGCCCCCAGCTCCTCTCCGGGGGTCCCGGCCCTGCGAAGCCGGATGCGCCGCAGGGTCTGGCCGAGGCTGCCCCGTTATCGTTATGATTATTCCCCCCCCTCCCCTCCCCCGGGGCAATTTGTGGGTTTTATGGTTCCTGAGCAGGAGGAGGGAAAGGGCTTCACAGGCGGCAGAGCCATAAAGCTCTCGGATTCCCCCCGGCAATCCCACCCCTCCCACCACCCACCACCCCCGGGGGCTTTAACGGCAGAAGGGCCCCGAGGGAGGTTAATTGGGTCCTAAACCAATTTAGGGGCTACCCGTGACCCCGCGACCCGTAATGAGGGGTCCTGGGGGGGGGGGGCTTCTGGGGGGGCTCAAGGTCAGTGGGATGGGGGGACATGGGGACACCATGGTGCCACTGCTGGCACACAGTGGGACCAGACCTGGGGGGGCTCTGTCCAGGCCTCCGCAGTAGGTGAAGGGTGAACAGGGCAGAGGTGGGAGCCCCAAATGCGGCCCGGTGGGAACAAAGAGCTTGGGGGGGGGGGTGCGTGTCAGGGGCCACCCCCCTCCAGGTGTTCCGGGGACCTTTATCCGCCGTTTTCACAGCAACCGAAGTACCCTGGCAGTGCCAGGAGCAGCCGGCGTGACACAGACTGCCCCACACCCCCAGTACCGCAGAACCCCCCCTGCGCCCCGCGGGATGCTAGGATGAGGCCTGGGATGCAGGTCACTGATGCCACTGGTGCCACTGGTGCCGTGGTGAGGGGCTTCGGTGCCGACTGCAGCATCTTATATCTGGGGAACCCCCAAAACCAATCCCTGCCATAGAAACATCTACGGCCCTAAAGCCACCGGGAGCACTGGGGCACATTCTGGTGGTCGCTGGACAGGTTGGGACAATGTCCCACAGGTGACTGGTGGCCGAGGGGCTGCGTGGCACAACCTGCCCCAGCCGGGAGCCGGGAGGAACCCAACCTGGCTTTGGGGGTCCCCAGGGAATCAGGAGTTTAATGTGGGGCTGCAGGGCAGCAAATTGCAGGGGGGGGGGGGGTGTCTGTGCCAGGCCCCTGCAGCACGGTTGGGGGCTCCCGGTGTCGTGACCCCCCTGCGCCGGGGAGGCCCTGCTGCAGCAAATGGCCCCACTGCAGCTGGGTGCTATTAAACCTGACCGGTGCGTGGCGGGGGGCGGAATTCCCAGCTCAATTCGACACAGATGTGTTTGCGGAGCAGGGAATGCCAGAGCAGCGGGGGGAGGGTGGCCGGGACCCCTGAGCCCCATCCGTGTCCCACCAAGGTGTGGGGCTGCCCCATGGCGGGTGCACAGGGCCACCAGTGAGGAGCGTGGGGGCAACCGCTCGGTGCCATGGACAAGCTGCGGCACCGTCACCGGAGCCCCCCCATCCCGCTCAGCCCTCATCCAAGGGGGGGATCCCGAATCCCAGGTGACTTGGGGTCAGGGGCAGCCAGGTCCTTGCTGAGGATGGAAGGGAACGAGCCCCAGGGCAGCCTCTGGCTTGACCTTCACCTGCTAATGACTGAGGATTAGCTCACGATGGGGAGGATAAGGAGGATGAGGAGGATGAGGAGGGTGAGGATAAGGAGGATGAGGAGGATGAGGAGGATGATGAGGATGATGAGGATGAAGATGACAAGGGGGGTCCTGGTGCTGCCCCTGACACCTCCTTCCTCCCACAGCGGACCCCGTGGTGCAGATCGAGGGCAACCCCCATTGCTGCTTCTTCAACTTCAGCCCCAAGGTCATGTTCACGAAGGTGGTGAAGGCACAGCTGTGGGTGTACCTGCGGCCCGTGCAGCACACCTCCACCGTCTACCTGCAGATCCTCCGCCTGAAGCCGGTGACGGAGGAAGGCAGCCGCCACATCCGCATCCGCTCACTCAAGATCGACCTCAACTCCCGCCTCGGGCACTGGCAGAGCATCGACTTCAAGCATGTGCTGCAGAACTGGTTCAAGCAGCCGCAGAACAACTGGGGTATCGAGATCAACGCCTTCGACCCCAACGGCAATGACCTGGCTGTCACGTCACTGGGGCCTGGCGCCGAAGGGCTGGTACGTGCCTGCTGTGGGGCTCGAGGGGCTCCTGGCCATCCCTGGGGAGCTGGAGGGTAATGGGGATGGTCACGGGTGGTGATGCAGATCTGTGGGGCCAGTCACAGCCTGTGGGGACAGCCACAGCTCCATGGGGACAATGACAGCTTCATGGGGCCAGCGACACCTCTGTGAGGCCACTGAAAGCTCTGTGGGGACAACGACGGCTCCAGGGGCTGTGCGGGACGTGGGCAGCGGGAATGGTGGAACCATGGGGTGGCGGCTCTGTGGCTCAGTGGGTCTCATCCCTCCTCTCCCCCCAGCACCCCTTCATGGAGCTGCGGGTGCTGGAGAACAACAAGCGCTCGCGCCGCAACCTGGGGCTGGATTGCGATGAGCACTCGACCGAGTCGCGCTGCTGCCGCTACCCCCTGACCGTGGACTTTGAGGCCTTCGGCTGGGACTGGATCATCGCACCCAAAAGGTACAAAGCCAACTACTGCTCGGGGCAGTGTGAGTACATGTTCATGCAGAAGTACCCGCACACCCACCTCGTGCAACAGGCCAACCCGCGCGGCTCAGCCGGGCCCTGCTGCACCCCCACCAAGATGTCCCCCATCAACATGCTCTACTTCAATGACAAGCAGCAGATCATCTACGGCAAGATCCCAGGCATGGTAGTGGACCGATGCGGATGCTCTTAGAGCCGATGCTGCTGCCCCGCATCCCCCCCCCCGCCTCTGAACCTGCCTCTTTCCTGCCACTTTCGGGGGGGGGGGAGTTTTGGGGGGTTTCTTTTTTGCTATTTTCTTTTCGAAATACAAAGACCAAGCGTTGAGGTTCCTTTGGATGTTGGGGCAAGAGAAGAGAGACACAGAGAGACGGAAACCCCACGGAGAAACGCTGCAGCAACCCCATGATTCGACTTTGCATTGTGCAATAACGCAACTGGACGGAGAAGTGAAAGGGCGGCGTGGAGCCCCGGCATGGCTCCACAGCGATAGGGAGAGGAGGAAGCCACCGCATCCCGCGCCTCCGGAGCACCCATGGGGATGGGGACGCCCCTGCCCACCCCATGGCCACGGTGACAGCCGAGGACGGGAGGAGCCAGCAGCGGGACTCCTGGGACGGGCCCGTTGGGCTCTGGCGGTGGCTCCGGCGCGGGAGGGAACCGTCCCCTGCTTTAATTTATTTATTTATTAATCACCCTCCAGCCGGGCTCTGCTGGGGCAGCTCCTGCCCCTCCTGATCCCCCCGCGGCCCTGCGCGGGGATGGCGGCACCACCAGGCATTGAGGAGAGCAGAGCTGCTGCCCCCGCAGGGGCTGGCTCTGGTGCTGCCGGCGCTATGGTGATACTCGTCCCCATGCTGCGCAGGTGCCCGGAGCAATCCCAGGGTAGCTGGCGGAGCCGGAGTCTTGGGGGGGCTCCAGTTCGGGTGTCTCCGGGGTCTTGGGTCTTGGCGCAGCAGCAAGGGCTCTCTGGGCACTGCGGTGCCTTTGGCAGCTCCCTGGACCCTGGCCCCAGCACTTATCCTGAGGGTGCCGATGGCTCCGATGGGGACATGCGTCTCCATCCCATGGCCGTGGTCAGGCCTGGCACGTCCGCACCCCACGTAGCACTTAGGGACAGTGCCGTGGCAGAGCCAGGGGCACTGGGATGTGCAGCACTTGTCCCTGCCTCCACGGAGCCCAAAGTGTGCCCGAGGACACGGCGATGGCCCCATGGTGCCGAGCCCCGGATGTGCCCAAGCACTTAAGGGCTGATGCCACTGGCAATGCCGGCCTTGCCATAGCGCTGCCGTGGCTCCGGCATCAGCTCCCTGGATCTGTATGCAAGGGGATGGGAATGGGAGAACTGGGACCCCCCCGGGAGCTGAGGGGTGTCCGGGGGGTTCCCCCCATCGCCACAGCAGTGGTGTCCCCCATGGTGACACGCTGGGGACAAGGTGCCGGGTCCCCTCTATTGCCCCTCAGTGCCTTTCGGGGGCTGCATCCTCTGGTCCAGATCATGAGAGATCATCCAGCCCCAGCTGCGGCTGCTCCGCTTGGACACTGAAACTGCACCGGACATGGCCAAGGAGGTGCTGGCACTGAGAAGCACAGTCCTGCCACTACCAGCAATGGGCACAGGCCCCAGCACCCACCAGGAATGGAGACACATGGCAGGAAAGAGCTGGAATCCACTTGGAAGGGACTGGAAAGGGCACGGAGCTGTCTGGGCCGTGGGATCTTGCTCCTGATTTGAGGGAGCCATGGCCTGGCCAAGATTCGGCTGGGGTCCAATTGGGATCAACCCACACCCTTCACCCCAACCATCATCACGTGCTGGAACCCGGTGGGACCCCAACTATGGGCATCACACCTGGGGGGTGCTGGCCACCGCAGCCACCCCTGGCCATGGAGCACCCAAA
The DNA here is from genome assembly GCA_039720435.1 of Amazona ochrocephala. Classification (NCBI taxonomy): domain Eukaryota; kingdom Metazoa; phylum Chordata; class Aves; order Psittaciformes; family Psittacidae; genus Amazona; species Amazona ochrocephala. The sequence goes on from CM077900.1 coordinate 2,995,368, forward strand.
GCGCAGCCCAGGACCCAGAGCCCTGCAGGGCCCTGAAAGAAGGATGGGGCCAGAGGGGTTACTGGGACCAGTCAACCCCAGGCACTGGGAACATTCAACCCTGGACACTGGCACCTCAGCCCCCCAGCACAGGCAGCACTGGGACCCTGCCCGGGGGTGGCCGGGTGGCTGCTGCCCCTGCCCTGTCACTCCATGGTTATTATAATTGCTATTATATGTTCTCCTTTCCCACCCTGGTCCCTTGTCCCTGGGTCTGGTCCTGTGTCGGTTGCTCAGGGGGGGCCAGGATGTGGCCACCGGGACTCAAGGGGACACATGACCCAAAGGCCCCAGTGGCTGGGGGGGGGGTTTAACCAAACACAGCACTTGGACATCAACACAAATAAAGAAATTAAAGAGAAATTAAAGAAAGGTTTAAAGAATCAGAATAATCAACGAGTCCTGAGCTTCCAGCTCCATCCGAGCCATCTGAGCTCCAGGACCGCAGCGTCGCCCTTGGGAATGTCGAACGTTCCCAGTAAACCCCATGCACCAGGAGCTGGGAACCATTTGTGCTATGGAACTTTGGGGCCGGGGCTGGTTGGGCACCACCTGGACTGGGATGAGTCTGTGCCGCTGCACCACGTCCCAAGGTAGGCATCACGTGAGGTCCCATGGTCAGCACCACATCCCAGGGTTGGAAGCAGATCGTGGGGCTCACACTGAATCCCAAGGCCAGCACTGCATGGTGATGTTGGCACTGGATCCCAGGCTTGGCACCATATCCCAGGGGCAGCGCAGATCCCTGGATTACCAGTGCCACATCCCCACTGGAGCAGCTCCATCCCAACGCACTGGTGCCGATGCCAGGATGGACCCTTTGCCGCTCGCTGGATCCCCGCGTGACGGCAGCTCCCCCCCCTGCATCCCTCGGGAGCTTGCAGCCAGAGCCCGGCCACCAGCTCGGGAAATGGTTCCTGATGCTTCTCATTTTTCCCACGCTCCCAGTGCTGGGTGATGACTGGGGCTGGAATCCGGCGGCGTTCCCGGGTTCATGTCCCAGCCAGAGCCTCCGGACACACTGGTCCTCACCCTCCAGCTCCCAGAACACCCTCCCAGCACCTTGGGAATGCTACTGGAAGCACCCAAGATCCCGAACCCGCTCACCCCACAGCGCAGCCCCACGGGTGACTTCACCATCCCAAAGCCTCATCCCACCGTGAGATGGAGCAGATCCCTGAGGAGGGGACACGCAGCACACGGCAGCACCGCTCCGTCCCTCCGGCCGGCCTCTGCTTCCTCCCGTTGTAAAGTGGAGATTTACAAGTGGCCCCAAGTGCCAGAGGAGCCGGGATCAGGAGCAGCCTTTATGGAGCCTCATTAGGGGCTGCAGCTATGCTGGGAATGTCGCAGCTAATTACAGCCCTGGGGCGGGAGGTGACAGGGTGGGCTCCGGCCTCCTGGGGCTGGGAGCAAGGGAACGCTCTGGGACAAGGACCAGACACAAGGATGTAGCTCCTGCTCCGGGTCAGCTGGGTCCCAGGCCCCGCCACCGCGGCTCCACGGACATTGGCTGTGTCCCTGCTCCAGCCGAGGTCCCCCGGGACAGGCTGAAATGCTGCTCCCCCCTTGTACCCCATCCCTGGCAAGGCTCAAGGCCAGGTTGGACAGCACTTGGAGCAAGCTGCTCTAGTGGAAGCTGTCCCTGCCCGTGGCAGAGGTTGGAGCTTTAAGGTGCTTCCCAACCCAACCCAGGCTGGGATTTGATGATTTGCATCCCACTGGAGCCCTGAGGCCACGGATCAGTGCCTGGAGACCGGCCTCGCCTTGGAGAAGCAGTTTTATTATGAAACCAAGAACAAGAGGCCACAAACGTGGAACCAGCGGTGAGGAGCTCATGAGCCCATAGAAAACGCTTCGTACAAAACCCAACATAGAAACCTGGTGGCACCTCAGGAATGTTCCCACATGGATTCAAGTCACACACCAGTGAGAGCCCCGGAGCTGCTCATGGGGAATGGAAGGGATGGCGAGGGCTTGCTCCGAGTCACTGGGTGCCAACGGGAACCCAATAGAGGCAGTTTGAAGGCTTCTACATTAGAAAAACAGGATCTATTGCTTGTCGAGGACCAGGAATGAGCCTCTGGATGCTCCCCTGGTGCCTCCAGCGCTGCTCTGGAGCACGGACAAGGTGAACGTCGCACTGGGGAGAGGTTATGGTCAGAAGAACCCTGAAGCGTTGGTGTTGGGACAGGGGTGGGATTCCAGCCATGGCGCCCATCTGGAATCCCAGGCAGGGAGATGGCTGAGGACAGAAACGTGTCCCTGAGGAGCCTGGGAAACCCCATGGACCAGAGCGGGGAGAGGATCCATTTGCAAACCATTTGCTCCAGCAATTCCAGTTCTAATTCCCATCGGCCTCACTGGGGAGGAACCAGCCACCAGCTGCATCCGTGGCTGGAAACGGGAGACAAGCTGCTTGAGGAACCCCCTTCCCGGAGGCTGTGCTGGGTCAGAACAGCAGAGACCAGCACAGGACAGGGGGACGAAGCCGCTCTGTGTCCCGGCTGCCAGGGAGGGCCCTGGCACCGAGTTGGGAAGTGGGTTCTTCTTTCTGTTCAACTCTTCTTCACCTTGAACTTGGGAGCGTAGGAAACCACTAAGGACACAATGGAACAACTATGGGGAATTCCCTGCCTACTCCTCGCTAAAACCTTGAACAACAGTGGGGGAATGTGAGGAAGGGGGAGGAAGAGTGAGGAGGAGGAGGGCGCAAGTTTCAGACGATCCCAAAGCGTTCCGCTCTTTTCCTCTTCTTTGCCTGCCAAGAGGATGACAAGGGAAAAGCAGGAATCAGAACTAAGCAGAGACTCAACTGAGCAAATCCCGCCCAGAACTCAATGGGGAACCATGAGGAGTTTGGTGCTTGGGAATAACGCCAGTGCCAGCGGCTCTGGGAGCCCCAGGATTTGGGTCTATCACTGGGACAAAGAGTCCCCCTGAAGTGGAGCGGCAGGAACAGGCACTGGGAAGGGGCCGGCCTGGGAACAAAGCGGCTTCAGAGGCCGGGAAGTGTGAGCAGGCGGTGGGGAGGTGGGAAATGGAAAAGGGCAAAGGGTTAACACTGCCCTATTCATGGGGAAGGTGAGAGGGCCGCACTAAACCACATGAAATACATCACGGCCTTGCTCCGCTTCGCCCGGAGCGCAGAACCGAGGGCCGTATAAATCTTCATCTCTAGCAGGGGAAACAGCCCAGGGGCAGCAGAAGCCCCCATCAAGAGTCTCTGGGGGAAAGGTGCATTTGAGTGCACACAATACCACTGAAAAGACCTTTTTGTTCCAGGCACAACCTCCAAGTGACCAAAGGAGAAGCATGGAATCCCTTGCCCGCCAGCCCCTGGCGCAGGCTGGGAATGCCATGCTGCCATAAACCCAGCTCAGCTCCACACACCAAGTGCCTCAAACCCCACTGGAAGCGTGGAGGTGGCTCTTAGGGACACTGTTCACCTCTACTGAGCCTATCTGGGTGCAGACATGGAGAGGCCCCAGCCTGGGGGAGTCCCATTGTCCATCTTTATGTGGCGTTCCCAACCCAGCCTCATCAGGAGCTGTAGCGCTGGAGCTCTGGCGACCAGGAGCAGTTTGAAGCCGCCCCTGGCAGCTTTTACCTCTGTGTCCTCTGTGGCTCCAGCTCCAGCCGAACTCGTCACGATGCCAAACCGCTCCTTCCTCTTCTTCAGCTTCTCGTCCTCTTCGCTCTGGCACAAAGAAGGACCAAGGTTTAGCGTGCTAGCACTGCTCAGGCTGCTCACTGTGTGGGGAATCATGCTCCTCCTGCTCCCATTTGCAACCAGAGCCCCAGCACAACCTCCTCAAGACATCTCCCGCATCCGCAGGGCACTGTGGTCCATCTGCTTGGAATCCCCCCCGCCTAACTCCCTGAGCACGAGTGAGGGTGGCAGGGAAAAGACAGGAAGGAAAAAGGAGGATCCCCCCTCCGCATCCTGCATCCAGCTCACGGGCAGCAACAAGAGGGACGTGGAGCTGCTGGAGTGAGGCCAGAGGAGGCCACGGAGCTGCTGTGAGGGGGCTGGAGCAGCTCTGCTCTGGAGCCAGGCTGAGAGAGCTGGGCTGGGGCAGCCTGGAGAAGAGAAGGCTCCTGAAGGGGAGACCTTAGAGCAGCTCCAGTGCCTGAAGGGGCTCCAGGAAACCTGGAGAGGGGCTTTGGAGAAGGGATGTAGGGACAGGACAAGGGGAATGGCTTTAACCTGCCAGAGGGGAGACTGAGATGAGCTCTTAGGCAGAAGCTCTTCCCTGTGAGGGTGCTGAGGCGCTGGCCCAGGGTGCCCAGAGGAGCTGTGGCTGCCCCATCCCTGGCAGTGCTCAGAAGGATGAGGGGCTCCTGGGGGGGCTGCAGGGTTATTTCCTTTGGGGTCCCCCCCTGTGCTCCAGCAGCACGGCCCCAGCAAGCTCTCACTTGACCCTTCAAGCGCCGGTGTCAGCCGCCAACAGGGGGTACAATGAACTTCACTGCATCCCCAGGCTCCCGCTGACAGCGCTTGATTCATGGGGTGCTGGAACCGAGCTGAGCACCATGACCCCTCTCCCCCCACGCTGCATCCATTAGGCCTGGCAGTGCCCAGGGCTGTGGTGAAAGCTGCCCTGGCTGCTGGGGGGGGCACATTTAGCCCCGAACCTTGCCTCTTCTCACCTTGTTCCCTTTACCCTCGCCCCACGATGGGTGTTTGTGGGGTTTGTCTACAAAGGTGGTGAGGGAAAGAGGAGGGGAATGAACCCTCCTGAAGGAGCCATGGCTGGAGGTGAAGCCTTTCCTGCAAAGCAGGAAAACAAGGGGGTACTCCCACAAGCTGTGTGTGAGCCCTGTGGGATCAGGGGGGTCAACAGCAGCACCCACCATCACGGGAATGCCTCGGGATTTGCTGCTTCTCTGAGAGACCATAGAATCATGGAATGGGTTGGGTTGGAAGGGACCTTAAAGCTCATCCAGCTCCAACCCCTGCCATAGGCAGAGACCCTTTCCACTGGAGAAGGGTGCTCCAAGCCCCTGTGTCCAACCTGGGCTTGAGCACTGCCAGGGATGGGGCAGCCACAGCTTCTCTGGGCACCCTGGGCCAGCGCCTCAGCACCCTCACAGGGAAGAGCTTCTGCCTAAGAGCTCATCTCAATCCCCCTCTGGCAGGTTAAAGCCATTCCCCTTGTACTGTCCCTATAGGCCCTTGTCCAAAGCCCCTCTCCAGGTCTCTTGCAGCTCCTGTAGACACTGGAGCTGCTTATTCCCAACAGATCCATTCGAACCCTGGATCCTGCCTCTCTCCTGGGGTCAGACTCAGGCACGGTGGCTGGTGCCAGAAGAGTTAATGCCAAAAGGCATTAACTGCGGTTTTCATGGTGCACAGCAGGGCTCTGGCACCCACGGCGCCGATCCAGCTCCAGCACCACTGCTTACCTCCACGCCCCACACACAACTGCAGGACAGAGCTCAGCATCAATGCTCTGATTGACTCTGGACCACACTTGGATGGAGGGGAAGTGACCAGAGAGTGGACAAAAGTCGATGCCAGGTTATCAAAAAGCATTTCCCATGTGTGGTGCTGGGGCAGGAGCAGGATGAGCTTCTCAGAACCATTCACCACGTGAGGCTGAGCTCCGTGAGCCCCCATGAGACCAAGCTCCATGTTGTGCCGCACGGCAGATACCCTGCAGATGAAAGCATCCCCAGAAGGACACGGCTCCGAGTTTGCAGCTGAAGCCCAGCTCCTCATCCCAAACGCAGACGCACACACGAGCCTCCATATCCATGTCCTTGGAAGGCAAAGGGTGGGTGCCTGCATGTGCAGATGCAGCTGGAGCCTTCTGGTGGCCCGCCCGTGACGGATGGCGGGATGAAAAGCAGGGCCCTGAGGCTTTCAGGCATCAGGAGATTAATGATGACACGGCCTTGACCTCTCAAAGGTAAAGGCTATGGAACACTCAAGGGGCAGCAGCCTCCCGCTCTGTGCCCGGGGCTGAGTGACAGCCTCCCATGGGGCAGGCTGTGCAGCTGCATTTGCGCCTTTGTGCAGCTCCTGGGACACCTGGGGCTACTCCACGTGCTCCTGCCTCTCCCATGGTGGGTCCTCACTCACCCCCAGCACAGGAGCCCTGTCCGCTCCTCCTCAAGCCACACAGAACTGAGCCAGCAATGCTCCAACAGCAGCAGGGGCTTCCAGCCAGGGTGTGGGGCTGGGCCCATGGGATATGCACTGGGACTGAGTCACCAGCCCTTCCAAGCGACTGCAACGCAAGGACCCTGCTCAGGTGCGATACACCCAGTGATAAACCCTTCTGGGAGCACTGGGATGAGCCTCAAGCAAGAGGAGAGCCCAGCACAAGTCATGGAAGATCTTGATCTACACAAGGCAATGGGAAACCTGAGAAGCTGCTCAAGGCTCCTCGATGTCCTCGCTCACACCCACGTTCCCTGCATGGTGCAGGGCTGGTCCCCGGCTGTTTCCCTGGACAAAGTCACCTTCTCTGCAACACAGGCCAAGGAAAACAGGCAGTCCTGAGCCAGCTTGGAGCCCCTTCTCCCAATACCCACCTGGAAAACAGCTTGGGAAGACCAAATCCCACCCAACTGCAGCATTTTCCAGTGATGGCAGCTGCTGGGGCTGAGCTTTCCCCATGTGGAGACCCCAGAGGGGCTCTGTGGGGAGGAGGACCAGAAAGTTCTGTTTGGGAGCAAGAGACGCAGCTCGAGGCGGGAGGAAGCGGAGTTAAAGCCACTTGGCAGAGCCACAGTCCAGCTGCTCTGAGATGGGTGATGACGGAACATCATTGAATTGCACATGAGCCCCAGAACCACCCAAACCTAAATCAAGCCATTCTATTAAGACCGAGGCGTGCAGCAGCCCAGGGCGAGGTTAACCCTTCCCTGCGAGGCACCAGGATGAGCCCACAGAATCCTGCTATGAGGAGATAAAGCTGAAGGAGTTGGTAGAACAAGAGAACTCTAAGGGAAAAATGTGGCCGCTGCAAGGGCTGCGGGGCACAGTGCAGAGGACACCAGAGCCATGGACAATTATTCCCCCCGGAATGGCTGGGGTGGGAAGCTCCGGAGCAGCAACACAAGAGGGACGTGGAGCTGCTGGAGTGAGGCCAGAGGAGGCCACGGAGCTGCTGCGAGGGGGCTGGAGCAGCTCTGCTCTGGAGCCAGGCTGAGAGAGCTGGGCTGGGGCAGCCTGGAGAAGAGAAGGCTCCTGAAGGGGAGACCTTAGAGCAGCTCCAGTGCCTGAGGGGGCTCCAGGAAACCTGGAGAGGGGCTTTGGGAAGGGATGTAAGGACAGTACAAGGGGAATGGCTTTAACCTGCCAGAGGGGGGCTGAGATGAGCTCTTAGGCAGAAGCTGTTCCCTGTGAGGGTGCTGAGGCGCTGGCCCAGGGTGCCCAGAGGAGCTGTGGCTGCCCCATCCCTGGCAGTGCTCATTGGATGGGGCTTGGAGCAAGCTCCTCCAGTGGAAGGGGTCCCTGCTCGTGGCAGGGGCTGGAGCTGGAGGAGTTTTCAGGTCCCTTCCAACCCAAACCAGACTGGGATTTTACACTGTGATTCCTGACTCGGTGCCACATCCCTGCAGAGCCCAGCGCTGTCAGTGGGTGCGAACCCATCGCGTCTTCCAAGAGTCGCTCCAATTATCCTAAGAGGATTTACTGGGACAGGAAGGCTCCTGTCTGGCCACGCACTACCCCTGTGCCCTGCGAGGGGCTGGCGCTGCAGTCACTTTTGTCCCCGCTGCTGGAGCAGGAATAAGGAAACCTGACTTTGTTCCTCAGGCCTGGAGGGAGCCGGTGCTGCAGCTCCCATTCTTCCCCAGCCTCTCCTCCAAATTCCTGCAGCCAAATGGTTCCCGAGCCCCTGAATGGGACATAATGACATCATTGACTGAATCAGAAGGGGGGGGGGGCGGGGAAAAGATGTATTTGTGTTGGGGACAAAAGCCAAGTTCTGTTTCACAGCGGGGCTGGTGCAGGCCCATCAGCATGGGCAGAGGGAGGTCGGGGTCCCCCCGGAGCTCTGCCCGGGACACAGGGCCCACTGGACATCACCACGGGGTTATCTCCAGGTGAAGACACCACCCAGCACCCACTGGGAAGAGAACGGAAGCCACAGCCTTATCTGCTGCAGGGGGGTGTCAGCACATTCTCATGTGCCCAAGCACAAGGTTCTGAGCTTGCAGCACCACCGTGGTAAAGCCCCCACTGTGGCCAGTGCTATTCTTCACCTTGTCACTTCCCATTATCCCAAAGCAACAGCCCACAGCTAGCAGCTCCACTTGGGAAAGGGGACACGGCACTGCAGGGGCTGCAGCACCCAACTACAGTGAGCCCATGCACCGCACAGGGCTCCCGCCTGGTGCTGTGAAGCTTCTTGAGGCCAAGGTGAGGGGGGATTCTCCCCCTCTGCTCTGGTGGGACCCCTCTGGAGAGCTGGGCTCTCCTCATGGGTGTTGGGAATGGCAGAGGACTGATCCAGGAGCAGTTGTCAGGAGCCTGCTGGAAGGCAAACAATTCAGCTGATTGTTTCCTTGCTCTCATTTAGCTGTTTTGTACACATGGGCTCTGCTGGTCCAGTGCCCCCAAGCTCCTCCAGCACCTCCCAACAGCAGCTCCATGGATCTCACATCCTCATTAACCAGGATTCAACTGGCACAAAGCTGCCAGCAGGGCTGGCGGAGAACTTGAACTCCTGCTGGAGCCCATGGCTCAAGGGGACACTCGAGGGTCCTGTGCTGCTGCTTGGGACACAGCATCCTTTGTTCCCCCCCACGCTCCAAGGGCTCCAAGTGGGATTCCCGGCCTGGAGCAACCTGGGAGCAGAGTCACCTCCTGCTCCTAATTCAAGTGGCCAGGGGTTAATCCACTAATTGCTCCTCAGGCTCCACTAAAGAGGAGATGGAAGAGCCAATTACTTCACTCTTCTGCTGGCTGGGGAAAGGTGTTTGCTAATGGAACACAAAGGTGGCCAAAGGAGCCTTTGTGTCAGGATGGGGCCTCCTGCTGCCCGCTGGGTGCCAGCACTTCCCAGCAGGAGACTTCCAATGGGCAAAGCACCCACAGCAGCTCCCTCCAAGGCATCAACCCAAGGAGCAGCTGATGGAGAGCGACCATTCACAGGCACTGGGGAGTGGGGGGGTTAAGTACAAGGAACAGGAGTCAAAGGGTGGTAGTGGGAGGGCAGCATGCGGGTGCTGGAACACAAAGCCAAACAGGAGAGGAACCCTCGCTTGATTTAGCTTGGAGATGCAGTTGATGGCCCCGTGGTGCCTGGGACAAGGGAGCACCTGCCTCCCATATCCCCATCCCATCCCATCCTGAATCCCTTCGGAAGGGCACTTTCAACTTGAAAGACTCCCAGCCCAGAGTGCTGAGGGGGAGAAAGGGGGGCTCCAAGCTCCACAGGAGCTCACAGGCACTGAAATCCTCCCCCTCCCCTTCCCATTCCCGCTGCATGGATCTGGGAGCAGCTTTGCAGGGACAATGGCTGATTGTAAAGTTGGGGCTGGAGGAAAACCTGCCGAGACGCGTGTAAACAGCGCTGGGCTCCCGAAGGCCAAGCAGCCATAAAGAACACCCAGGTGGGAAGCACAATGCCAGCAGCTAATTAAAGTGCTCAGGCACATTCCTGCTGGGAATGCGGAGCGTGTTCCGCTCAGTGGGAAAAGCCCCTCGGAAGCCCATGAACTCAGCTTCCCAGGGGAGCAAACAAAAAGGAGCTGTGGGGAGGTGAGGCCAAGGGGGGGACAAAGCCCACACTGGGTCACCTGGAGCCTGAAGCCACCAACTCCTGACCCTGGGCCAGGAGCTCCCAGTGAGGAACTGGTTTGGGAACATGGCCCAGGCTGGGAAGCTGATTCCTTCCTTAAGTGCCATGTGGCTTTCTTCAGCTTTAGCCCCACAACCCTGCAGCTCAGGAAGGCCACGGCCATAAAGGCTGACAAGGAATTGATTCCTCCTGAAAAATGGGAGCTCCCAGGCACGGTGTTAATGGCGCTGGAGCAGCCTCTTGCCCTCAGCTCCACACATCCCGGCTTTAATGGCTCCTTCCCCCACCCACAGAGGCCAGGAGCCAAGGGGGGAACAGTGACCTCCAACACCAGAGATGTTCTCCATGAGGATACCCAAAGCCAGAGGGATAATAGTGGGACGTGGGGAACCAGCAAACCAGGTCAAATCCCACCCCACCCCCCCCGACCCCCAGGAGGATTGGAGCTTATTTCACAGGGATGGAAGAGGATGAACTCTCACCCACACCAAGCAGAGAGGTCTCCATGCCAACAGCATCCAGCTCTTCTCGCTGGACGATCCCCTTCCATCAGCACAGGATCAGCAGGCAGGGGACGGAAGGGTTGGGATGGGTTAGTTCGGGAAGCACACAGGGCACTGGATCCACGTCGGATCGACTGACCCCTTCTAAAACCTCAATTCATCCCGTCTGCTACAAAACAGAGGGGAGGGATCCCAGGGATCCCATCCATCTGCAGTGGAGCTCCCCAGCTCCATTCCCAGCAGGAGCTGCTTTGAGAACCAGAGGGGGGTTACGCTCAGAGCTGGGGGACTGTTCTCCCATCTGGAAAAAAAGGCAGTGGTTTTAGGGAGCAAATCCATCTCCTGCAAAGCTCATCTCACCTCTACTTCAAAGAGTTGCTCCCTATCATCTCCAGTGGGAGATGCCCCAAACCTGCTGCACGGCGCCTCTGCCCAGCCAAAACTGGGGAGAACAATGGGGAAGCTCCACAGCTCCAGCAGGAGCCACAGGCACAACGGAAGGGACGGAACCAGCACTGGGATAGGAGATGGAGAACCTCAAGCAGCCCGCCTGGGTGCTTTGGAGGTGCAGAGACCTGGACTTACCTTCTTGGAGAGCGAGGAGACGTTCAACCCAAACCTCTGAGCCCTTTCCTTCAACTTATCCATGTTTACCTGCAAAGACACAGGAAACAAGTCACCTTTCTCTTCCAAACCCACCAGCACTCAGGCTCCAGAGGGAGCTTCCTGTGCCAGCCCTTATCCCTAAGGAACACAGGCCTCCAGCAATGAGCCCTCCCCAGCCTGTGATGCTCTGCAGAATCTCCAGCGCTGGCACAACACGGTGGCTACCACATCCTGGCTCAACCCTGTGCCCTCATCTGCAGCCGAGGAGCATGGAAATGGGATAGGGACCCCCCCACGCTCCCAGAGGATGGGGACCCCTCTTTCAACACATACCAAGGGCCTGACCAGCAGCAACTCGAGGACAAGAAAATTCCTTACCGTGGGTTTGCTGTCTGAGGAGAGGCCTGAAAGGAAGAGACAAGAAAAGGGAAAACCCAGTTAGAGAACAACCACCAGGAGCAGGATCTTACCTACAAGGAGGCACAGGAAAAGTCCCACCAGGGACTCAGGAACTGCTTTTCCCACCTTCTCTCTCTGTTCCTGACACAATGAGTCTCCCAGTTCCTATTCCAGCTTCTCCATTCACAATCTGTCACTGTCCCACCTCGCTAAGACACCACTGGCAACAGGACCTGGTCACTTATGAAGCCAAAGGATGCTGCTCGAGGACCCCACGCGGACACCTTGTGTCCTCCAGCTGGGCTTGGAATGGGGACACAGTGGGGAAAAATGCCTGAACTACCAAGGGAACAATGTGTGGCCTCCCTTCCCAATCCCACAGTGCCCACCTGGAGCTCCTGGGCAGGAAAGGGGAGTGTTTAAACCCAGGGTTATCCCACCAGCACTGCTCTGCCCCCTGGGAACAATGACTGCACCAGGGCACTCCAGGGATCGGCTCTGCTTCACCCCCTCACCTTTAGTGGACACCATGGCCAAACCAAACCTGTCAAAGGCAAACAAGAGCTGTCAGAGCATGGTCAGCCCCAGAACCCTCCCTGCAAGTGCTTCCCATGAGGAAAACTGGGTTGGGGGCAAGACTAACTGGGACCCAGCGTTCCTGGCTGCAGGCAGCACTGCAGCAATTCCAGCTTCCCTCCAACCCTCCTGTCAGAGTGCAGGAACAGCAGTGGGATCACTGGCACATCCCCATTCCCTTGCTGGAGTTCCCCCAGCCCCCCCCCAGCCACTAAGGCCTCGGGGGCTTCGGGAGCACCCACCGTGCTGCCCGCGCTGCCTTCTTGCTCTCCAGGCTGACGGGCACGTTGAAGCGCTCGGCTCTCTTCTGCATGCGCTGGAGGGAGAGAAAGGAACCATCTGAGGAGGAGCCACTACAGGCAGGGGCCGGGGAGGAGGCTCTGCAGGTGGAGGAGACCAAGTCTACACCCCAACAGGTGCTGCTGGACCAGCAGTGCAGAGGCTGCAACGGGGGAATGCTCCCCTGCACCCACAGGTGATGGGAGAGATGCTGCAGAGACCTTCTCTCCCCTCCAAGAGCCACCCCAGGGCTGGGGCTTGACAAAAGGAGCTTTAATAAACATCAGCCTAATAACAACTGAGAGGCAAAGAGGGATTTCTTTCCTTCCTTTCCTTCCTTCCACCTTAAAGGCCAAAGCAATATGCCGGGAAAGGGGATGGGGGTGTTGGCTGGCTCGGCCTCGAGAGCACAGTTTAGCCTTAGTGCTGTAATTCCAGGTGAATTTTGGCTCTGGAGAAAGCCCCAGGTGAGGAGGAGAAGGGAAAAGCTTAGAAGCTTTGGAAGCTCAAGGGTTTGCACCTCTGAGTGTTAAATCCCCTTAAAGGCTTAAGGGAAATAGTTCACATTTCATTCCGAGCCAAGGGCCCAGCAGCGTGTTTGGGGTTAGAGAAACAGAGCTTAGTAATGGAAACATTGACTTTAGCCACGAGCTCAGCGAGGAGCAGGACAAACATCCCCATTAGAATGGCAGCACTTGGAAAAGATGGAGCAGGACCAGGGCTCCCACCCGGCAGTACCAGCTGGGACAGGAGAATGTAGCACCCAGATCTCAGGTTCCTTATTCTTTGGGACACAGCAAAGAATATTCCCGAGGAATACCTGAAGGGGCAGCAAAGGCTGTGACCATGGATCACAGAATCATGGAATGGGCTGGATCAGAAAACGACCTTAAAGATCCTCCAGCTTCAACCCCTGCCATGGGCAGGGACCCCTTCCACTCGAGCAGGCTGCTCCAAGCCCCATCCAGCCTGGTCTTGAGCACTGCCAGGAATGGGAAACCCCCCCAAGGGATGGGACCCCCCCCCCCCCAGGGATGGGAACATCCCCGCCAGGGATGGTGAAGCCTCCCCAGGGATGGGGAACCATCCCCAGCACCCCTTTGCCAAGCCCTGGGGCCGATCCACACTCAGCAGCAAACCCAAGCCTGGGAGCAGCTCGAGCAGGGCTTGGAGCATACCCAAGAGCCCAGTGGGAGCTCCTGCTCCAAGGGCAGCACCACAGGGGCCACGGAGACTCCATCCACCCCCCAACCCCCCCCCCCCCCCGAGGTCCCCCCTGCTCCCTCCTAATCCTCTGCTTGCGCCATCCTGTTGCCGTGGAAATGGTTGTGGCCCAAAGAGGAGATGAAAAGGCTCTGAGTGGTGCTGAGCAGCAGGGAGTCCAAACCTGTGTTTACACAGGGAACAGGAGCCAGCAAGGGGGGGGACGACTGGAGAACCACGGGCAGGCTCCCTGAACTCCAAGTTTTCCCAGAGAAATCGCTGCTTGCTTGCAATGGCAAAGGAAGAGAAGATGATGGGATGATCCCTCAGCTCAGAGTGGATACCCCCCCTCAAGTGTATCCTCATCAAAGCTTTGTGGCTGCAGTGAGCCCCAGAGAGGGAATAACAGCTTGGAATGACTGGAATTGTGATGTTGGGGTACTGAAAAAGGGTCATGGGGTTGGTGGTGGAAAGAGGAGTTAAGGGACAAGGGAGAGGAATGTTCCCTAAGAGCTAAAGGAACCTGCTAGAGGGTCCCTCACAGCCAGCAGCACCACAATCCCAAGGGAAAAGAGAGCAGATTTCCTATGGGAATGCTGACACTGCCTCAATTACACCCAGGAGATGGAGGAAGTGAGGAAGAGAACAGAGGAGGAGGGACCTCACCTCCATCTGTGAAATCACTGATGTGATCTTCACCACCTTTTTCTCCGTGATCCTGCAAACATGGGAAAGAAACCAACAGGTCACAATGGGTCCTCCTCCCACCCAGCACCACTACCAGCACCCTCGCCTCGGGGCTGAGCACCCCGGTGCCAGCGTGAAGGGTGAGCCATGGAGCAGGGGTGAGCCCCACCAGTGCCTCAAGTGCTCTCAAATCCCTCTGCCAAAAGGAAGAAGGGACAAGCCATGGGACCCAGCTGTGCCCACCACTCTTCAATGCAGGAGTGGTCAGAATCAACCAGGCTGGAAAAGAGCTTTAAGCTCATCCAGTCCAACCAGTCCCAGCACTGTTAAGGCCACCACTAACCCATGGAACTGAGGGGTTCGCTATACCGTATGTGAGCACTTCCAGGGATGGTGACTCCACTACTGCCCTGTTCCAATAGGGAAGGAAGTGTTCCTCATCTCCATCCAAGCCACCCCTGGCACAGCTTAAGGCCATTTCCTCTTGTCCCATCCTTTGGGAGCAGTGACCTGGTCCCATCCTCCTGTCAGAGCATGGGGGGTGATCAGGCCCCCCCTGCTCTGAGGTTCAGGGGGGTTTTTCCCAGCTTTGGGCTCTGATGGGGAACACTCAGCTCCGGAGCCCTCTTTGGAGCCCTCCCACACAAAGGCTTCTTGTGTTCCATCTCCGGGGCAGCAGCAGCCACACACAAAGCCCCAGGGCCGGCAGAATGGAGGGGGCGTGCTCCAGAGCCCTGCTCCCAAAACACAGCCTGGGCTCCGGGGGGAACAAAAGAGGAAGAGACAACGTTGGGAAGTCCTCCTGCTGCTGCTGCCCGCAGCTCCCAGCGCGCACCACCCACCGGGCTGCGAGCTCCCGGCTTTTGTTCCAGCCCCGCGCAGGATCCCGAGGGATGTCCGGAGGGGAGGGACGGGTTCATGGCACTGCCACAGGAAGCGATTCTGCTGGGACCGGGGCTCCCGGGGCCGCGGCTCCGCGGGCTCAGGACGCCCCCTCCTGCCCGCACCATGATCGGGCTCTCTGTGGCTCAATGAGAGTGAATTGCAGCTCACTGCACATCACCGGGGGCTCACTGTGAGCTCCCTGGGGGCTCCCCCCGTCCCCTGAGCCGCGCAGGGCAGCACAGTCAGACACACCAAGCACCCACCAGCCCTCAGGATCCAGCACAGGACCACATTCTGCTGGAATTGCGTCCCAGTTCCAGCCCCCCCCTCCCCCCCGAAAGCCCTCCCAGGCCCAGTTTGGCTTTCTGCTGCTCAGAGGGATAGTTACACATCAGGCGAGTTTACAGGAGGCTCCTCAGCTTTGACCGGCGGCTCCACCGGCTTCTGCTCCTCCTCCTGCAGGGAAAGGGCAGGAATGACAACAGCCAAGAATGGAGCAGCCCCGAGGACAGACACAGGCCCCTGCCTGGAATCCAGCCCCCCTACATCCAGGGTTCCAGGGCTGGGTGTTGAATGTGCCCCACGCCAAGGAGAGATTTGTGCTGGCCAGGAGCTGGGACAGCCCCAGGCCCTGCTCCTCCTCAGCATCACCTCTGCTGGCTCCCAGCCCCTCAGCACGGACCCACCTCTATTTCTTCTCCCAGGACATCTTCTTCATTTGCCTCTTCTTCAGCTGGAGGACAAAGGAACAGGAGTGAGCTACTGCACTGACACGTCCTGCTTCCCACATGGAGCCTGGGGTGAGAGCGGGACTTGGGCAAACGGGAAGCAAAGGCTGTGATCATGAATCACAGAACCATGGAATGGTTCGGGGTGGAAAAGGACCTTAAAGCTCCTTAAAGTCCCATGGGCAGGGCCACCTTCCATTAGAGCAGCTTGCTTCAACCTGGCCTCGAAGGATGGAGCATCCAAACCTTCTCAATTCAGCCTATCCCAGTGTCCGCCACCCTCACAGGGAAGAGCTTCTGGCCAAGATTCCATCTCGACCTCCCTCTTGGCAAGTTCAAGCCATTCCCCTCGTCCTGTCTCTTTAAACCCTTGTCTAAAGCAACTCTTCAGGTCCCCTGCAGTCCCTTTGGAGCTGCCCTAAGGCCCGTTTCGCACAGGGGCCGCACAGCTGGACACAGCCCTGGGGGGCAGAGGGAGCCGCCCTGAGCCTCCTCCCACCCCACACCCCGGGCCCTCACTCCCCGGCTCGGTGGGCACCCACCGTGCTCCTCCAGGTACGCCTGCAGCCGGTGGATCAGGTCCTGCTTGTTGCCCTTCGCCTCCAGGCCGCGGGCCAGGCACTCCTGCTTCAGCTCCGCCAGCTGCGGGGCAAGAGGCGCCGCTCAGCGCGGGTCGAGCCCCGGTCCCACCGCGGGCTCGGGCTCGGGCTCGGGCTCCAGCCCGCCCGGTCCCCCCAGCCCCCCGGTACCTTCAGCTTGTGCAGCTCCACCGCCTCCGCCGCCATCTTGTCCTCCGCACAGGCCCCACCCCGCGGCGCGCTCCAGCCCAATCAGCGCCGGCGATATCAAGGCGCTTCCCCACACCGCCTCTCGCCACTGGCCGGGCCTTCCGCCGCGCTCCATTGCCCTGCGGTGGGGTGGAGCGACGGGAAGAATAGCCAATAGAAATGAGGGGAAGGGCAGATCAGCCAATGGGAAGAGGAAGGGGGCGGGCGTAGAGACTTCCTGGAGACAGGCACGGGCGGGGGCCTGGCAACGGCCGCGGAGCCGCCGGGTGGGAGCTGGGACCGGGACCTGGGGGACCGGGACGGGCCGGGGGGGGGGGTGTGTGTGTCTGGGGATCGGGACCGGGGGGGAGCGAGGGGACCCAGGGGCACCTAGAAACCAGGACCGGGCCGGGAGTACGGGGGGAGCCGTGGCAGTGCCTGGGGTCAGGGCTGCCGGACGAGGCTGGAGCTCCCCGTCCCCATGGTGCGGGATGAGGCTGGAGCTCCCCGTGCCCCCGGTGCGGGATGGGGCTGGAGCTCCCCGTCCCCATGGTGCGGGATGGGGCTGGAGCTCCCCGTCCCCATGGTGCGGGATGGGGCTGGAGCTCCCCGTCCCCATGGTGCGGGATGGGGCTGGAGCTCCCCGTGCCCCCGGTGCGGGATGGGGCTGGAGCTCCCCGTCCCCATGGTGCGGGATGGGGCTGGAGCTCCCCGTGCCCCCGGTGCGGGATGGGGCTGGAGCTCCCCGTCCCCATGGTGCGGGATGGGGCTGGACCTCCCCGTGCCTCGGTGCAGGATGAATGTCGGCGTGGCTCACAGCGAGGTGAACCCCAACACACGGGTGATGAACAGCAGAGGCATCTGGGTGGCTTACGGGATTTCGGTGGGCGCTCTGCACGTAGTGCTGCTCAGCATCCCCTTCTTCAGCGTGCCCGTGGTCTGGACGCTCACAAACGTCATCCACAACCTGGTCAGGACAACTCTGCCCCATCTCCCCAGGGCAGCCCCTGGCTCCGGGGGGTGCTGAGAGCTCAGCACGTCCCTCCTTCACCCCCACAGGTCATGTACGTGCTGCTGCATGCTGTGAAGGGGACGCCCTTCGAGACCCCGGACCAGGGCAGGGCCCGACTCCTCACGCACTGGGAGCAGATCGACTATGGAACGCAGTGCACCGCCGCACGCAAGTTCCTCAGCATTTCCCCCGTGGTGCTGTGAGTGCTGCGTACCTGGGCAGGATGGTGCTGGGGGAGCCTGGGCCTGCCCAGAGCCCTTTTCCCAACGCAAGGGGGATGTTGGAAACTCTTCCCTGTGAGGGTGCTGAGGCACTGGCCAGAGAAGCTGTGGCTGCCCCATCCCTGGCAGTGTTCAAAGCCAGGTTGGACACAGGGGCTTGGAGCACCCTGGTCCAGTGGAAGGGGTCCCTGCCCGTGGCAGGGGTTGGAGCTGGAGGAGCTTTAAGGTCCCTTCCAACATAAATCATTGGGGGCTTCTCTGAAGCACCCAAGATACCCCTAACGTGGGTGCTGGAAGCAGCCCGGAGCTCACCCCATGTCTCCTTGTGCCCTAGGTACCTCCTGACCAGCTTCTACACCAAGTACGACCCAGCACACTTCCTGGTGAACACAAGCTCTCTGCTCAGCGTTCTCCTGCCGAAATTGCCCCAGTTCCATGGTGTCCGGATCTTCGGCATCAACAAGTACTGAGGCTGCTGCAGGGACCCATCCAGCTCCACCAGGATCTGGAGGAGGTTCCTCCAGCCTGGAGCTGCTCCATGGATCCTGTTCCTCTGGTTGGAATTCGACCAAATCCATCTCAAAGACATTTACTACCGGTAACACCCAGTTTGCAGCCGGGACCCACTTGCACACTCATGTGGGGCAGCACCCCTCAAATCCAGCCCACCACATCCACCCACAGCTCCTTGCTGGAGAAGGGATGAGGGGCCCTCAAGCAGCTGAGAAGCAGGAAAAGCCAACCCAGCCTCTGGCACTGGGAGGAGGAGGGTAACAAAGAGGGATGAGCAACTTCAAAATGCTACGTGAGGGGCATTGGGGTGGCACTGGGTGTTTGTGCCTCTGTCTCTGTGCATCGCCCCCCCCCCCCCCAGGTTCCCCTGGGAAGCTCCAGAGTATTTAAAAGGAATTCTAAAAAGGAAAAATAGATCTTTGTTTATTGGAAAGAGCCCTTGAAGCGCCCGGCCCAGCACCCCCCCCTCAGCGCTGCAGTGGCCGACGCAGCTTCTTCCGCCTCTTGTGCCTCATGTCCCCCTTGTGCGCAGCCCCCTCGGCCTTGGGGGGACCCCCAGGAGTGGCTGCAGCTGCTGGGGGGCTGGGAGGCGGTGGGAAGGGTCCCCCCGGCCCTGAGCTGCTCTGAAAGATGCGGGTGAAGAAGTCCTGCAGGTCACCAGCCGAGGGGGGGCTGTCCTTGGGTGCGCTCCTGCAGTGGGGGGGAAACGGGGTTTAGGGGTGCCCCAGGCAAGCCTGCAACCCCCCCCCCAAAGGATGCAGGACACTGACCTGTGGCGCCCGGCGCCCCGCGGTCCAAAGGACAAATGATAGGGAACGCGGTGGGTGTCCGGGGAGATGCCCACACGCTGGCATCCTGCCCACTCTGCGGGAGGGAAGCGGGCACCAGTCACACGGGGGGGGTGTCAGCACTGAAGGCAGCACCATGCAGGGGGGCACCCACCCGTGATGTCATAGATCTTCCCGTCCATCATGGCGAAGTAGGTGATCTTCAGCCCCAGGAGGCTGGACTCTGCCCACAGGTCACCCTCCTCGGCTGCGTGCAAGCAGCCGCACTCGGCGCAGTACCGGGCGCTCAGTGGGTCCCGGTTCATCTCAAACCGCCTGTGGTTGGGATGGGTGAGGACAGGCACTGCCGGGCCCGCTTCCAGGGCCCCCCCCCCCCGTACCCACCGGTGCTTGCCCTGGCACTTGCTGCACATCATGGTGTTCATGGCCTCGCGCAGCTCCTCCTGCAGCCGCTGCAGGAACTCACCCACCGAGCGCGGCAGCTCATGCTGCGTCATCCACTTCCTGCACCAGGGAGGAATCAGGGCTCAGAGCCCCAGCACAGAGCGGGGGTACGGAAAGACCCC
The DNA here is from genome assembly GCA_039720435.1 of Amazona ochrocephala. NCBI lineage: Eukaryota > Metazoa > Chordata > Aves > Psittaciformes > Psittacidae > Amazona > Amazona ochrocephala. The sequence continues at coordinate 3,014,901 of CM077900.1, forward strand.
CCCAAATCGCCCGTTGCTCACATCTCAAACTCCCTCCGGCGCTCAGGGCTGCTGACTATGTCCCAGGCCGCCCGCAGCACCTTGAATGCCGCCTCTGCCCGGGGGTGCTGGTTCTTGTCTGGGTGAACCTGGCATGGAGAGGGTGGGAACCTCAATACAGCAGCCCCAGGTGTGGGCACAGAGCCGCCCCCGGCCCCACTCACCAGCACGGCCAGGCGGCGATAGGCCCTCCTCAGCTCCGAGTCCGACGCTGTCGCCTCCACGCCCAGCACGTGGAAGGGGTTCAGCTCCTCCTCGGGCACCTCGGCCATGGCCAGCAGCCGGGTCACCTCCTCGCCGCGGTCCTCAGGTGCCGCAACCCCCGTTCCATCCGCGGCCCCTGCCCAGGGGAGACCCTGGCACCGCCTCAACCAGACCCAGAGCAGCCCCCACGTCCTGCGGAGCGCGGCCACGTCCAGGAGCCGGCTCCCAGCTGCGCCCTGGAGCGCAGCAGCGCCGGCGCGGCCGCAGAGCCGCAGGCATCCCAGCAGCAGCATGAGGAGCAGCAGCAGGAGCGCCAGGAGCATCCAGAGCAGGCGGAGGCCGAGCCGTGCCGCGGCGCGCAGGCACCGCGCTGCCCGCAACGACCCTCTCCGGGCGCGCTGCCCTACGGCGCGGCCCCAGCCACGCACCGAGCCCGGCTCCGCGGCTCCGAGGCGGCAGCAGGAGCAGAGCAGCCGTCCCCCGGCCTCTGCCGCCAGCCTGCGGGCCTGGAGCAGCGGCTCCCGCCATCCAGCAGCGGCCTCGGTCCCGGCCCCGCGGCTCCTCCTCCGCGGCGGCTGCGGCCGCTTCCCCTCCCGCCTGCTGCCCTCCTCCTTCTCCTTGAGCGCCGAGCGCTGCCGCCGCCCGGGCCGCCGGAGCCCGTCCTCCTCCTCCTCCTCGTCGGGCTCCTTCTCGGCCGCGGCACTCGGGGTAGCGACCGGTTCCCCCCGGCAGTGGCAGCAGCGCTCGGGGCCTGGGTCGTGCTCGCAGTCCCCGTCCTCGTCCTCCTCCTCCTCCCGGCCGGCACCCGCTGCCTGCCCGCAGCTCCCGTTCCAGCCCGCGCTGTCCCAGCCGCGGCGGCCGCCGGTGACCCCGGGCTCCTCCACGCTCCCACTGGAGCCGTCGCCTCCTTCAGCCGCCACCGCCGCTCCCCGGTGCCGCGGCTGCTCCATCCCGGCGGCCTCACTGGCCCCGGACGGGCTTAAGTCACGGCCATGTCCTGAAGGGCCAGAGCGGGTCAGGGCCGACGGTGCGGTCCCGGGATCCCCCGACAGGCCCTGAGCACCCCCCGCTGCCGGTGCCCTCCTAAAGGGCCGGTGCTCGGGCCCCACTTCAGCACCGATGGAGGGGTCCGGGTCTCACCGCGCTGGTGCCAGTACGTGCGGGGAGCGATCTGGGGCCGCCTTCCCCCTCCCGGTTTGCGTCCTGCAGCACTTCCGCCTTCCGCCCACTAGCCGGGGCCGGCGCCTTAGAGCTGGAGCGTCCCCGCCTCTTAAAGCGGCACCATAACCGCGGGAGGGGCCCGGTCATGCCCACGCCCCACCACGACCCCCGGGGCCGGCAGCGAGCGGCTGAATCCCGGGGAGGGTAGGCACGGAACGGGGACCCCCGTCCCGCCCCCCCGCGGTCCCAGTGCCCCCGGGCCGCTCTCCCCTAGAGCTCCCATTCCCGGCGCTCCCACCTCGCCGGCCCCAGGGGCTCGCGGCTCCCCCTGGATGCTCTCCCCAAGAGGCGCTGCCAGATGTGGGTGCGGCTGAGCACCGGGGAGGCTCACAGGCACCCTTTTTCTCCCAGCCCCAGGTCATGGAGCCCGGCGCCCCCCTTGTGCCTCGCTGCACCCAGGAGCCGCGGCCCCACAACGAGCTGGTCCCCGCTGCCCTCGGCGTGCTCGGAGCGCTCCTGGGGCTTGTGTGCGGCTGTTTTCGGTGAGCGCCGGGAGGCAGAGCCGGGGCTCACTTGGTGGCAACCACAGGCCCATGGAGGGGGTTGTGCTGTGGCACAGGGAGGGACAGAGGTGTTCTGGGGGGCACAGCCAGGAGGGGTGGCACAGGGTGTCACTGCGTGGCACGGCCAAGGCAGCACCAGTGACCGTCCCGTGCCGGTGCCAGGCCACCGCTGCTTCAGGGCCGTCCTTTTCCTCTTGGGGCTGCTCTTCAGCTCCGGTGCCATCTTCGTGCTGTGTTAAGGGCAGCGGGGGCTGGGGACGCGGCTCTGCCCATCGGCTGCTCTTCGCCACGTGGCTGCTGCTGGCGGTGGCCGCGCCGGTGCCCCTGCCGAGCCCCTGAGCACGGCGCTGGCGCCCCCCTCTGCGCGCTCCAGGCGCTGCACTGGCCCAAGGCGATGACCGCGGGCGCGATTACTTTGTGGAGGGGCTGGCGCTGTTCGTGTGCAGGGGAACACGAGGGGCATCTGCTGCTCGCGGGACTTGTGAGGGGATGGGCCAGGGGAGAGTGGGATGGGTACAGGATGGGGAAGGGATTGGGCTGGGATTACGATGAGGGTGGGGTCAGGATGGGGAAGAAACTGGGACGCAGATGGGACAGGGATTGGGGTGGGGACCCATTGGGGCTCAACCCACTCCCACAGACCCCTGCAGCTCCCTGCAGCAGCAGCTCCTGCGACAGACAGAGGCTGAAAGTGGGATGAACCTGACTCCCCCTGAGGACCTCCCCCAGGCGGCAGCACACAGCCTCTGGAGAGCCTGTGCCTGGTGGGCTGATCCCCCCCACATGCCTTCCCCTTCAAATACGTAAATGAGGCACCATATGTCCCACCCTAATCATGGCATGGTCATTGGGTGTGCAGGGCTTCAGGGACTCCCCCATGGGGCAAACCCCCAGCCCTCCCTAGTGCTGCCTGCCCCATAACCTGCCTCCCCCCAAAATAAACTCCTTCAAAACAAAGCCCCACTTCTGTTTTTGTAGGACCTACACAAGCACTGCCATGGGACCAACCCCTCCAATTCCCCCCAAAGCCTCAACCCTAGGTGGGGGGTCTTACCCTCCCATGGGGCTCCCAAAGGACAACCCCATGGACCAGGAGCTGCCGACGCTGGGGCTCTGCTGGGTTTATTGTCATCAGGGTTTGAAACGAGGGCTGGACAAGGCCATGACATGGAACACGAGAGGCTGGGGGGGGGCACGCGATGAGACACCCCCAATAAAATAAAACGACAAATAAAAAAGAAGGATAAAGGGACAAGCGTCCAAGCGCTGCTGCGTTCCCAATGGTGGGAAGAACCGTTCCAACACCCCCCCCACGCCCCCTGATTCCCCCCCCCCCCCCACTATGAGTCTCTCTCCAGGCCCCGCAGTTCCTCTTCCAGCGTTTTCCTCCGGCTCAGCTTCTCGAGCTGCTCGCGGGTGGGATTCGGGACCTCACCAGCGTCCAGGCGCTGCTGCAGCTCCTCCACCTGCCGCAGCTTCTTCCGCAGGTTCTTCAGCCTCCGGCTCCTCTCCGAGGCTGGAGCGTCACCGGGGCTGGCGCCAGGGCTCAAGACGGGGCTGGCAGTGCCACAGCCAGGCAGCGGCTCCGACAGCGCCGAGCGCTCCAGTGCTTGGATCAGTTCGTCTGTGTCCCGCTCCCCCTTTTCCTGCTGCTGCTTCCTCTTCTCCTTCCGTTTCAAGTTCCGTTTGGCCGCCTTGGACAGTCCCGTGTCGCTGGGCTCTGCTTTCCCAGGTGCTGCTGCCGCCTCCGGGCTCAGCCCCGGGGGCAGCTCAGGTTTGCTCCGGAAGAACTTGACATATTTGTTCTCATACCTGCATGGGGGGGGAAGAGCCTGTGAAGGCTCCGTGTGGCCCCCGCTGCTGTGCCACAAAGCCCTGGTCCCAGGAGCCAGCCCCATGCCACCGGTGAAGCCTCTCCAAAGCTCCGTGCCCGCAGGGGGATCGATACGTACCGGGCAGGACACAGTTATGGGACAGGGGTGAGGGGGTCAGAATCGTGCGAGCACCTGAAAGAGACTCGGAGCTCAAGATGTCACCGGGGATGGAGGGGATGGGACGGGATGTGCCCCACACGTGGCACCGGGGACACGGACACCCCCACTTACACCGGCACCTCCTCCTGCGGCACGTAACCAGCCTTCACCCGCCGCTGCTTCCGCCATGTCCCGTCTGGGCGCTGTGTCGAGGCAATGTACTTCCCTGTGGGGTAGCGCACAGTCAGCCCTGGATATGGGGCACCCCATGGACTCACAAGGGCCCTGAGACACCCAGAAAGAACCCAAGGGTCTGTGGGGCACCCCACAAGACAACCTATGCAACCCACGGGACACTTTACAGACCCCAAGGGGGTTCTGCAGTGCCCCATGAATCCCATGGGGCACCGCGAGGAGTGGGGTGAGGAAGCGCGAGGCTGCCGTGACCCAGCCCCATGGCGATGGAGGAGCTGCCCCATTGCAAGCAGCAGTGGGGGGGGCGGGGGAGCCGCCAGAGTCCCACAGACGGTGGGCAGCCTCTGCCAAAGCGGCCGGGACCTGTCCCAGGGGGACCGCAGGCGGGCGCTGCCCAATAGAGCGGGGGGGGGGGGGGGGGGGGGGGGGGCGCCCATCCCACAGCGCCGAGCCCTGCCCCACGGCTCCGGGTCCTGCCTCATGGCTCTGGGTCCTTCCCCACAGCAGCGGGTCCGGTCCCACAGCACCGGATCCCGGCCCACGGCTCCGGGTCCTGCCTCATGGCTCTGGGTCCTTCCCCACAGCAGCGGGTCCGGTCCCACAGCACCGGATCCCGGCCCACGGCTCCGGGTCCGGTCCCACGGCTCCGGGTCCTGCCTCATGGCTCTGGGTCCTTCCCCACAGCAGCGGGTCCGGTCCCACAGCACCGGATCCCGGCCCACGGCTCCGGGTCCGGTCCCACGGCTCCGGGTCCTGCCCCACAGCACCGGGTCCGGTCCCACAGTGCCGGGCCCTGCCCCACGGCTCCAGGCCCTGCCCCACAGCACCGGGTCCGGTCCCACGGCTCCGAGTCCTGCCCCACGGCGCCGGGCTCAGCCGCACCGCACTCACCGGTCTCATCAGTCACATAGGGAGTCGCCATCTTGCGAGCGCGCCACACTTCCGGCCTCCAGGCCCCGCCCCGGATGTTGGCGGCAGCTGCAGGGCGCGGCCTCGGGGGGCGGAGCCACCGGAGGAGTTCATTAAAGGGGCGGGGCCAAATTGGGGTTAATTAAAGGGGCAGAGCTAATTGGTGTTAATTAAAGGAGGCGGAGCCAATTGGGGTTTATTAAAGGGGCGGAGCTAATTGGGGTTCATTAAAGGAGCAGAACTAATTGGGGTTCATTAAAGGGGCGGAGCTAATTGGTGTTCGTTAAAGGGCAAAGCCAATTGGGGTTCATTAAAGGGGCGGAGCCAATTGGGATTAATTAAAGGGGTACAGTCAGGTCCTCACTTTGCGCACGCGCCATCCACGGGAGACACGCGGGCTTCGCTCAGGTCTGATCCCCTTTCGTTTCGGCTCCGCCTTCCCCCGCCCCGCTGGGTCCTAAAGCCCGACCGCAAGAGATCGAATTCCGCAATGGGGTGGCCTTGGGGAGACGTTCTCCGTGTTTCATCTCAGCCTCCCCTCCGGCAGGTTAACGCCGTTCACTTGTCCTGCCCCTACATCCCCTGTCCAAAGCCCCTCTCCCGGTTTCCTGCAGCCTCTTCAGGCACTGGAGCTGCTCTGAGGTCTCCCCTTCAGGAGCCTTCTCTTCCCCCAGGCTGCCCCAGCCCAGCTCTCCCAGCCTGACTCCAGAGTAGAGCTGCTCTTCATCACCTCCGTGGCCTCCTCTGGCCTTGCTTCAGCTGCTCCATCTCCTGGGGAGCTCTTGGGCACTCCAAACCCCGCCCGTGGGCTCTTGCAGAGTTCGCCCTGTGGACTGGTCCCAGCTTCCCAGGACTATTGGGGATGAGGCAGGTCACATGTGGGGATGTGAAGGGGGTGACGCAGCATTAGGAACAGCCAAAACCACCCCAAAGACCTTTTTTTTGTCTTAAAATGAGGCTTTTTAAACCTTTTAATGACTTTTTTTTTGCCATGTAATGAGGGTTTTCTTGCCTTAAAATTTAGGTTTTTTTTTTTTGTGTGTGTGGTTTTTTTTTCTGTAGAATGAAGACCCATCAGAACATGATCATCATGTGCTCACTATGGGTTCTCTATGAGTCTCTATCTATTGCTGTGCGTCTTTATGGGTCTGTGGGGCCCTGAGAGTTTTTCTGGGTCGATATGGGGCATCTAAAGAAAAATTTTTTACTAAAAAGAACCAAAAAGCAAAGAAATCTGAAGAAAAAAAGAATAAAAAAGCAAATAAATCAAGCCATGTAAACACAATAAAAAAGCAAAAGAGAACAATGTGATTATAAATGATTGCAAAGCAAATAAAAAAGGAATAAATGTGAACAAGCCTGAATGAATCTTGAATAGAAGTGAAGGAAAGTCAATAAAAAAAATCAATTGGTGTACTTATGGGGCACGTTGGGGTAGTGGGAGCCCTATGGGTGACTTGGGGACACCTCACAGGGCTCTTGGAGGTCTCTATAGGGCACCATGCCATTGAAGATGCTGATGATGTCATCATTATCCTGGGGATGTCATGACTCTGTAAGTCAATAAAGGCCATGGGGTGTGTGTTGTGCATCTGTAAGGAGCTATGGGGCACTGAGGAGAGGGCCTATGTAGTGCTATGTGACAGTGCACGGTGTATGTATGGCTCTACACGTTGTCATGGGGCCATGTGTGGGTCAAGAGGTCAATAGTGAGCAGTTGCTCACTACAGGATGTCCAGGGCTCGCTGTAGGGTGTCTATGGAGTATCTGTAGCTTGCAGTGTGTAATTATGGGGGTATATGGGTCTCTGTGGGGCATCTGTGAGTCACTTTGGGGTGTCCATGGGTCGCTGTGGAGTGTCTATTGGTAACTGTGGGCCTCTATGGGATATCTACAGGGTGTCCATGGGATCCTGTGGATGGCTATGGGCTGTCTATGGGTCACTGATAGTTCATCAAGAGCTGCATCTTTCAGCCCTGCCTCTTTTTTTGTGGGAGTAGTGGCCAAACATTCGTAATGTACTCCGATAGAGTCCTGAAGAATGGCCAGGAGAAGACCCCAATAGTCTGTATTCAAATGGACACTGACATGGGAAAAAAAGAAGCGACAGCAATGCAGGTGGCACAGTTGCAAAGCTTGCACTCCATAGAAGAGGTCCAGCAGCATCTTTCAGTCCTGCTTCTTTTTCTGTGGGAGCAGAGGCCAGTCATACGTGCTCGACTCAGATGCAGGCTGGCCAAGGTCAAGCCATGGAGATGGTGCACTCAAATGGACTCTGAGGCGGGAAGCAAGGAGCGTGAGCAATGCAGGTGGCACCGGTGCAAAGCTTACTGTTTGCCGAACAGGCCCAGCAGCATCTTTCAGCCCTGGCTCTTTCTCTGTGGGAGCAGAGGCCAAACGTTCGTGCTCTACTCACAAAGAGTTCTGCAGAACGACCAGGATCCGCCCCAAACATCTGCATTCAAATGGCCTCTGAGGTGGGAAAGCAAGGAGTGACAGCAATGCAGGTGGCACCGTTGCAACCCTTGCACTCCATAGAAGAGGTCCAGCAGCATCTTTCAGTCTTGCTTCTTTTTCTGTGGGAGCAGAGGCCAGTCATACGTGCTCGACTCAGATGCAGGCTGGCCAAGGTCAAGCCATGGAGATGGTGCACTCAAATGGACTCTGAGGCGGGAAGCAAGGAGCGAGAGCAATGCAGGTGGCACCGGTGCAAAGCTTACTGTGCTCCGAACAGGCCCAGCAGCATCTTTCAGCCCTGGCTCTTTCTTTGTGGGAGCAGAGGCCAAACGTGCGTGCTCTACTCAGATACAGTCCTGCAGAATGGCCGGTATCCGTCCCCAAACATCTGCATTCAAAAGGACTCTGAGGAGGGAAAGCAAGGAGCCACAGCAATGCAGGTGGCACCGTTGCAAAGCTTGCACTCCATAGAAGAGGTATAGCAGCATCTTTCAGTCCTGCTTCTTTTTCTGTGGGAGCAGAGGCCAATCATACGTGCTCGACTCAGATGCAGGCTGGCCAAGGTCAAGCCATGGAGATGTTGCACTCAAATGGACTCTGAGGTGGGAAGCAAGGAGCGAGAGCAATGCAGGTGGCACCGGTGCAAAGCTTGCACTCCATAGAAGAGGTCCAGCAGCATTTTTCAGTCCTGCTTCTTTTTCTGTGGGAGCAGAGGCCAATCATACCTGCTCGACTCAGATGCAGACTGGCCAATGTCAAGCCATGGAGATGTTGCACTCCAATGGACTCTGAGGTGGGAAGCAAGGAGCGAGAGCAATGCAGGTGGCACCGTTGCAAAGCTTACTGTGTGCCGAACAGGCCCAGCCGCATCCTTCAGCCCTGGCTCTTTCTTTGTGGGAGAAGAGGCCAAACGTTCGTGCTCTACTAACCTACAGCCCCGCAGAATGGCCGGGATCTGTCCCCAAACATCTGCATTCAAATGGCCTCTGAGGTGGGAAAGCAAGGAGTGACAGCAATGCAGGTGGCACCGTTGCAACCCTTGCACTCCATAGAAGACGTCCAGCAGCATCTTTCAGTCCTGCTTCTTTTTCTGTGGGAGCAGAGGGCAATCATACTGCTCGACTCAGATGCAGGCTGGCCAAAGTCAAGCCATGGAGACGTTGCACTCAAATGGACTCTGAGGTGGGAAGCAAGGAGCGAGAGCAATGCAGGTGGCACCGGTGCAAAGGTTACTGTGCTCCGAACAGGCCCAGCAGCATCTTTCAGCCCTGGCTCTTTCTTTGTGGGAGCAGAGGCCAAACGTTCGTGCTCTACTCACATACAGTCCTGCAGAATGGCAGGGATCCGTCCCCAAACATTTGCATTCAAATGGACTCTGCGGTGGGAAAGCAAGGAGCGAGAGCAATGCAGGTGGCACCGGTGCAAAGCTTGCACTCCATAGAAGAGGTCCAGCAGCATCTTTCAGTCCTGCTTCTTTTTCTGTGGGAGCAGAGGCCAATCATAATGCTCGACTCAGATGCAGGCTGACCAAGGTCAAGCCATGGAGATGTTGCACTCAAATGGACTCTGAGGTGGGAAGCAAGGAGCGTGAGCAATGCAGGTGGCACCGGTGCAAAGCTTACTGTGCGCTGAGTAGGCCCAGCAGCATCTTTGAGCCCTGGCTCTTTCTTTGTGGCAGACGAGGCCAAACGTTCGTGCTCTACTCACAGTTCTGCAGAATGGCTGGGATCCATCCCCAAAAGTCTGCATTCAAATGGTATCTGAGGTGGGAAAGCAAAGAGCGAGAGCAATGCAGGTGGCACCGTTGCAAAGCTTGCACTCCGTAGAAGAGGTCCAGCAGCATCTTTCAGTCCTGCTTCTTTTTCAGTGGGAGACGAGGCCAATCATACTGCTCGACTCAGATGCAGGCTGGCCAAGTTCAAGCCATGGAGATGGTGCACTCAAATGGACTCTGAGGTGGGAAGAAAGGAGTGAGAGCAATGCAGGTGGCACTGTTGCAAAGCTTGCACTCCATAGAAGAGGTCCAGCAGCATCTTTCAGTCCTGCTTCTTTTTCTGTGGGAGCAGAGGCCAATCATAATGCTCGACTCAGATGCAGGCTGACCAAGGTCAAGCCATGGAGATGGTGCACTCAAATGGACTCTGAGGTGGGAAGCAAGGAGCGTGAGCAATGCAGGTGGCACCGGTGCAAAGCTTACTGTGCGCCGAGTAGGCCCAGCAGCATCTTTCAGCACTGGCTCTTTCTTTGTGGCAGACGAGGCCAAACGTTTGTGCTCTACTCACATACAGTCCTGCAGAATGGCCGGGATCCGTCCCCAAACATCTGCATTCAAATGGCCTCTGAGGTGGGAAAGCAAGGAGCGACAGCAATGTAGGTGGTACCGGTGCAAAGCTTACTGTGTGCCGAACAGGCCCAGCAGCATCTTTCAGCCCTGGCTCTTTTTTGTGGGAGCAGAAACCAAACGTTCGTGCTCTACTCACATACAGTCCTGCAGAATGGCCGGGATCCGTCCCCAAACATCTGCAATCAAGTGGACTGTGTTTTGAGAATTTTGTGAATGATCAGAGAAGTTTTTCTGGGTTTAGAGAAGTTGTTTTGGGTTTGAAATAGTTTGAAATTGTTTAGAAATAGCCAAAACCATTTTAGAAATTGACCAAAAAAAAGCTTAAAAGGGGTTAGGAATGGGAAAATGGATTAGAAATAGGCAAAAATGGCTTAAACCTGGTAAGATATGGGAAAAAATCGTCTAGAAATGGCCATCAGTAGCTTAGAAACAGCCAAAAAATAGATTCAACTGGGTTAGAAATCGAAAAGATGTATTTAAAAAATGCCAAAATGGCTTAAAATGGGTTAACATTGAGCCTGCCACCTCGCACTGCTGTGATGATTCTCAGAGGTGGTTTCCTGAAGGTCTTTGCAGGGTCCTTGGGGTTGGTAAGATAAGCAAGCATCAGAAACATCCTTTGCTGTATCCTTTACTCTCTCTTAGTGTTTCCTTCATGAACAAACCAGTGGAGAGTCCTGTATTTGTCTGTTTTTCTCTCACCTGGAATCCTGGAACTCTGGAACAGGTGTGCTGGGCTTTTAGAATCCCAGTGTAGCTGTTTACTCTTGATGAGCTGCATAAATGGACAGAAGAGCTTTGGGGCTAAGCATGCATTTAATGGGTCAGGGACAGAAGAGCTCTGGGAATAAGCTTGCTTTTAATGGATCCAGTCCAGAGAGTCAGCTTGGGAATGGGTGTGGTAGTTTATGTGGAGTCAATGTCAGAGTCAGAGTGTCTGGCTTCAGAGTGTCTAGCTACAGAGTGTCTGGCTGTCAGTTTGTGTGTGCTTTTCAATCTGTGTCTTGGTGTAAGTGTGGCCTGAGAATTAGAGGCCGATAAAACTTTTTTTTGGTGTTATGGTTTTTGAGTTTTGATTGTGAGTCTGAACCAGAGAATGGGGGCCCAGAAGTTAAAGGCAGAGAGAGAGAGCCAGAGTCAGAGAGGGAAAAGACCAGGCTGTGGCATATCAGGTTGCTTCTGTTGCAGCTGGTGGCTTGCCCCACCCCTGAGCCAGGGCTTTGAGGGAGGGGTTGTGGGTGGGTCGTTGGGTACGTGAGGCACAGCCATGCGGCAGGGAGCTCTTTCAGTGCTTGGCTTTCATCAGGGTGAGTTTGGCGGTGGTTGTTTTGGGGTTTGTGGGGTTAGAGCTTTGTGGTTTATTTCTGCGGTTTTTTTGGGGTTTTTTTTTGAAATGGTCTTATCTGAATTAAGACCTTCAGGCCATGTCAAGACTCACTAGTGCATACAGTAGTATCTTTGTGTAGGGGGTTGTTTTGTTTGTTTGTTTGTTTGTTTTAGGTGTTGTATTTGGTGGTGGTGCTGAGCTAAAGTTCAAGTGTAGATGAGGCTTGTGGCTCAGAGTCTTCAGGTCAGTTGTCTTTTGGGGCGTGGCTCCAGATGTCCTGTGCAGCTCTGTTGTCTGTGTCCATTTTCACAGACCTGACTGTGTCTGCCCATCTTGCTGATTAATGTGAGAACTGACTAGGTGGCTGCAGCAGCGGCTCCAGGTGAAAAGGCTTGAAGTAGCTGAAGGCAATATTTATATGTGCTTTCCTGATGAACATACAGGGCCAGATATAGCTGGCAGAAATGTGGGAGGCCTGGCCACTGGGCAGCCAGTGTACTGAAGCAGGAGATGAGTATTGCACAGGGCGAGCTGCCTGTTTGAGCCCTGTCTCGACATGCATCTGTTTCCATTTCTTTTTCAGATGTCGCATGCTACCTGGGAGAGCTGAAGCTGCACCCTGAGGAGGGCTGTGAGAAGCTAAGGTGGTTTTGTGCCGCGTTGGGCGAGTGCTGTGTGTGCACTTGGAGGTTCTTGGGAGGGAATGGTGAGCTGTCATGAAGCTAGTGACTCAGAGATAAATGCCAGGATGAAAAGCTGAGATTTGTGGGGCTTAGGTCTGGGGTGTTTTGTCAGAGACAATAGGTAACGGTCCCTGGTGAAATACACCAGGAAAGGAAAGTATTGTTTGTCCTGTTTGGCTCCTCTGCAGAGAGTTCTGGTTTGGAAGCTTTCCGAATGTCCAGGTTTGATTCCTCCCCAGAAAGTTCTGCTTTAGAACTGCCTGGAAAAGTAATGACCCTTGAGAAGTTGTTCTGGGATAGGAGAATTTGTTCTGAGTTTTTAGAACTTGTTCTGTGGTTGGAGAATTTGGTCTTTGATTGGGGGACTTGTTCTGTGTTTCGAGAATTATGTCTATGATTTGGAGAATTTATTCTTTGGTTGGAGGAGTTGTTCTGGGATTGGAGGAGTTGTTCTGGGATTGGAGGAGTTGTTCTGGGATTGGGGACCTTGTTCTGGGTTTGGGGAAGTTGTTCTGGGTTTGGGAAAGTTGTTCTGGCATTGGAGATCTGTTTGATTGGCAGTTGGTGCTGCTGCAGGGTTTTCCGGCCCGGTAATTTTGGGGCTTCTCGGAGTATAGTTCCTGAGGAGTTATAAAGTCAGGCTGGGCTGTTGTCTTGTATTAGTAAAGGAAGTCTGAGTGTTGGTGTGGCAGCTCTTCCAGTGCTATGTCATTTATGGTCTTAAATCCTTGGTAAGTACGTTTAGGTGCCGTGAGTTTTGTCTGTTGGGTGGAACTAGTTAGCTTTGCCGACACAGACAAAAGTAAAAAGAGGTGAGGATGTTTCAAGGCTGTATTGTAATGATATTAATAGAAATGTGGTTTTGTCCGCAGGTCAGTGTGTTGAGACCCTGGAGAACTGAGAGGAGTTCTGTCTGTTTCTGAGTGGTGATACAGAGCACGGAGATTTCAGATAGATGCATGAAAGCGATCTGTGTCAAATAGAAGGCGGTGTGGTGCCATTTGCAAAAGGACGTAGAACGATGTTCGTTACATGAGAAAGCACGCTACCTGTAGAGCATCCTGGGTAAGTAGGAAAGTGTTGTTGGATCTTAAAGGTTGATTTGTAAATTACGAACAATGTCATTTATGTGTGTAAGGGTATATAAGTGAAATGTACGTAGTTAGTAATTTCCAAAGTTCATGTAAGGGAAATGTTAATGGTATTTGCCTTAGAATGCTGCTGGTGGTGTCTTTTTATGGGGAATTTGGTCTTTTTATGGAGACTTTGCTTTATGATTGGAGACTTTGCTTTATGATTGGAGACTTTGCTTTATGATTGGAGACTTTGCTTTATGATTGGAGACTTTGCTTTATGATTGGAGAACTTGTACTGTGATGGGAGAATTTGGTCTTTGGAGAACTACTTCTGCGATTGGAAAATTTTATCTAGATGTGGAGACTTGCCCTGTGATTGGGGAAAGTGGTCTTTGATTGGTGAAATTCTTCTGTGATTGGACAATTTCTTCCTTGAGTGGAGAACTTGTTCTGTGATTGGATCATTTCTTCCTTGAGTGGAGAACATGTTCTGTGATTGGAGAATTTGGTCTATGATGGGAGAATTTGTTCTGTGGTTGGAGAAGTTGTTCTGTGATCGGATAAATTGTTTTGTCATTGGAGAACTTTCTCTGTGATTGAAGCATTTTGTCTATGACTGGAGAACTTATTCTGTGATTGATGCATTTGGTCTATGATTGGAGAATTTGTTCCGTGGCTGGAGAATTTGTTCCGTGGGTGGAGAGTTTGGACTTTGATTGGAGAACTTGTTCCGTGATTGGAGAATTTGTTCTTTGATTATAGAACCTGTTCTGTGATGGGGAGTTTGTTCTGTGATTGGATAATTTGGTCTTTGTCTGGAGAATTTGGTCTTTGTCTGGAGAATTTGGTCTTTGGAGAAGTTCTTCTGTTGATTGGATACTTTGGTCTATGATTGGAGTACTTGTTGTGTGATTGGGGAAATTGGTCTTTGGAGATCTTGTTCTATGATTGGAGAATTTAGTCTTTGGAGAATTTGTTCTGTGATGGGAGAGTTTGGCCTATGATTGGAGAATTTGTTCTTTGAAAAATTTGGTCTTTGATGGGAATACTTGTTCTGTGATCGGAGAAATTGTTCTGTGATTGAAGAATTTGTTCTAAGACAGGAAAATTTGTTCTGTGATTGGAGAATTTGGTCTATGATTGGAGAAATTGTTCTGTGATTTCTAGAATTTGCTGTATGTTTGGAGAACTTGGTGTAAGCTTAGAGAACATGGTCTCTGGTTGGAGAACTGGATCTGTGCTGGGGGACCTGGTTCTGTGCTGGGAGAACTCGGTCTTTGAATTGAGAACTGGGTCTGTGCTGGAGAACTTGGTCTGTGCTGGGGGACTTGGGTCTGTGCATTGAGAACTGGATGTGTGCTGGGGGACCTGGGTCTTTGAATTGAGAACTGGATGTGTGCTAGGGGACCTGGGTCTTTGAATTGAGAACGGGGTCTGTGCTGGGGGACCTGGGTCTTTGAATTGAGACCTGGTTCTGTGCTGGGGGACCTGCACCTTTGAATTGAGACCTGGGTCTGTGCTGGGGGACTTGGGTCTGTGCATTGAGAACTGGATGTGTGCTGGGGGACCTGGGTCTTTGAATTGAGAACTGGATGTGTGCTAGGGGACCTGGGTCTTTGAATTGAGAACGGGGTCTGTGCTGGGGGACGTGGGTCTTTGAATTGAGAACTGGATGTGTGCTAGGGGACCTGGGTCTTTGAATTGAGAACGGGGTCTGTGCTGGGGGACCTGGGTCTTTGAATTGAGACCTGGTTCTGTGCTGGGGGACCTGCACCTTTGAATTGAGACCTGGGTCTGTGCTGGGGGACCTGGGTCTTTGAATTGAGAACTGTGTCTGTGCTGGGGGACCTGGGTCTGTGCTGGGGGAACCAGGTCTGTGCTGCGGGAACTCGGTCTTTGAATTGAGACCTGGGTCTGTTCTGAGGGACCTGGGTTTTGGATTCGAGAACTGGGTCTGTGCTGGGGGACCTGGGTCTGTGCTGGGGGACCTGGGTCTGTGCTGGGGGACCTGGGTCTGTGCTGGGGGACCTGGGTCTGTGCTGGGGGACCTGGGTCTGTGCTGAGGGACCTGGGTCTGTGCTGGGGGACGTGGGTCTGTGCTGGGGGACCTCGGCCTTTCAATTGAGAACTTGGTCTGTGCTGGGGGACCTGGGTCTTTGAATTGAGACCTGGGTCTGTGCTGGGGAACCTGGGTCTTTGAATTGAGACCTGGGTCTGTGCTGGGGAACCTGGGTCTTTGAATTGGGAAATGGGTGTGTGTTGGGGGACCTGGGTCTTTGAATTGAGATCTGGGTCTGTGCTGGGGGACCTGGGTCTGTGCTGGGGGACCTGGGTCTTTGAATTGGGACCTGGGTCAGTGCTGGGGGGCCTGGGTCAGTGCTGGGGGGCCTGGGTCAGTGCTGGGGGACCTGGGTCTTTGAATGGAGACCTGGGTCTGTGCTGGGGGACCTGGGTCCTTGAATTGAGACTTGGGTCTGTGCTGGGGGACGTGGGTCTGTGCTGGGGGACCTGGGTCTTTGAATTGAGACGTGGGTCTGTGCTGGGGGATCTGGGCCTTTGAATTGAGAACTGCGTCTGTGCTGGGGAACCTGGGTCTTTGAATTGGGAAATGGGTGTGTGTTGGGGGACCTGGGTCTTTGAATTGAGATCTGGGTCTGTGCTGGGGGACCTGGGTCTGTGCTGGGGGACCTGGGTCTTTGAATTGGGACCTGGGTCAGTGCTGGGGGGCCTGGGTCAGTGCTGGGGGGCCTGGGTCAGTGCTGGGGGACCTGGGTCTTTGAATGGAGACCTGGGTCTGTGCTGGGGGACCTGGGTCCTTGAATTGAGACTTGGGTCTGTGCTGGGGGACGTGGGTCTGTGCTGGGGGACGTGGGTCTGTGCTGGGGGACGTGGGTCTTTGAACTGAGACCTGCGTCTTTGAATTGAGACCTGGGTCTTTGAATTGAGACCTGGGTCTGTGCTGGGGGACCTGGGTCTGTGCTGGGAGACCTGGGCCTTTCAATTGAGACCTTGGTCTGTGCTGGGGGACCTGGGTCTTTGAATTGAGACCTGGTTCTTTGAATTGAGACCTGGGTCTCTGCTGGGGGACCTGGGTCTGTGCTGGGAGACCTGGGCCTTTCAATTGAGATCTTGGTCTGTGCTGGGGGATTTGGGTCTGTGCTGGGTGATTTGGGTCTGTGCTTGGGGACCTGGGTCTTTGAATTGAGACCTGGGTCTGTGCTGGGGGACTTGGGCCTTTGAATTGAGACCTGGGTCTGTGCTGGGGGACCTGGGTCTGTGCTGGGGGACCTGGGTCTGTGCTGGGGGACCTGGGTCTTTGAATTGAGACGTGGGTCTGTGCTGGGGGACCTGGGTCTTTGAATTGAGACCTGGGTCTGTGCTGCAGGACCTGGGTCTTTGAATTGAGACGTGGGTCTGTGCTGGGGGAGCTGGGTCTGTGCTGGGGGACCTGGGTGTGTGCTGGGGGACCTGGGCCTTTGAATTGAGAACTGCGTCTGTGCTGGGGGACCTGGGTCTTTGAATTGAGACCTGGGTCTGTGCTGGGGGACCTGGGTGTGTGCTGGGGGACCTGGGTCTTTGAATTGAGAACTGGGTCTGTGCTGGGGGACCTGGATCTGTGCTGGGGGACCTGGGTGTGTGCTGGGGGACCTGGGTCTTTGAATTGAGACCTGGGTCTGTGCTGGGGGACCTGGGTCTTTGAATTGAGACCTGGGTCTGTGCTGCAGGACCTGGGTCTTTGAATTGAGACGTGGGTCTGTGCTGGGGGAGCTGGGTCTGTGCTGGGGGACCTGGGTGTGTGCTGGGGGACCTGGGTGTGTGCTGGGGGACCTGGGCCTTTGAATTGAGAACTGTGTCTGTGCTGGGGGACCTGGGTCTTTGAATTGAGACCTGGGTGTGTGCTGGGGGACCTGGGTCTTTGAATTGAGACCTGGGTCTGTGCTTCAGGACCTGGGTCTTTGAATTGAGACCTGGGTGTGTGCTGGGGGACCTGGGTCTTTGAATTGAGACGTGGGTCTGTGCTGGGGGATCTGGGCCTTTGAATTGAGAACTGCGTCTGTGCTGGGGGACTTGGGTCTTTGAATTGAGACCTGGGTCTGTGCTGGGGGACCTGGGTGTGTGCTGGGGGACCTGGGTCTTTGAATTGAGAACTGGGTCTGTGCTGAGGGACCTGGTTCTTTGAATTGAGACCTGGGTCTGTGCTGGGGGACGTGGGTCTGTGCTGGGGGACGTGGGTCTGTGCTGGGGGAACCGGGTCTGTGCTGGGGGAACCGGGTCTGTGCTGGGGGACCTGGGTCTTTGAATTGAGAACTTGGTCTGTGCGGGGGGAGCTTGGTCTGTGTTTGGCAAACTCTGTCTGGGTTTGGTGAACTCGGTCTGGGTTTGTCAAACTCGGTCCGATAGAAGGAGAAGAAGTGCCGGCAAAACATAGGGTTAAAACACTCTTAATTTAACTTAGGTCTGAGAGAATAAGGTTTGTGTTGGAAGTCTGTGGTGTGATAAGAGAATTCAGCAGTGTTACTAACAACAGTGAATTATTTCTTTCCATCCTTATAATGAGTGAATTCTTTCCCCCATCCTTCTTATTTATCAGTTAGTTTGGAGACCGTGGCTCCCAAACATCTGCTAGCTTGGGATACTCCTTGTCTGCCCATCTTGTCCTGACCAAGGTCACACTGCTCTAAATCTTTGCCAGCCCTCAGAAACTTGCAGATACGGCTGGTTTAAGCTAATTGTGATTACTGGGGCATCCAACTGTGCCAGAGGTGGAAAGTGCACCCTGAGGAAGACTGCTTACTTCATCTTGAAGACCCCTGCCCACGACCATCGGAGGGCAGTGCGCAAGCGCCAAAAGGGAGGAGACTTCTGATAATGAGAGCCTAAACTAATCGTAATATCCCTTCCGCTCTCTCGGGAGCCTAATGAATATGCATGTTTGAGTGTGATAAATATCCGCTTTCTTAACCCCTCAGTGTGCAAGTTAGGAGAAGTGATCCCCCTTGCACCTGGCGCTGTAATGAACATACCGGCTTTATAACTCCCTTTGAGTAGTAGAGTCTGATTCCATGCTTCAGTTCTGTGACTGAAGAATTTGGGCTTGGATAGGAGAACTTAATTCCTGATAGGGGAATTGGGCCTTGGATAGGGGAATTGGGCCTTGGATAGGGGAATTGGGCCTTGGATAGGGGAATTGGTTCTTGGAAAGGAGAACTTAATTCCTGATTTGGAAATTTGATCTGGGAGTGGAGAATTTGGTCTGGGAGTGGAGAATTTGGTCTCGGAGTGGTCCAGTCATACTGCTCGAATCAGATGCAAGCTGGCCAAGGTCAAGCTATGGAGATGTTGCACTCAAATGGACTCTGAGGTGGGAAGCAAGGAGCGAGAGCAATGCAGGTGGCACCGATGCAAAGCTTACTGTGCGCCGAACAGGCCCAGCAGCATCTTTCAGCCCTGGCTCTTTTTCTATGGGAGCAGAGGCCAAACATTCGTGCTCTACTCACATAAAGTCCTGCAGAATGGCCGGGATCCGTCCGCAAAGGTCTGCATTCAAATGGACTCTGAAGTGGGAAAGCAAGGAGCGAGAGCAATGCAGGTGGCACCGTTGCAAAGCTTGCCCTCCATAGAAGAGGTCCAGCAGCATCTTTCAGTCCTGCTTCTTTTTCTGTGGGAGCAGAGTCCAGTCATACTGCTCGACTCAGATGCTGGCTGGCCAAGTTCAAGCCATGGAGATGTTGCACTCAAATGGACTCTGAGGTGGGAAGCAAGGAGTGAGAGCAATGCAGGTGGCACCGGTGCAAAGCTTACTGTGTGCCAAACATGCCCAGCAGCATCTTTCAGCCGTGGCTGTATTTTTGTGGGAGCAGAGGCCAAACATTCGTGATCTACTCACAAACAGTCCTGCGGAATGGCTGGGATCCATCCCCAAAGGTCTGCATTCAAATGGACTCTGAGGTGGGAAAGCAAGGAGCAAGAGCAATGTAGGTGGCACCGGTGCAAAGCTTGCACTCCATAGAAGAGGTCCAGAAGCCTCTTTCAGTCCTGCTTCTTTTTCTGTGGGAGCAGTGCCGAATCATACCTGCTCGACTCAGGTGCAGGCTGGCCAATGTCAAGCCATGGAGATGTTGCACTCCAGTGGACTCTGAGGTGGGAAGCAAGGATCGAGAGCAATGCAGGTGGCACCGTTGCAAAGCTTACTGTGCGCCGAACAGGCCCAGCAGCATCTTTCAGCCGTGGCTCTTTTTTTGTATGAGCAGAGGCCAAACGTTTGTGCTCTACTCAGATACAGTCCTGCAGAATGGCCAGGATCCGTCCCCTAACGTCTGCATTCAAATGGACTCTGAGGTGGGAAAGCAAGGTGCAACAGCAATGTAGGTGGCACCGTATCAAAGCTTCCACTCCATAGAAGAGGTCCAGCAGCATCTTTCAGTCCTGCTTCTTTTTCTGTGGTACCAGAGGCCAATCATACGTGCTCGAGTCAGATGCAGGCTGGCCAAGGTCAAGCCATGGAGATGTCGCACTCAAATGGACTCTGAGGTGGGAAGCAAGGAGCGTGAGTAATGCAGGTGGCACCGTTGCAAAGCTTCCACTCCATAAAAGTGGTCCAGCAGCATCTTTCAGTCCTGCTTCTTTTTCTGTGGGAGCAGCGGCCAATCATACTGCCCGACTCTGATGCAGGCTGGCCAAGGTCAAGGTATGGAGATGTCGCACTCAAATGGACTCTGAGGTGGGAAAGCAAGGAGCGAGAGCAATGCAGGTGGCACCGTTGGAAAGCTTACTGTGCGCCGAACATGCCCAGCAGCATCTCTCAGCCGTGGCTCGCTCTTTGTGGTAGCAGAGGCCAAACGTTTGTGCTCTACTCAGATGCTGTCCTGCAGAATGGCCAGGATCGGTCCTCAAACGTCTGCATTCAAATGGCCTCTGAGGTGGGAAAGCAAGGAGCGAGAGCAATGCAGGTGGCACCGGTGCAAAGCTTGCACTCCATAGAAGAGATCCAGCAGCATCTTTCAGCCCTGCTTCTTTTTCTGTGGGAGCAGAGGCCGATCATACTGCCCGACTCTGATGCAGGCTGGCCAAGGGCAAGCCGTGGAGATGTTGCACTCAAATGGACTCTGGGGTAGGAAGCAAGTAGCGAGAGCAATGCAGGTGGCACCGTTGCAAAGCTTACTGTGCGCCGAACAGGCCCAGCAGCATCTTTCAGCCCTGGCTCTTTCTTTGTGGGAGCAGAGGCCAAAGTTTGTGCTCTACTCAGATACAGTCGTGCAGAATGGCCGGGATCCGTCCCCAAAGGTCTGCATTCAAATGGCCTCTGAGGTGGGAAAGCAAGGAGTGAGAGCAATGCAGGTGGCACCAGTGCAAAGCTTACTGTGCGCCGAACATGCCCAGCAGCATCTTTCAGCCGTGGCTCTTTCTTTGTGGGAACAGAGGCCAAACGTTTGTGCTCTACTCAGATACAGTCGTGCAGAATGGCCGGGATCCATCCCCAAAGGTCTGCATTCAAATGGACTCTGAGGTGGGAAAGCAAGGAGCGAGAGCAATGCAGGTGGCACCGTTGGAAAGCTTTGAAACCTTAGAAGAGGTCCAGCAGCACCTTTCAGTCCTGCTTCTTCTTCTGTGGGAGCAGAGGCCAATCATACTGCCCGAATCAGATGCAGGATGGCCAAGGGCAAGCCATTTAGATGTTGTGCTCAGATGGACTCTGGGGTAGGAAGCAAGGAGCGAGAGCAATGCAGGTGGCACCGTTGGAAAGCTTACTGTGCGCTGAACATGCCCAGCAGCATCGTTCAGCCCTGGCTCTTTCTTTGTGGTAGCAGAGGCCAAACGTTTGTGCCCTACTCAGATACAGTCGTGTAGAATGGCCGGGATCCGTCCCCAAAGGTCTGCATTCAAATGGACTCTGCGGTGGGAAAGCAAGGAGCGACAGCAGTTCAGGTGGCACCGTTGCAAAGCTTGCACTCCACAAAAGAGGTCCAGCAGGATCTTTCTGTCCTGCTTCTTTTTCTGTGGGAGCAGTGGCCAAATATTTGTGCTCTACTCACATGCAGTCCTGCAGAATGGCCGGGATCCGTCCCCAAAGGTCTGCATTCAAATGGACTCTGAGGTGGGAAAGCAAGGAGCAACAGCTATGCAGGTGGTACCGGTGCAAAGCTTGCAAACCTTAGAAGAGCTCCAGCAGCATCTTTTAGTCCTGCTTCTTTTTTTCTGGGAGCAGCGGCCAGTCATACTGCTGGACTCAGATGGAGGCTGGCCAAGGTGAAGCCATGAAGATATTGTATTCAAATGGACTCTGAGGTGGGAAAGCAAGGAGCGAGAGCAATGTCGGTAGCACCGATGCAAAGCTTACTGTGCGACGAACAGGACCAGCAGCACCTTTCAGCCCTGGCTCTTTTTCTGTGGGAGCAGAGGCCTGTCATACTGCTCAACTCTGATGCAGGCTGGACAAGGTCAAGCCATGGAGATGTTGCACTCAAATGGACTCTGAGGTGGGAAGCAAGGAGCAAGAGCAATGCAGGTGGCACCGGTGCAAAGCTTACTGTGCGCCGAACATGCCCAGCAGCATCTTTCAGCCCTGGCTCTTTTTTTGTGAGAGCAGAGGCCAAACGTTTGTGCTCTACTCAGATGCTGTCCTGCAGAATGGCCGGGATCTGTCCCCAAACGTCTGTATTCAAATGGACTCTGAAGTGGGAAAGCAAGGATCCACTGCAATGCAGGTGGCACCGCTGCAGTGCTTGCTCTCCATAGAAGAGGTCCAGCAGCATCTTTCAGTCCTGCTTCTTTTTCTGTGGGAGCAGAGGCCAATCATACTGCCCGGCTGATGTGCAGGCTGGCCACGGTCAAGCCATGGAGATGCTGCACTGAAATGGACACTGAGGTGGGAAGCAAGGAGTGAGAGCAATGCAGGTGGCACCGGTGCAAATCTTACTGTGCGCCGAACAGGCCCAGCAGCATCTTTCAGCCCTGGCTCTTTTTTTGTGGGAGCAGAGGCCAAACATTTGTGCTCTACTCAGATACAGTCCTGCAGAATGGCCGGGATCAGTCCTCAAACGTCTGCATTCAAATGGCCTCTGAGGTGGGAAAGCAAGGAGTGAGAGCAATGCAGGTGGCACCATTGCAAAGCTTGCACTCCATAGAAGAGGTCCAGCAGCATCTTTCAGCCCTGCTTCTTTTTCTGTGGGAGCAGAGGCCAATCATACTGCCCGACTCAGGTGCAGGCTGGCCAAGGGCAAGCCATGGAGATGTCGCACTCAAATGGACTCTGGGGTAGGAAGCAAGTAGTGAGAGCAATGCAGGTGGCACTGTTGCAAAGCTTACTGTGCGCCGAACAGGCCCAGCAGCATCTTTCAGCCCTGGCTCGTTCTTTGTGGGAGCAGAGCCCAAACGTTTGTGCTCTACTCAGATACAGTCCTGCAGAATGGCCGGGATCCGTCCCCAAAGGTCTGCATTCAAATGGACTCTGAGGTGGGAAAGCAAGGTGCGACAGCAATGTAGGTGGCACCATTGCAAAGCTTGCACTCCATAGAAGAGGTCCAGCAGCATCTTTCAGTCCTGCTTCTTTTTCTGTGGTACCAGAGGCCAATCATACGTGCTCGAGTCAGATGCAGGCTGGCCAAGGTCAAGCCATGGAGATGTCGCACTCAAATGGACTCTGAGGTGGGAAGCAAGGAGCGTGAGTAATGCAGGTGGCACCGTTGCAAAGCTTCCACTCCATAAAAGTGGTCCAGCAGCATCTTTCAGTCCTGCTTCTTTTTCTGTGGGAGCAGCGGCCAATCATACTGCCCGACTCTGATGCAGGCTGGCCAAGGTCAAGGTATGGAGATGTCGCACTCAAATGGACTCTGAGGTGGGAAAGCAAGGAGCGAGAGCAATGCAGGTGGCACCGTTGGAAAGCTTACTGTGCGCCGAACATGTCCAGCAGCATCTCTCAGCCGTGGCTCGCTCTTTGTGGTAGCAGAGGCCAAACGTTTGTGCTCTACTCAGATGCTGTCCTGCAGAATGGCCAGGATCGGTCCTCAAACGTCTGCATTCAAATGGCCTCTGAGGTGGGAAAGCAAGGAGCGAGAGCAATGCAGGTGGCACCGGTGCAAAGCTTGCACTCCATAGAAGAGATCCAGCAGCATCTTTCAGCCCTGCTTCTTTTTCTGTGGGAGCAGAGGCCGATCATACTGCCCGACTCTGATGCAGGCTGGCCAAGGGCAAGCCGTGGAGATGTTGCACTCAAATGGACTCTGGGGTAGGAAGCAAGGAGCGAGAGCAATGCAGGTGGCACCATTGCAAAGCTTACTGTGCGATGAACATGCCCAGCAGCATCGTTCAGCCCTGGCTCATTCTTTGTGGGAGTAGAGCCCAAACGTTTGTGCTCTACTCACATACGGTCGTGCAGAATGGCCGGGATCCATCCCCCAAATGTCTGCATTCAAATGGACTCTGAGGTGGGAAAGCAAGGAGCGAGAGCAATGCAGGTGGCACCTGTGGAAAGGCTGCACTCCATAGAAGAGGTCCAGCAGCATCTTTCAGTCCTGCTTCTTTTTCTGTGGGAGCAGAGACCTATCATACTGCTGGACTCAGATGCAGGCTGGCTAAGGTCAAGCTATGGAGATGTCGCACTCAAATGGACTCTGAGGTGGGAAGCAAGGATCGTGAGCTATGCAGGTGGCACTGGTGCAAAGCTTACTGTGCGCCGAACCGGCCTATCAGCATCTTTGAGCCGTGGCTCTTTTTTTGTATGAGCAGAGGCCAAACGTTTGTGCTCTACTCAGATACAGTCCTGCAGAATGGCTGGGATCCTTCCCCAAAGGTCTGCATTCAAATGGACTCTGAGGTGGGAAAGCAAGGTGCGACAGCAATGTAGGTGGCACCATTGCAAAGCTTGCACTCCATAGAAGAGGTATAGCAGCATCTTTCTGTCCTGCTTCTTTTTCTGTGGGAGCAGGGGCCAATCATACCTGCTCGACTCAGATGCAGACTGGCCTAGGTCAAGCCATGGAGATGTTGCACTCAAATGGACTCTGAGGTGGGAAGCAAGGAGTGAGAGCAATGCAGGTGGCACCGGTGCAAAGCTTGCAAACCTTAGAAGAGGTCCAGCAGCATCTTTCAGTCCTGCTTCTTTTTCTGTGGGAGTAGAGGCCTATCATACTGCTCGACTCAGATGCAGGCTGGCTAAGGTCAAGCCATGGAGATGTTGCACCCAGTTGCCTCTGAGGTGGGAAGCAAGGAGCAAGAGCAATGCAGGTGGCACTGGTGGAAAGCTTACTGTGCGCCGAACATGCCCAGCAGCATCTTTCAGCCGTGGCTCTTTTTTTGTGAGAGTAGAGGCCAAACGTTTGTGCTCTACTCACATACAGTCCTGCAGAATGGCCGGGATCCGTCCCCCAACGTCTGCATTCAAATGGACTCTGGGGTAGGAAGCAAGGAGCAAGTGCAATGTAGGTGGCACCGTATCAAAGCTTCCACTCCATAGAAGAGGTCCAGCAGCATCTTTCAGTCCTGCTTCTTTTTCTGTGGGAGCAGAGACCAATCATACTGCTTGACTCTGATGCAGGCTGGGCAATGTCTAGGTATGGAGATGTCGCACACAAATGGAGTCTGAGGTGGGAAAGCAAGGAGTGAGATCAATGCAGGTGGTACCGTTGCAAAGCTTCCACTCCATAGAAGAGGTCCAGGAGTATCTTTCAGTCCTGCTTCTTTTTCTGTGGGAGCAGAGGCCAATCATACTGCTCGACTGTGATGCAGGCTGGGCAATGTATAGGTATGGAGATGTCGCACACAAATGGAGTCTGAGGTGGGAAAGCAAGGAGTGAGATCAATGCAGGTGGTACCGTTGCAAAGCTTCCACTCCATAGAAGAGGTCCAGGAGTATCTTTCAGTCCTGCTTCTTTTTCTGTGGGAGCAGAGGCCAATCATACTGCTCGACTGTGATGCAGGCTGGGCAATGTATAGGTATGGAGATGTCGCACACAAATGGAGTCTGAGGTAGGAAAGCAAGGAGTGAGATCAATGCAGGTGGTACCGTTGCAAAGCTTCCACTCCATAGAAGAGGTCCAGGAGTATCTTTCAGTCCTGCTTCTTTTTCTGTGGGAGCAGAGGCCAATCATACTGCTCGACTCAGATGCAGGCTCGCCAGGGTGAAGCCATGGAGATATCGCACTCAAATGGACTCTGAGGTGGGAAAGCAAAGAGCGACAGCAATGCAGGTGGCAGCGATGCAAAGGTTGCACTCCATAGAAGAGGTCCAGCAGCCTCTTTCAGTCCTGCTTCTTTTTCTGTGGGAGCAGAGGCCTATCATACTGCTCGACTCATATACAGGCTGGCTAAGGTCAAGCCATGGAGATGTTGCACTCAAATGGACTCTGAGGTGGGAAGCAAGGAGCGAGAGCAATGCAGGTGGCACCGTTGCAAAGCTTACTGTGCTCCGAACATGCCCAGCAGCATCTTTCAGCCCTTGCTCTTTTTTTGTGGATATCAGAGGCCAAACATTTGTGCTCTACTCACATACAGTCCTGCAGAATGGCCGGGATCCGTCCTCAAAGGTCTGCATTCAAATGGACTCTGAGGTGGGAAAGCAAGGAGGGAGACCAATGCAGGTGGCACCGTTGCAAATCTTGCACTCTATAGAAGAGGTCCAGCAGCATCTTTCAGTCCTGCTTCTTTTTTTGTGGGAGCAGAGGCCTATCATACTGCTCGACTCAGATGCAGGCTGGAAGGTCAAGCCATGGAGATGTTGCACTCAAATGGACTCTGAGGTGGGAAGCAAGGAGCGAGAGTAATGCAGGTGGCACCGGTGCAAAGCTTACTGTGCGCCGAACATGCCCAGCAGCATCTTTCAGCCCTTGCTCTTTTTTTGTGGATATCAGAGGCCAAACATCCGTGCTCTACTCACATACAGTCCTGCAGAATGGCCGGGATCAGTCCTCAAACGTCTGCATTCAAATGGACTCTGGGGTGGGAAAGCAAGGAGCGAGAGCAATGTAGGTGGCACCGTTGCAAAGTTTGCACTCCATAGAAGAGGTCCAGCAGCATCTTTCAGCCCTGCTTCTTTTTCTGTGGGAGCAGAGGTCAAATATTCGTGCTCTACTCACATACAGTCCTGCAGAATGGCCGGGATCCATCCCCAAAGGTCTGCATTCAAATGGACTCTGAGGTGGGAAAGCAAGGAGCGAGAGCTATGCAGGTGGCACCGGTGCATACCTTGCACTCCATAGAAGAGGTCCAGCAGCATCTTTCAGTCCTGCTTCTTTTTTTGTGGGAGCGGAGGCCTGTCATGCTGCTCAACTCTGATGCAGGCTGGCTAAGGTCAAGCCATGGAGATGTTGCACTCAAATGGACTCTGAGGTGGGAAGCAAGGAGCGAGAGCAATGCAGGTGGCACCGGTGCAAAGCTTACTGTGCGCCGAACATGCCCAGCAGCATCTTTCAGCCGTGGCTCTTTCTTTGTGGTAGCAGAGGCCAAACATTTGTGCTCTACTCACATACAGTCCTGCAGAATGGCCGGGATCCGTCCCCCAACGTCTGCATTCAAATGGACTCTGGGGTAGGAAGCAAGGAGCGAGAGCAATGCAGGTGGCACCGGTGCAAAGCTTGCACTCCGTAGAAGAGGTCCAGAAGCCTCTTTCAGTCCTGCTTCTTTCTTTGTAGGAGCAGAGGCCAATCATAACTGCTCGACTCAGGTGCAGGCTGGCCAAATTCAAGCCATGGAGATGTTGCACTCAAATGGACTCTGAGGTGGGAAGCAAGGAGCGAGAGCAATGCAGGTGGCACCGTTGCAAAGCTTACTGTGCGCCGAACATGCCCAGCAGCATCTTTCAGACCTGCTCTTTTTTTGTGGGAGCAGAGGCCAAACATTCGTGCTCTACTCACATACAGTCCTGCAGAATGGCCGGGATCTTTCCTCAAACATCTGCATTCAAATGGACTGAGGTGGGAAAGCAAGGAGCAACAGCAATGTTGGTGGCACCAGTGCAAAGCTTGCACTCCATAGAAGAGGTCCAGCAGCATCTTTCAGTCCTGCTTCTTTTTCTGTGGGGGCAGGGGCCTATCATACTGCTCGACTCTGATGCAGGCTGGCCAAGGTGAAGGTATGGAGATGTCGCACTCAAATGGAGTCTGAGGTGGGAAAGCAAGGAGCGAGAGCAATGCAGGTGGCACCGGTGCAAAGCTTACTGTGTGGCAAACAGGCAAATCAGCATTTTTCAGCCCTGGCTCTTTTTTTGTGGGAGCGGAGGCCAAACGTTTGTGCTGTACTCAGATACAGTCCTGCAGAATGGCCGGGATCCATCCCCCAAGGTCTGCATTCAAATGGACTCTGGGGTGGGAAAGCAAGGAGGAACAGCAATGCAGGTGGCACCGTTGCAAAGCTTGCACTCCACAAAAGAGGTCCAGCAGCCTCTTTCAGTCCTGCTTCTTTTTCTGTGGGAGCAGAGGCCAATCATACTGCTCGACTCAGATGCAGGCTGGCCAAGGAGGTGTTGCAAGCCATGGAGATGTTGCACTCAAATGGACTCTGAGGTGGGAAGCAAGGAGCGAGAGCAATGCGGGTTGCACCGATGCAAAGCTTACTGTGCGCCGAACAGGCCCACAGCATCTTTCAGCCCTGGCTCTTTTTTTGTGGGAGCAGTGGCCGATCATACTGCCCGACTATGATGCAGGCTGGCCAAGTTCAAGCAATGGAGATGGTGCACTCAAATGGACTCTGAGGTGGAAAGCAAGGTTTAGGGTTATGGGTTAGGCTTTAGGGGTTAGGGGTAGGGTGAGGGTTAGGGTTAGGTGTTTGGGGTTAGGGGTTAGGGTCACGGTCAGGGTTAGGGGAAGGGGGTATTGTTAGGGTTAGGGGTTAGGGTTAAGGTTTGGGTTAGGGTTAGGTGTTAGGGGGTTAGGGTTATGGGGTTAGTGTTAGGGGGTTATGGTTAAGGGGTTATGGTTTAGGGTTAGGCAGTTAGGGTGTTAGGGTTAGGGGTTAATGTTTAGGGTTGGGGGTTAGGGGTAGGGGTAGTGGTTATGGTTAGGAGTTAATGTTGGGGTTAGAGTTAGGGTTAGGGGTGTAGGGTTAGACTCTGGCCACAGAGTCTGAGTCGGAAAGTATCAGCTCCGTAGTTTGAGACCCAGAGTCTATGGAATCAATTCATCCACAGACTCTCAGCCACAGACTCTCAGCAGCGGCCTCAGTCACAGAGACTGAGTCTGAAAGTATCACCTCCAAAGTTTGAGGCCCAGTGCCTAAGGCACTGTTTCAGCCACAGACTCTCAGCCGCTGACTCTCAGCCACAGTCTATCTGCTCTGAAGTCTGAGGCCCGGAGCCTCAGCCACCATGTCAGCCACAGACTCTTTATTACAGAGTCTCGGTCACAGAGTCTTAGATTCCAAGTCTGAGATGCAGAGTATGACCCACAGAGTTTCACGCACAGTCTCAGCCCCAGAGCCTGAGCCCTGGAGTCTCAGCCCCAGAGTCTCAGCTGCAGAGTATCAGCTCCAGAGTCTCAGCTGCTGAATCTTAGCCATGGTCTCAGCTCAGAGTATGGGCCCTGGAGTCTTGGCCACAGAGTCTGACCTAGAGACAGAGTCTCAGCTGCAGTCTCTGCCCCAAAATCTGAATCCCAGAGTCTTAGCCACAGCCTCAGCTACAGACTCAGCCTTGAAGTCCGAATCCCAGAGTTGTAGTCCCAAAGTCTCATTCCCGAAGTTTGAATTCCATAGTCTTAGTCATAGAGTCTCAGCAACATTCTTAGCCACAGAGTCTGAGAGTATCAGTTCCAAAGTCTCAGGCCCAGAGTGTCAGTCACTGTCTCAGCCACAGAGTTTCAGACACAGTCTCAGCTGGAGTCTTAGCCATAGAGTGTGAGTCCCAGATTGTCAGCCCTAGTCTGAGCCCTAGAGTCTCAGTCCCTGGGTCTCAGCTTCAAAGTCTGAATCTCTGAGTCTCACCCACCTGACCCAGACAAAGACAAGCAGAAAAATTAAGCCACAGAGGACTCACGGAGCAGAGTGAGCAGATATGGAACAGCCAAGACACTTTCTGAGCAGCCAGGGAGCAGCTTTGGGGCAGATAGGGAGCAGCCACAGAGCCAGATCCAGGTAAAACAAAAACCCAGCTGTGGCTTATCAGGGTGCTTTTATCCCAGCTGGTGATGTACCCCTGCCCTGCCCCAATCCTTTGAGGGAGGGGTTGTGGGTGGGGCCTGTGATATATGAGGCACAGCCTCTGGCCAGGGAGCTCATTTGGGGTTCAGCTCTCCTCAAGGTAAGTTTTTTGGTGTTAGCTCATGTTTTGTGGCCTTAGAGCTTTGGGGTTTATTTGAGGTGTGGTTTTTGGTGTGTTTTTTCTTTTTTAATTAGAAAATTTGGTCTATGTGTGTGGGGTTTGGTCTTTGAATTGGGGGTTTGGTCTTTGAATTGAGGGATTTGTCTATGAATTGGGGGTTTGGTCTTTGAATTGGGGGTTTGGTCTGTGCCTTTGGGGATTTGGTCTGTGCTGGGGGGGTTTGGTCTATGAATTGGGGCTTTGATCTGTGCTTGGGGGGGGTTTGATCTGTGCTTGGGGGGGGTTTGGTCTGTGCTTGGGGGGGGTTTGGTCTGTGCTTGGGGGGGGTTTGGTCTGTGCTTGGGGGGGTCTGGTCTGTGCTTGAGGGGGGGTTGGTCTGTGCTTGGGGGGGGTTTGGTCTGTGCTTGGGGAGGGTTTGGTCTGTGCTTGGGGGGGTCTGGTCTGTGCTTGAGGGGGGGTTGGTCTGTGCTTGGGGGGGGTTTGGTCTGTGCTTGGGGAGGGTTTGGTCTGTGCTTGGGGGGGGTTTGGTCTGTGCTTGGGGGGGTTTCGTCTTTGGGGATTTGGTCTGTGCTGGGGGGGGGTTTGGTCTGTGCTGGGGGGGGTTTGGTCTGTGCTTGGGGGGGGTTTGGTCTGTGCTTGGGGGGGTTTGGTCTGTGCTTGAGGGGGGTTGGTCTGTGCTTGGGGGGGGCTTGGTCTGTGCTTGGGGGGGTTGGTCTTTGAATTGCGTGGCTTGGTCTGTGCTTGGGGGGGGCTTGGTCTGTGCTTGGGGGGGTTGGTCTGTGCTTGGGGGGGCTTGGTCTGTGCTTGGGGGGGTTGGTCTGTGCTTGGGGGGGCTTGGTCTGTGCTTGGCGAGTTTGGTCTTTGAATTGCGGGGCTTGGTCTGTGCTTGGGGGGGGCTTGGTCTGTGCTTGGGGGGGCTTGGTCTGTGCTTGGGGGGGCTTGGTCTGTGCTGGGGGGGTTTGGTCAGTGCTTGGGTTTGGTCTTTGAATTGGGGATTTGGTCTGTGCTTGGGGGGGGTTGGTCTGTGCTTGGGGGGGGTTGGTCTGTGCTTGGGGGGGGTTGGTCTGTGCTTGGGGGGGGTTGGTCTGTGCTTGGGGGGGGTTGGTCTGTGCTTGGGGGGGGGTTGGTCTGTGCTTGGGGGGGTTGGTCTGTGCTTGGGGGGGTTGGTCTTTGAATTGGGGTTTGGTCTGTGCTTGGGGGGGTTGGTCTTTGAATTGGGGTTTGGTCTGTGCTTGGGGGGGTTGGTCTTTGAATTGGGGTTTGGTCTGTGCTTGGGGGGGTTGGTCTTTGAATTGGGGATTTGGTCTGTGCTTGGGGGGGGTTGGTCTGTGCTTGGGGGGGTTGGTCTGTGCTTGGGGGGGGTTGGTCTGTGCTTGGGGGGGTTGGTCTGTGCTTGGTGGGGGGGTTGGTCTGTGCTTGGGGGGGTTGGTCTGTGCTTGGGGGGGGGTTGGTCTGTGCTTGGGGGGGGTTGGTCTGTGCTTGGGGGGGGTTGGTCTGTGCTTGGGGGGGTTGGTCTGTGCTTGGGGGGGTTGGTCTGTGCTTGGGGGGGTTGGTCTGTGCTTGGGGGGGTTGGTCTGTGCTTGGGGGGGTTGGTCTGTGCTTGGGGGGGGTTGGTCTGTGCTTGGGGGGGTTGGTCTGTGCTTGGGGGGGGTTGGTCTGTGCTTGGGGGGGGTTGGTCTGTGCTTGGGGGGGGTTGGTCTGTGCTTGGGGGGGTTGGTCTGTGCTTGGGGGGGGTTGGTCTGTGCTTGGGGGGGTTGGTCTGTGCTTGGGGGGGGTTGGTCTGTGCTTGGGGGGGGTTGGTCTGTGCTTGGGGGGGGTTGGTCTGTGCTTGGGGGGGGTTGGTCTGTGCTTGGGGGGGTTGGTCTGTGCTTGGGGGGGTTGGTCTGTGCTTGGGGGGGGTTGGTCTGTGCTTGGGGGGGGTTGGTCTGTGCTTGGGGGGGGTTGGTCTGTGCTTGGGGGGGGTTGGTCTGTGCTTGGGGGGGGTTGGTCTGTGCTTGGGGGGGTTGGTCTGTGCTTGGGGGGGGTTGGTCTGTGCTTGGGGGGGTTGGTCTGTGCTTGGGGGGGTTGGTCTGTGCTTGGGGGGGGTTGGTCTGTGCTTGGGGGGTTGGTCTGTGCTTGGGGGGGGTTGGTCTGTGCTTGGGGGGGGTTGGTCTGTGCTTGGGGGGGGTTGGTCTGTGCTTGGGGGGGTTGGTCTGTGCTTGGGGGGGGTTGGTCTGTGCTTGGGGGGGTTGGTCTGTGCTTGGGGGGGTTGGTCTGTGCTTGGGGGGGGTTGGTCTGTGCTTGGGGGGTTGGTCTGTGCTTGGGGGGGGTTGGTCTGTGCTTGGGGGGGGTTGGTCTGTGCTTGGGGGGGGTTGGTCTGTGCTTGGGGGGGTTGGTCTGTGCTTGGGGGGGGTTGGTCTGTGCTTGGGGGGGTTGGTCTGTGCTTGGGGGGGGTTGGTCTGTGCTTGGGGGGTTGGTCTGTGCTTGGGGGGGGGTTGGTCTGTGCTTGGGGGGTTGGTCTGTGCTTGGGGGGTTGGTCTGTGCTTGGGGGGGGGTTGGTCTGTGCTTGGGGGGGGGTTGGTCTGTGCTTGGGGGGGGTTGGTCTGTGCTTGGGGGGGGTTGGTCTGTGCTTGGGGGGGGTTGGTCTGTGCTTGGGGGGGTTGGTCTGTGCTTGGGGGGGGTTGGTCTGTGCTTGGGGGGGGTTGGTCTGTGCTTGGGGGGGTTGGTCTGTGCTTGGGGGGGTTGGTCTGTGCTTGGGGGGGGTTGGTCTGTGCTTGGGGGGGGTTGGTCTGTGCTTGGGGGGGTTGGTCTGTGCTTGGGGGGGGTTGGTCTGTGCTTGGGGGGGGTTGGTCTGTGCTTGGGGGGGTTGGTCTGTGCTTGGGGGGGTTGGTCTGTGCTTGGGGGGGGTTGGTCTGTGCTTGGGGGGGGTTGGTCTGTGCTTGGGGGGGTTGGTCTGTGCTTGGGGGGGTTGGTCTGTGCTTGGGGGGGTTGGTCTGTGCTTGGGGGGGTTGGTCTGTGCTTGGGGGGTTTGGTCTGTGCTTGGGGGGGTTGGTCTGTGCTTGGGGGGGTTGGTCTTTGAATTGGGGTTTGGTCTGTGCTTGGGGGGGTTGGTCTTTGAATTGGGGATTTGGTCTGTGCTTGGGGGGGGTTGGTCTGTGCTTGGGGGGGGTTGGTCTGTGCTTGGGGGGGGTTGGTCTGTGCTTGGGGGGGGTTGGTCTGTGCTTGGGGGGGGTTGGTCTGTGCTTGGGGGGGTTGGTCTTTGAATTGGGGTTTGGTCTGTGCTTGGGGGGGTTGGTCTTTGAATTGGGGATTTGGTCTGTGCTTGGGGGGGGTTGGTCTGTGCTTGGGGGGGGTTGGTCTGTGCTTGGGGGGGTTGGTCTGTGCTTGGGGGGGGTTGGTCTGTGCTTGGGGGGGTTGGTCTGTGCTTGGGGGGGGTTGGTCTGTGCTTGGGGGGTTGGTCTGTGCTTGGGGGGGGGTTGGTCTGTGCTTGGGGGGGGTTGGTCTGTGCTTGGGGGGGTTGGTCTGTGCTTGGGGGGGGTTGGTCTGTGCTTGGGGGGGTTGGTCTGTGCTTGGGGGGGGTTGGTCTGTGCTTGGGGGGGGTTGGTCTTTGAATTGGGGTTTGGTCTGTGCTTGGGGGGGTTGGTCTTTGAATTGGGGATTTGGTCTGTGCTTGGGGGGGGTTGGTCTGTGCTTGGGGGGGGTTGGTCTGTGCTTGGGGGGGGTTGGTCTTTGAATTGGGGTTTGGTCTGTGCTTGGGGGGGTTGGTCTTTGAATTGGGGATTTGGTCTGTGCTTGGGGGGGGTTGGTCTGTGCTTGGGGGGGGTTGGTCTGTGCTTGGGGGGGTTGGTCTGTGCTTGGGGGGGGTTGGTCTGTGCTTGGGGGGGTTGGTCTGTGCTTGGGGGGGGTTGGTCTGTGCTTGGGGGGTTGGTCTGTGCTTGGGGGGGGGTTGGTCTGTGCTTGGGGGGGGTTGGTCTGTGCTTGGGGGGGTTGGTCTGTGCTTGGGGGGGGGTTGGTCTGTGCTTGGGGGGGTTGGTCTGTGCTTGGGGGGGGTTGGTCTGTGCTTGGGGGGGGTTGGTCTGTGCTTGGGGGGGGTTGGTCTGTGCTTGGGGGGGGTTGGTCTGTGCTTGGGGGGGTTGGTCTGTGCTTGGGGGGGTTGGTCTTTGAATTGGGGTTTGGTCTGTGCTTGGGGGGGTTGGTCTTTGAATTGGGGTTTGGTCTGTGCTTGGTGGGGTTGGTCTTTGAATTGGGGATTTGGTCTGTGCTTGGGGGGGGTTGGTCTGTGCTTGGGGGGGGTTGGTCTGTGCTTGGGGGGGGTTGGTCTGTGCTTGGGGGGGTTGGTCTTTGAATTGGGGTTTGGTCTGTGCTTGGGGGGGTTGGTCTTTGAATTGGGGTTTGGTCTGTGCTTGGGGGGGGTTGGTCTGTGCTTGGGGGGGTTGGTCTTTGAATTGGGGTTTGGTCTGTGCTTGGGGGGGGTTGGTCTGTGCTTGGGGGGGTTGGTCTGTGCTTGGGGGGGTTGGTCTTTGAATTGGGGTTTGGTCTGTGCTTGGGGGGGTTGGTCTTTGAATTGGGGTTTGGTCTGTGCTTGGTGGGGTTGGTCTTTGAATTGGGGATTTGGTCTGTGCTTGGGGGGGGTTGGTCTGTGCTTGGGGGGGGTTGGTCTGTGCTTGGGGGGGGTTGGTCTGTGCTTGGGGGGGTTGGTCTTTGAATTGGGGTTTGGTCTGTGCTTGGGGGGGTTGGTCTTTGAATTGGGGTTTGGTCTGTGCTTGGGGGGGGTTGGTCTGTGCTTGGGGGGGTTGGTCTTTGAATTGGGGTTTGGTCTGTGCTTGGGGGGGTTGGTCTTTGAATTGGGGTTTGGTCTGTGCTTGGGGGGGTTGGTCTTTGAATTGGGGTTTGGTCTGTGCTTGGGGGGGTTGGTCTTTGAATTGGGGTTTGGTCTGTGCTTGGGGGGGTTGGTCTTTGAATTGGGGATTTGGTCTGTGCTTGGGGGGGGTTGGTCTGTGCTTGGGGGGTTGGTCTGTGCTTGGGGGGGTTGGTCTGTGCTTGGGGGGGTTGGTCTGTGCTTGGGGGGGTTGGTCTGTGCTTGGGGGGGTTGGTCTGTGCTTGGGGGGGGTTGGTCTGTGCTTGGGGGGGTTGGTCTTTGAATTGGGGTTTGGTCTGTGCTTGGGGGGGTTGGTCTGTGCTTGGGGGGGGTTGGTCTGTGCTTGGGGGGTTGGTCTTTGAATTGGGGTTTGGTCTGTGCTTGGGGGGGTTGGTCTTTGAATTGGGGATTTGGTCTGTGCTTGGGGGGGGTTGGTCTGTGCTTGGGGGGTTGGTCTGTGCTTGGGGGGGTTGGTCTGTGCTTGGGGGGGGTTGGTCTGTGCTTGGGGGGGTTGGTCTTTGAATTGGGGATTTGGTCTGTGCTTGGGGGGGTTGGTCTTTGAATTGGGGATTTGGTTTGTGCTTGGGGGGGCTGGTCTTTGAATTGGGGATTTGGTTTGTGCTTGGGGGGGTTGGTCTTTGAATTGGGGTTTTGGTCTGTGCTTGGGGGGGGTTGGTCTCTGCTTGGGGGGGTTGGTCTGTGCTTGGGGGGTTGGTCTTTGAATTGGGGATTTGGTCTGTGCTTGGGGGGGTTGGTCTGTGTTTGGGGGGGTTGGTCTGTGTTTGGGGGGGTTGGTCTGTGTTTGGGGGGGGTTGGTCTGTGCTTGGGGGGGTTGGTCTGTGCTTGGGGGGGGTTGGTCTGTGCTTGGGGGGGGTTGGTCTGTGCTTGGGGGGGGTTGGTCTGTGCTTGGGGGGGTTGGTCTGTGCTTGGGGGGGGTTGGTCTGTGCTTGGGGGGGTTGGTCTGTGCTTGGGGGGGGTTGGTCTGTGCTTGGGGGGGTTGGTCTGTGCTTGGGGGGGTTGGTCTTTGAATTGGGGATTTGGTCTGTGCTTGGGGGGGTTGGTCTTTGAATTGGGGATTTGGTCTGTGCTTGGGGGGTTGGTCTGTGCTTGGGGGGTTGGTCTTTGAATTGGGGATTTGGTCTGTGCTTGGGGGGGTTGGTCTGTGCTTGGGGGGGTTGGTCTGTGCTTGGGGGGGTTGGTCTGTGCTTGGGGGGGGTTGGTCTTTGAATTGAGGATTTGGTTTGTGGTTGGGGGGCTTGGTCTGTGATTGGGGATTTGGTTTGTGCTTGGGGGGCTTGGTCTGTGCTTGGGGAGTTTGGTCTGTGCTTGGGGGTGGTTTGGTCTGTGCTTGGGGGTGGTTTGGTCTGTGCTTGGGGGTGGTTTGGTCTGTGCTTGGGGGGGTTTGGTCTGTGCTTGGGGGTGGTTTGGTCTGTGCTTGGGGGTGGTTTGGTCTGTGCTTGGGGGTGGTTTGGTCTGTGCTTGGGGTGGTTTGGTCTGTGCTTGCGGGGTTGGGTCTGTGCTTGGGTTTGGTCTTTGAATTGGGGATTTGGTCTGTGCTTGGGGGGGATTTGGTCTGTGCTGGGGGGGGATTTGGTCTGTGCTGGGGGGGGATTTGGTCTGTGCTGGGGGGGGATTTGGTCTGTGCTGGGGGGGGATTTGGTCTGTGCTGGGGGGGATTTGGTCTGTGCTGGGGGGGGATTTGGTCTGTGCTTGGGGGGGTTGGTCTGTGCTTGGGGGGGGTTTGGTCTGTGTTTGGGGGGGGTTTGGTCTGTGCTTGGGGGGGTTTGTCTGTGCTTGGGGGGGGTTTTGTCTGTGCTTGGGGGGGTTTGTCTGTGCTTGGGGCGTTGGTCTGTGCTTGGGGGGCGTTTGGTCTGTGCTTGGGGGGCGTTTGGTCTGTGCTTGGGGGGCGTTTGGTCTGTGCTTGGGGGACGTTGGTCTGTGCTTGGGGGGGGCTTGGTCTGTGCTGGGGGGACGTTGGTCTGTGCTTGGGGGGGGCTTGGTCTGTGCTTGGGGGGGCTTGGTCTGTGCTTGGGGGGGGCTTGGTCTGTGCTGGGGGGACGTTGGTCTGTGCTTGGGGAGGGCTTGGTCTGTGCTTGGGGGGGCTTGGTCTGTGCTTGGGGGGGCTTGGTCTGTGCTTGGGGGGGCTTGGTCTGTGCTTGGGGGGGGCTTGGTCTGTGCTTGGGGGGGCTTGGTCTGTGCTTGGGGGGGGCTTGGTCTGTGCTTGGGGGGGCTTGGTCTGTGCTTGGGGGGGGCTTGGTCTGTGCTTGGGGGGGTTTGGTCTGTGCTGGGGGGGTTTGGTCTGTGCTGGGGGGGCTTGGTCTGTGCTTGGGGGGGGTTTGGTCTGTGCTGGGGGGGGTTTGGTCTGTGCTGGGGGGGCTTGGTCTGTGCTGGGGGAGTTTGGTCTTTGAATTGGGGGATTTGGTCTGTGCTTGGGGGTGGTTTGGTCTGTGCTTGGGGGTGGTTTGGTCTGTGCTTGGGGGTGGTTTGGTCTGTGCTTGGGGGTGGTTTGGTCTGTGCTTGGGGGTGGTTTGGTCTGTGCTTGGGGGGGTTTGGTCTGTGCTTGGGGGTGGTTTGGTCTGTGCTTGGGGTGGTTTGGTCTGTGCTTGCGGGGTTTGGTCTTTGAATTGGGGATTTGGTCTGTGCTGGGGGGGTTGGTCTGTGCTTGGGGGACATTGGTCTGTGCTTGGGGGGGGCTTGGTCTGTGCTTGGGGGGGGCTTGGTCTGTGCTGGGGGGGGGTTTGGTCTGTGCTGGGGGGGCTTGGTCTGTGCTTGGGGAGTTTGGTCTTTGAATTGGGGGATTTGGTCTGTGCTTGGGGGTGGTTTGGTCTGTGCTTGGGGGGGGTTTGGTCTGTGCTGGGGGGGGCTTGGTCTGTGCTTGGGGGGGGTTTGGTCTGTGCTGGGGGGGGTTTGGTCTGTGCTGGGGGGCTTGGTCTGTGCTGGGGGAGTTTGGTCTTTGAATTGGGGGATTTGGTCTGTGCTTGGGGGTGGTTTGGTCTGTGCTTGGGGGTGGTTTGGTCTGTGCTTGGGGGTGGTTTGGTCTGTGCTTGGGGGTGGTTTGGTCTGTGCTTGGGGGGGGTTTGGTCTGTGCTTGGGGGTGGTTTGGTCTGTGCTTGGGGTGGTTTGGTCTGTGCTTGCGGGGTTTGGTCTTTGAATTGGGGATTTGGTCTGTGCTGGGGGGGTTGGTCTGTGCTTGGGGGACATTGGTCTGTGCTTGGGGGGGGCTTGGTCTGTGCTTGGGGGGGGCTTGGTCTGTGTTGGGAGGGGCTTGGTCTGTGCTTGGGGGGGGTTTGGTCTGTGCTGGGGGGGCTTGGTCTGTGCTTGGGGAGTTTGGTCTTTGAATTGGGGGATTTGGTCTGTGCTTGGGGGTGGTTTGGTCTGTGCTTGGGGGGGGTTTGGTCTGTGCTTGGGGGTGGTTTGGTCTGTGCTTGGGGAGGGCTTGGTCTGTGCTTGGGGGGGCTTGGTCTGTGCTTGGGGGGGGTTTGGTCTGTGCTGGGGGGGGCTTGGTCTGTGCTGGGGGGGTTTGGTCTGTGCTGGGGGGGGCTTGGTCTGTGCTTGGGGGGGGTTTGGTCTGTGCTGGGGGGGGTTTGGTCTGTGCTGGGGGGGGCTTGGTCTGTGCTTGGGGGGCTTGGTCTTTGAATTGGGGGCTTGGTCTGTGCTTGGGGGGGGTTTGGTCTGTGCTTGGGGGTGGTTTGGTCTGTGCTTGGGGGTGGTTTGGTCTGTGCTTGGGGGTGGTTTGGTCTGTGCTTGGGGGTGGTTTGGTCTGTGCTTGGGGGTGGTTTGGTCTGTGCTTGGGGGGTTTGGTCTGTGCTTGGGGGGGGTTTGGTCTGTGCTTGGGGGTGGTTTGGTCTGTGCTTGGGGTGGTTTGGTCTGTGCTTGCGGGGTTTGGTCTGTGCTTGGGTTTGGTCTTTGAATTGGGGATTTGGTCTGTGCTTGCGGGGTTTGGTCTGTGCTTGGGGGACATTGGTCTGTGCTTGGGGAGGGCTTGGTCTGTGCTTGGGGGGCTTGGTCTGTGCTTGGGGGGGGCTTGGTCTGTGCTTGGGGGGGGTTTGGTCTGTGCTGGGGGGGGTTTGGTCTGTGCTGGGGGGGGCTTGGTCTGTGCTTGGGGGCTTGGTCTTTGAATTGGGGGGCTTGGTCTGTGCTTGGGGGGCTTGGTTTTTGAATTGGGGCATTTGGTGTGTGCTTGGGGGTGGTTTGGTCTGTGCTTGGGGTGGTTTGGTCTGTGCTTGGGGGTGGTTTGGTCTGTGCTTGGGGGTGGTTTGGTCTGTGCTTGGGGGGGTTTGGTCTGTGCTTGGGGGGGTTTGGTCTGTGCTTGGGGGTGGTTTGGTCTGTGCTTGGGGTGGTTTGGTCTGTGCTTGCGGGGTTTGGTCTGTGCTTGGGTTTGGTCTTTGAATTGGGGATTTGGTCTGTGCTTGCGGGGTTTGGTCTGTGCTTGGGGGACATTGGTCTGTGCTTGGGGAGGGCTTGGTCTGTGCTTGGGGGGCTTGGTCTGTGCTTGGGGGGGGCTTGGTCTGTGTTGGGAGGGGCTTGGTCTGTGCTTGGGGGGGGTTTGGTCTGTGCTTGGGGG